>CM032631.1:19756974-20356974 GCA_019097785.1 Fraxinus excelsior | reverse complement strand
TCTACCTAATTTAATGATTTGAAAGTAAAAGCCGCATGTATTCTAAATAAGCCCAGTCTTCTTCCAAGCAAGTTTTCTAAAGGTAACTCGCATGCAAAACCTACATATTGTAATGGATTAAATAAATGAGAGAACATTGGTTAACTATATCACAAAATGCCTAACACGCGTTACATATAGTTTGTAGGTACGTAAGGCAAAAATCACAATAAATTTGAATTTCAATAACAAGCTAATTTTAAAAATGATCTGACGATTGTATGCTAACCGAATCTACAAATTGCTTATGTCATCTCAAAGCTTATTTCGAGAACTATATTATGGGCATATCGAATAATTCAAATGGATATCGAAAATATTAGGAAACTTTTACTATTTTTGCGATACAAACTTCTCAATGTAATTTTCATCATTTTATTAGGAAACTTTATATGAAATATGGCATCAAAAATTTTCGAAATTTTACATTCGAAAAAGTCATATCCCATGTAAATTCTCGAACGCAAAATTACACAAGGTATGATTTTTTTGGACGTAAATTTTTTAGTATAAAATTTCTCCCAACTTTTTTGTAAGTTCGATTGTGCTCTCCTAACTTTTATGTTCTGCGCCCGCCTCTGGAAAAAGATATATGTGGATAGTTTTTTTTACCCCTTTCACCCTAAAACAAATGAATCAAAGCATAGCAATAGCATGTTTGGCTAAGCATAAAAAGTTAACTTATAAGTAAATAAGCTTTAAAATAATTTTTCTTATTCATAAAAATTGGAAATAAGTAAAAGATGCTTTGACAGTAAAAAAAAGAAATAAAAATAAAAAAGAGTAACTTAATCAAACATCAAAATGTGTGTGTATATTAAAAAAATGTGGTCTGAACATAAACACCCATAATTATTTCCAACAAACATATTTTATTCAAAACTAATTTGTAAATAAAAAAAATTTATAAGTAAAAAAACTACTTTATAATTAAAAATTCATTTATAAGTAAAAATTTACTTATAACATAAAAAACCACTTTGTGCAAAAACTTGTTTATAAAGTCATAATACTATTCACTTATTTTAAAATACAAAATTAACTTATAATTACAAAATTGACTTTCAAATAAAGATACTAACTTATTATATCAATTTATATGAAGAAAACCTAAATGGTAATGACAAAGTGAACAATTCGTGGATCAAAACATACCCGAACTTATCCACATAATATTTTTGATTGGGGTTCGGGACGAGAATAGTAATTGGATATACATAGGCCTCACTTTATCATCATAATCCGGTGGCACTTATTTTCAAGTTCTGAATTAGGCATTATATTTACTTGGATGTTGTCGTTTTTTAACTCTTTGGATTGGAACGTTAGTAACTAAACTAATTATAAACTGGTTAACATTAAATATAAATTGAAGTTTAATATTTTGATTGTAACGTATTAAAGTTAGGTGACGTATTGAGCTATAGAGATCGGTGGCATCGTAATCTATAGAGAATGACAATGACGTAGTGATCTATAGAGATCCGCCACCGATCAGCGCCGATTACCAAAGGGGTGGGGGAGTAAAGTAGAAAATGAGGAAGCAACCAAAATATTTTTAAAAAAATGAATTAGCGTTTGTGCGGGTGTGTTGGGGGTGGTGGTGAGTGTGTTTCGGGTGTATTGGGAGTAGATTAATTTAATTTTATAATATTAAAAGTTTAAATTATTATCTGATTTTTAAACAAAAAACCTTCAAATCTAATTTATGAATTGGGCATTTTAGAACTACATTGACGTTTAGTAACAAAATAAAACTAAATTAAAGTTAATGATCTAATTGAGACAACTTAAAAAGTCTAATAATCCCATCAAAATTTTGTTGAAAGTTTAGTAATCACAAATAAAAATCACCCTGTCATCAAAACATAGCGGAACTTACCAACATATTATTTATGAGCAGGGTTTGGGACAAGAATAGTACTTGGATATACATAGGTCTCACTATATCATCATAATCATCAAGTGGCATTATATTTTCAAGTTTTGAATTAGGCGGTACATTTACTTGGATTTTGTCCACTTTTTACTCACTGGATTGGAACGTCAAGTCTAGTAACTGAACTAATAGACTAGTTAAATTAAAAGTGAATTGTCGTAACATATTGAAGTTAAGTGACTTAATTGAGATTTCACCCAAAATTCAATGACCAAATCATCCTCCAATAGGATTTCCTCATAATATGTTCATTCTCGTATCTATCAAAGAAATGAAAAATAGAAAACATTATTAGCTGGTTTTCACATTGTCAAGGGTAAAATTCATCCATCTTTGAACATTTAGAAAAAAAATTCAATTCGGTAAAAAAAAAAATTTAAATTTGTCTCTGTTTAATGATCGAATATCAATTTAATTTCAAATTTTATCAATCTTATCACATTTTATCCCAATTTTTCCACATAATATCAAAGTTATGATAATTTCTTCAGATCAAAAGTTATTTTTTTTTCCCTATTTTAATACTTGTAATGTTGCTTAATGGCTAGCTGTCATGTCACGCATAGATTATATAAAAATCTATTGCAGTATACTCCAATTAAGTTTTTTTTTTTTTTTTTTAAAAACAATCTAGTATACAACAAAGTAAGACAACAAAACAAAAATTGAAGTTCAGTGACACAATAAAACTAAATTGAAGCTAATAATATAATTAAGACGAATTGATGTCTAAGAGTCCCAATAAAATTTTGTTGAAAGTTCAGTGATCACAAACAAAAATCACCCAATCATCAACAACGATAACTTGGCACTACCCCAAGCTTGTCTAGCTACAACATCCCAATACCCAATCAATCTTCTACTAGACATCATTTGTAAGAAAAGGAATTAAAAGTGGATAAAATAGCACAAGAGAGAGCAACAAAATATGTGATATGAATAAACTAAAATTACACTAATATCCATAAGTTAATAATATTGGAAAGGCATGCAAGGAACAATATTCTATCTCAAGTAACTACAAAAATTAATCCATGGATTGTCTCAAATAAAAGTACATCATACACCCATTGAACAATTTGATGCTGATATTTAATATTTCTCCAACATTACATACTCAGCAAAGTTTAAGCTCTTAGAAAACTGCAAAAATGGCATTCTTCTCTAGATCGAAAATCTTCACATTCCGTCCTCAAGTGTGGATCCAGCAACTTCGCAATCAAATTTACTCAATCTAGTACCATGACTGAAACTGCATGTTGGATGAGTCACCTAAAGGAAAATCCAATGCCCAAGGATCCAATTGCGGTAATATATCATCATGATCAGACCATTCTATTGGAGGAGAAGGTAAATCCCATTGACCAAGCCATTCTATTGATGGACCAGGTTGAATTGACGAATAGTGTAATTGGGCATTACATGAGTCGCCCAATAGAGAATCTAGTATACTAGGATCCATTGGTGGCGATAAATCAAATTGTGGTGAAAAATATGGAGTCGTGAAATCCAAGTAAATACTATCATCATTGCTAGTGGAAGCTGCAAATCTACTTGTCCCCACATCACCATTCATGCGTGTAATAAGTTGATGCTGATCACTGCTTTGCATACCAGTCTCAGGTGGAATCAAAGGATTATATAGAGTAACATTGGTTTGATCACCAGGAATGTGCGCAAGAGGTTGAGGAGATGGAAGAATATGATCACTACCAAAGTATGTAAGAAGTTCAGGAGATGGAAGAATATTACTTTGAATTGCCATATCTCCATGCATGTATGTAACGGGCTCGTGAACCAACTGATATTGATCATTAATGCTTGATTGTTGGTCGGGAAGATGAGCACCTTGCAAGGACGAATGATCAAGTGCCGGCACAGGATTATGATAAGAAGATGTTGCTGACAAATTTGCATAAGGGACATGAGTCTCTTGTATTGGGATCATGTTTGTTTGTTTGTCTTGTTCTTTGTTTGCGCTGGATTTTGATGTTCTATTATAAATTCTGCACACACACTTATCCAACTGCAAAAAATACAAAACAAATTCGTGTTACAAAAATATTAAAATTTATTTAATGTTTGATGGGGTTAAAAAAACCCCTAGAATTATTGATTAAAAAAACACTAGTGTGTTTCAAAAGGTTATCACTACAAAAGATACCCTAAATTATCAATTAAACCACGTCCTAGGTTTTCAAGTAATTATCCCAAACAGCAATAATATATGAACAAATTAATTAATCAATGAATATGAATTTTTTTACGTACGTACCATCTTGTCATCTGGAATTGCATTTGTAGAAGAACACGCGACATCCTTCATTTGATGAATCGTATACTTATGCATTATCCAGTTAGTCTTTGCCCCTTTATTATTATCAGATTTTCTTTCATAATAGACGAGCACCTTTTTCCTTCCAACTTCTTGGCCACTGCTGTGGAGAATGATGTCGCCTCCCGTGGCTTTCCAGTAACCATCAGCGGCTGTTCGGTCTGGCCGATTACCTTTATGATACTTCCTAGTTCTAGAAGTAAAAAAGTAGCCCTCGTGTGTTCCATTCATCTCGCTCTCTGATAAGCACATTAATAAATTCCAAAGAATGTAAATATAAATGATAATATGAAAAGAACCACCAAGAAACATCAAGAAATAATGAAACTTACGGCAAAGATCGCTGGGATGGTACATGTAGATATCAATATATTTTATGGCATCAATCGATATTTGTTTATTCAGAATCTTGAGGTTCAAGTAGTACAGTAGCTCCTTGTCTGTCGGCATGAATCGGAAACCGGGCGGAATATTTTCTTGGACATGAAAACCAGAACCTTCTTGTGCGGCCATGATGACTTGCTTGCCTTTATCAATTGTTTCTGGAAGTAACAGTAAAATTAAATGTAGGGATATTGTATGGATTATGAGTATTATATATAGTAGTTATGTGGATTTTAGAGAGAGAGAGAGAGATATGGTAAGATCAGTTAGAAGAGAATTACTGTTGTGATCAGAGTTAAGGTCCTTACCCGATTTCCATCAACAATCTTTGTCTATCATTCATCTCTTTTCACTCATGTTCATAACTCATTTTGGTATACTATTTGTTTCCTAAACGTGGAGACATACTTGTGTGTATTTATGATTTGATGATTTGATTCTTTATTATTTCTAATTTACTAATTAGTGATTAAGTTATGGATTTTTATCGATTTTTTTTTTTTTTTTTTTTTGGCTAAATTAAATAGATTCCTAAATTCTCTTTGAGAATAATATATAAAACATCTATACATTAATCATTATTTTTTAAATACAATTTAAATTGTAAAACATAAAAAAACTAAGATTAAAAGATAATTTAGACATCTTGTCCTGTTTAACATTCTAGATAGGGCAGGTCGGAGACAAATAATTTTGTAATCTCTACATGTAATGTGAAAGAAGAAAGAAATATATACATTGTTAAACTTAATAAAATGGAGGGTTAAATGCATTGCCAATCAGTCAACTTTGAGTGGATGTGCATCGTATCATCCAACTTCGATTTGCATCATATCAAGTCACTCATTTGAATTTGGCGCAATCAAGTCACCTAACTTCAATTTGCTTGCAAATGTAATTATTGCTATAAATTGAACCACAATCTAATTTATGTAACATATGATCTGGATATTAAAGATAACATATGACTATTGTAAATGTGAACGCCACACAAAAATGCACATAATCCATCTTAAACTATTTTATGTAATAAATGTATGAACTAAAATCACGTTTTTTTACATGTTAGCTATTAATTATTTTTAACATCGAGTTCAATATATTTCGTTAGTTAAACTAACAATAACAGACAAAGTGATCAATCTACAATCAAATCAAAGTTGTGTGACTTGATTACACCAAATTGAAGATGAGTAACTAAATTTACTAGCAAATTGAAGTTTTGTGGTTTGGTAACACCAATTTGAAAATAAGTGACCTGGATGCACCTCCACTCAAAATTGGGTGACGTGTTGTGCATTTAACCCTAAGATGGATTATAACATTTATTAGCTGTGAAACTAGTTTTGATAATAGGCTATGACATTAGGCAGGGGCGGACGCAAACATTTTAGGTTGGGAACACAATCGAACCCTGTACAAATCGAATACTTTGTTCTTGAATTTTGAATAATTCATATTTGACTTGAGACAATGTAGATTTACATTTAAAAAAATATTTTTCATTAATATTTTGCTAATCATTTTCGTCCATTTGATTTCGAATAGTCATTTTATTAATATTTTGTTTATCACAAGAAAATGCATATTTACATTTAAAAATCTTATAATGTATTTGATACAAACAACCAATTCAAATAATCTAATATTCAACACTAATAATCAATCAAATAAATACAATTCGAAAAAGATACGTCAAATTGTATATGATGAGTTCAGACACATTTCATATACATAGTTTGATAGGAAAAACACAAATTTAGGTTCTGATTATTTGATAATTTGATTGGAAAGTGAATTTGTAGTAAATGTGATAATTTGTAGAGAAGTTATCTAAAAATTTTAAAAAATTAGAAGGGTTAAGTTTTTGTCAAAAGGCGCGAGGAAAATAGTAAAAGAGAGTGAGAAAAGAGAAAAAATCAAATTTATTGTGATTTTGTCCCTTGACACCCCAAGACCCCCCGGGTCTCCTCATGACATTAGGCCAAATTAAGGCATAAATTTTACGTAGTTTTTATACTATTCTCCTGGACATTTTAGGTATTAACAATTTATATTTAATCACTTGTTAGTCTTAAAGGTAGGGATGTTGTTAGAGTTCTAATTGTAATTGGCTTTATTAGTATCCAAAATCTAGGTTAGTTGAGTTGAAATTGAGTTGTAATTAAAGTCAAAAGAGTTGGGTTTGATAATATAGGTTTTGAAGAAGTCCAGAATATCCAAAAAGATCACATTCGATCATTGGAATGCAATTAGAAGTCAAAAAAATGTTGAAGTGTTGCACAAATCATGCTCCAAATTCTAAGCCACGAGCTATGATACATTTTTCACATTGAAAACATGTGTATTTCAAAGCTATTTATAGAAGAATTGCAACACTTTGAGTTATGTGTCCAACGCATTTTGAATAACCTCAATTTGATATCAGAAGAGAAAGTTATACTAACAACTGCTCAAGTACCTCTAACTTGGCACTTATGCGCCAAAAACATCATCTTGGTGCTCATGTAAGCCCCCTCGGCGCTCGATCGACCCTGTTACGTGGTGAAACCTCTATTTCTTGATTTTGATCTTATTTCACCATAAACACTTCCCATTATACATATACATGTTCTAGATTACCCTAAAGGTGTGTTGAATCTTTCTTTCATAGAAAACATATTATTGAAGGTCAAACAAAACATTCAAAGTTCTCTTGATTCAACCCATTCTTTGTTCATTCATTCATCCAACATATAGTTTGTTGATCAAGCCATAACATTCCATATTCAACCCAAGATCAAAACACAGAAAAATCTAACTATCAAACACCAAACCAACCACTTCCGTATAATCTAACTATCATTTCACATTTTGTTTGAGATCAAGCCGTGCACAATGATGATTTGCCCACCCAAGGCGATTTCTCCTTCTGATTGAAAGGCCAGTCATGTGGCTGAAAAGGAGAAGAGACATGGTGAGCCAAGAGATCGGCGACGTCGTGAGCTACAAAGATAAAACGGAGATCGATGTTGTTGTGAGCTATAGAGATCAACGACGTCATGATCTATAGATATCAATGACGTTGTGATCTATAGATATCATCGTGAGCTATAGAGATATGTGGCATCGTAATATATAGAGAATGACGATGACGTTGTGAGATATAGAGATACGTCACCGGTTTGCCCCTGTTACTAGAGGGGTGGGGGAATAAAGAGGAAAATGAGGAAGCAACAAAAATATTTTTTAAAAATGAATTAGCGTTTGTGGGGGTGTGTTGGGGATGGTGGCGAATGTTATTGGGGTGTATTAGGAGTAGATTAATTTAATTTTATAATATTAAAAGTTTAAATTATTATCTAATTAATCTAATTTTGAATTGGGCATTTTAGAACTTTGGGTAGATGTAATTTCTACAAAATGTATTGCGGTATGGCCCATTTTAAAAAATTTAATCAATATGGGATACAACAAAGTAAGAGAGCAAAACTACATTGAAGTTTAGTGACAAAATAAAACTAAATTAAAGTTAATGATCTAATTGAGACAAATTAAAAAGTCTAATAATCCCATCAAAATTTTGTTGAAAGTTTAGTAATCACAAATAAAAATCACCCCGTCATCAAAACTGATAATTTTGCACAACCCCAAATAAAAACTTGTATACTATTTAAGTTCTATTTGAGCGTTAAATTATAGATCACCCAA
This sequence comes from Fraxinus excelsior, assembly GCA_019097785.1. NCBI lineage: Eukaryota > Viridiplantae > Streptophyta > Magnoliopsida > Lamiales > Oleaceae > Fraxinus > Fraxinus excelsior. The sequence goes on along the minus strand of CM032631.1, from coordinate 20,348,587 downwards.
AAAGACTATATAGCATAAATCCATATATTATAACATCTTTATTTAATAATGAAAAACTTTTATTCACTTATGAATAAACTAATATCCGTAAAAATACTCTTTCAAAAAAAATTATTGAAAAATACTAAATTATTCACTCTATTGTTTGCTTGCAAGGAATAATTTTCTACCTCAAGTAACTATAAATATTAATCGATAGATTGGGTCAAATAAAATTACCTCATCCGAACAATTTGAAGCGGGTATTTAACATTTCGGCAACATTACATAATCAACTAATTTTCATCTCCCTATAATTTTGTTTCCATTTTCATTTAACAATTGGTGCTTAAATGCTAACGGCTGATAGAGTATGAACAATTCATGGATGAGAACATACCTAAACAGGCTAAACTTACCAACATATTATTTATGAGCGGGGTTCGGGACAAGAATAGTTCTTGGATATACATAGGCCTCACTATATCATCATAATCATCAAGTGACATTATAATTTCAAGTTTTGAATTAGGCGGTACATTTACTTGGATTTTGTCCGCTTTTTACTCATTGCATTGGAACTCCAAGTTTAGTAGCTGCACTATTAGACTGGTTCAATTAAAAGTGAATTGAAGTTTAATATTTAGGTCGTAACATATTGAAGTTAAGTGACTTAATTGAGATTTCACTCAAAATTCAATGACCAAATCATCCTCCAATAGGATTTCCTCATAATATGTTCGTTCTCGTATCTATCAAAGAAACTAAAAATAGAAAACAGCATTGGCTGGTTTTCGCATTGTCAAGGGTAAAATTCATCCATCTTTGAACATTTAGAAAAAAATTCAATTCGATCAAAAGTATTAAATTTGTGTTAATTTAATGACCGATATATCAATGAATTTCAATTTTTATCACTCTTATCACATTTTATCTCAATTTTAACACTTAATATCAACGTTATAATAATTTCTTTAGATCAAAATTCATTTTTTTTTTTTTCCTATTTTAACACTTGAAATGTTGCTTAATTACTAGCTGACATGTCACACATAGATTATATGAAAATCTATTGCTGTATACAACAAAGTAAGACAGCAAAACAAAAATTGAAGTTCAGTGAAACAATAAAACTAAATTGAAGTTAATAATATAATTAAGACGAATTGATGTCTAAGAGTCCCAATAAAATTTTGTTGAAAGTTCAGTGATCACAAACAAAAATCACCCAATCATCAACAATGATAACTTGGCACGACCCTGAGCTTGTCTAACTACAACATCCCAATAGCCAATCAATCTTCTACTAGACATCATTTGTAAGAAAAGGAATTAAAAGTGGATAAAATAGCACGAGAGAGCAACAAAATATGTGGAATGAATAAACTAAAATTACTCTAATATCCATAAGTTAATAATATTGGAAAGGTATGCAAGGAACAATATTCAATCTCAAGTAACTACAAAAATTAATCCACGGATTGGCTTAAATAAAAGTACATCATACACCAATTGAACAATTTGATGCTGATATTTAATATTTCTCCAACATTACATAATCAGCAAAGTTTAAGCTCTTAGAAAATTGCAAAAATGGCATTCTTCTCTAGATCGAAAATCTTCACATTCTGTCCTCAAGCCTGGATCCAGCAACTTCGCAATCAAATTTACTCAATCTAGTACCATGACTGAAACTGCATGTTGGATGAGTCACCTAAAGGAAAATCCAATGCCCAAGGATCCAATTGCGGTAATATATCATCATGATCAGACCATTCTATAGGAGGAGAAGGTAAATCCCATTGCGGTAATATATTGTCATGACCAAGCCGTTCTATTGATTGACCAGGTTGAATTGACGAATAGTGTAATTGGGCATTAGATGAGTCGCCCAATAGAGAATTTAGTATACTAGGATCCATTGGCGGCGATAAATCAAATCGAGGTGAAAAATATGGAGTCGTGAAATCCAAGTAAATACTATCATCATTGCTAGAGGAAGCTGCAAATCTACTTGTCCCCACATCACCATTCATGTGTGTAATATGTTGATGCTGATCGCTGCTTTGCATACCAGTCTCAGGTGGAATCAAAGGATTATATAGAGTAACATTGGTTTGATCACCAGGAATGTGCGCAAGAGGTTGAGGAGATGGAAGAATATGATCACCACCAAAGTATGTAAGAAGTTCAGGAGATGGAAGAATATTACTTTGAATTGCCATATCTACATGCATGTATGTAACGGGTTCGTGAACCAACTGATACTGATCATTAATGCTTGATTGTTGGTCGGGAAGATAAGCACCTTGCAAGGACGAATGATCAAGTGCCGGCACAGGATTATGATAAGAAGATGTTGCTGACAAATTTGCATCAGAGACATGAGTCTCTTGTATTGGGATCATGTTTGTTTGTTTGTCTTGTTCTTTGTTTTTGCTGGATTTTGATGTTCTATTATAAATTCTGCACACACACTTATCCAACTGCAAAAAATACAACAAATTCGTGTTACAAAAATATTAAAATTTATTTAATGTTTGATGCGGTTAAAAAAACCCCTAGAATTATTGATTAAAAAAACACTAGTGTGTTTCAAAAGGTTATCAGTACAAAAGATACCCTAAATTATCAATTAAACCACGTCCTAGGTTTTCAAGTAATTATCCCAAACAGCAATAATATATGAACAAATTAATTAATCAATGAATATGAATTTTTTTACGTACGTACCATCTTGTCATCTGGAATTGCATTTGTAGAAGAACACGCGACATCCTTCATTTGATGAATCGTATACTTATGCATTATCCAGTTAGTCTTTGCCCCTTTATTATTATCAGATTTTCTTTCATAATAGACGAGCACCTTTTTCCTTCCAACTTCTTGGCCACTGCTGTGGAGAATGATGTCGCCTCCCGTGGCTTTCCAGTAACCATCAGCGGCTGTTCGGTCTGGCCGATTACCTTTATGATACTTCCTAGTTCTAGAAGTAAAAAAGTAGCCCTCGTGTGTTCCATTCATCTCGCTCTCTGATAAGCACATCAACAAATTCCAAAGAATTTAAATATAAATGATAATATGAAAAGAACCACCAAGAAACATCAAGAAATAATGAAACTTACGGCAAAGATCGCTGGGATGGTACATGTAGATATCAATATCTTTTATGGCATCAATCGATATTTGTTTATTCAGAATCTTGAGGTTCAAGTAGTACAGTAGCTCCTTGTCTGTCGGCATGAATCGGAAACCGGGCGGAATATTTTCTTGGACATGAAAACCAGAACCTTCTTGTGCGGCCATGATGACTTGCTTGCCTTTATCAATTGTTTCTGGAAGTAACAGTAAAATTAAATGTAGGGATATTGTATGGATTATAAGTATTATATATAGTAGTAATGTAGATTGTAGAGAGAGAGATATGGAAAGATCAGTTAGAAGAGAAGATATAGTAGCCTATCATTCATCTCTTTTCACTCATTTTGGTATACTATTTGTTTCCTAAACGTGGAGACATACTTGTGTGTATTTATGATTTGATGATTTGATTCTTTATTATCTAATTTACTAATTAGTGATTAAGTTATGGATTTTTATCGATTTTTTTTTTTTTTTGCTAAATTAAATAGATACCTAAATTGTCTTTGAGAATAATATATAAAACATCTATACATTAATCATTATTTTTTAAATACAATTTAAATTGTAAAACATAAAATAAACTAAGATTAAAAGATAATTTAGACATCTTGTCCTGTTTAACATTCTAGATAGGGCAGGTTGGAGAAATAATTTTGTAATCTCTACATGTAATGTGAAAGAAGAAAGAAACATATACATTGTTAAACTTAATAGAACGGAGGGTTAAATGCATTGCCAATCAGTCAACTTTGAGTGGATGTGCATCATATCATCCAACTTCGATTTGCATCATATCAAGTCAAATAACTTCAATTTGCTTGCAAATGTAATTATTGCTATAAATTGAACCACAATCTAATTGATCATGTAACATATGATCTGGATATTAAAGCTAACATATGACTATTGTAAATGTGAACGCCACACAAAAATGCACATAATCCATCTTAAACTATTTTATGTAATAAATGTATGAACTAAAATCACGTTTTTTTACATGTTAGCTATTAATTATTTTTAACATCGAGTTCAATATATTTCGTTAGTTAAACTAATAATAACAGACAAAGTGATCAATCTACAATCAAATCAAAGTTGTGTGACTTGATTACACCAAATTGAAGATGAGTAACTAAATTTACTAGCAAATTGAAGTTTTGTGGTTTGGTAACACCAATTTGAAGATAAATGACCTGGATGCACCTCCACTCAAAATTGGGTGACGTGTTGTGCATTTAACCCTAAAATGGATTATAACATTTATTAACTGTGAAACTAGTTTTGATAATAGGCTATGACATTAGGCAGGCGCGGACACAAACATTTTAGGTTGGGAACAATCAAACCCCATACAAATCGAATACTTTGTTCTTGAATTTTGAATAATTCATATTTGACTTGAGACAATGTAGATTTACATTTAAAAAAATATTTTTCATTAATATTTTGCTAATCATTTTCGTCCATTTGATTTCGAAGAGTCATTTTATTAATGTTTTGTTTATCACAAGAAAATGCATATTTACATTTAAAAATCTTATAATGTATTTGATACAAACAACCAATTCAAATAATCTAATATTCAATACTAATAATCAATCAAATAAATACAATTCGAAAAAGATACGTCAAATTGTATATCATGAGTTCAGACACATTTCATATACATAGTTTGATAGGAAAAACACAAATTTAGGTTATGATTATTTGATAATTTGATTGGAAATTGAATTTGTAGTAAATGTGATAATTTGTAGAGAAGTTATCTAAAAAATTTAAAAGATTAGAAGGGTTAAGATTTTGTCAAAAGGGGCGAGGAAAATAGTAAAAAAGAGTGAGAAAAGAGAAAAATTCAAATTTATTGTGATTTTGTCCCTTGACCCCCTAGGACCCCCCGGGTCCGCTCATGACATTAGGCCAAATTAAGGCATAAATTTTATGTTGTTTTTTATACTATTCTCCTGCACATTTTAGGTATTAACAATTTATATTTAATCACTTATTAGTCTTAAAGGTAGGGATGTTGTTAGAGTTCTAATTGTAATTGGCTTTATTAGTATCCAAAATCTAGGTTAGTTGAATTGAAATTGAGTTGTAATTAAAGTCAAAAGAGTTGGGTTTGGTAATATAGGTTTTGAAGAAGTCCATAATATCCAGAAAGATCACATTTGATCATTGGAATGCAATTAGAAGTCAAAGAAATGTTGAAGTGTTGCACAAATCATGCTCCAAATTCTAAGCCACAAGCTATGACACATTTTTCACATTGAAAACATGTGTATTTCAAGGCTATTTATAGAAGAATTGCAACACTTTGAGTTATGTTTCCAACGCATTTTGAATAACCTCGATTTGATATTAGAAGAGAAAGTTATACTAACAACTGCTCAAGTACCTCTAACTTGGCACACTACAAAAAAAAAACCAATTTCGCGACAAACAAATGTTGTCGCAAAAATTAAGTTTTTGTTGCAAAAGTAATTTAGCGACAACAATACGTTTGTTGCGGGTATTATCGCTCTATATGAGTCACAAAATATGTTTCGCGACGACTTTCGTACATTCGTCGCAGTATCAAAATCGCGACACTATTTTTTTGACGCAGAAAATACGAAATGGCAACACAATATCTGTAGCCATAATGTATATATGTCGCAAAAAATTTAAAGGGCGACAAGTGTATTTGTCGCAACTAATGTTCCAATAAAGTTTTTACGACAAATATGTTCATTTCGAATGTTGAGTTACTGAACATATTTTGTGACAACTTTCGACCATTCATTGTAGTAACAAAATCGCGACACTATTTGTTTGACGCGAAAAATATGAAATGGCAACACAATATTTGTAGCCATAATGTCGTCGCAATGTATATATGTCGCGAAAAAATTAAAGGGCGACAAGTGTGTTTGTTTCGAATGTTGAGTCATCGAAAGTATTTTGCGACAACTTTCGACCATTCATCGCAGTAACAAAATTGCGACACTATTTGTTTGACGCGAAAAATATGAAATGGCAACACAATTTTTGTAGCCATAATGTCGTCGCAATGTATATATGTCGCAAAAAAATTAAAGGACGACAAGTGTGCTTGTTTCGAATGTTGAGTCACCGAACGTATTTTGCGACAACTTTCGACCATTCATTGCAGTAACAAAATTGCGACACAATTTGTTTGACGCGAAAAATATGAAATGGCAACACAATATCTGTAGCCATAATGTCATCGCAATGTATATATGTCGTGAAAAATTTAAAGGGTTGTTGCAACTAATGTTCCAATAAAGTTTTTACGACAAATATGTTTGTTTCGAATGTTGAATCGCCGAACATATCTTGTGATAACTTTCAACTATTCATCGCATTAACAACATAGCAACACTATTTATTTGCCACAGAAAATATGAATTAACACAAAGAGTCTATTGTGCCATCGTTTGTGCAACGAGTATAGTTGTTGCCTAATTTATTTTGTGATTATTTTTATACGTCACATATTTTATTTTACAACATATAAAATTACTACACAAAGTATTTTGTGACAATAAACATTTATTTTTGTGTCAAGCTTTGCTCGTAGCTCGTAGTTAAATTTATTCCGCAACACAGTGTTTATCGCTTCAACGATGTACAATTATCGCCTAATTGATTCAATTTACACATAATTTTAAATAAATAATTTTATTTTAAACATATAGTTTTAGATTTATTTCGTCGCAATGGAATCATTAATGTGGTGCACATTTATATGAAAATGTAACTCGCGACTTTATGAAATAATCGCAACTTTATGAAATGAAAAAAAAAATCATATTACTATCAACGAAATAAATATAGATCAATTTATGATGGAGCAGCAAATCGTAGTTAAGATGATTGAGAAAATCTAAATGGGCATTTGTGAAAAATTATTACACCTTGAATGCAGTCTCAAACTAATGACATGGGACATTTTTTTACTCTGGATAAGATTTTACTGCAACAGTCTCATAATAAGTATCTGGAACCCCTAATGCAGGGAAAAAAATAAATTATTAACAAATTGTTACAAAAAAAACTAGGCAAGTCTTTTTAGAATAACAAAAATATAATCTACCTGGTATGCAATTCGGACCTTCGAACCATAAGCAACCCGAAAGTTTCTTAGAACTCCTTCCAGACAACTAAAGACCATCCAGACATAAACAAATCACCTAAAAAATGTCTCAATCATTAGCTAAACAAGATTCCTACTACTTACCAATAAACATTACAAAGATAAATCACAGATCAATCATAGCCATTACCAACTAATTAATGACTATCAAGGATCAAATCCAATGCTAAATTTTGCACAGTTCACAATCCAAAATTTAACACAATCTACAATATGCAATTCAATTTTATAAAAAACAAAATGGAAACTTGCATTGTATACACAACAAATAAAACGAATATCCTAATAATACAGAAAATGTGCCACCAATTACATAATTCTAAACAATTAATTGTTCAGTTGATCCAAAGTAAAACTAAGCTTTATAAAAGTTGCAATTTAAAACCAACTGCTTCTAGAGCTCAAATCTTTCAATTACAATCTAAGACAACATAAAAAGGAAAAAGAAAATCCACTACACAACTTGATTACCTCCAAGATCAAAACAAATACAAATTTCAAGGTCGAACTACTTAGAATAGTTCACCAAACTTGAAAAGTAGAAAATAGAACAATAAATATGGAAGAAATAACAAACACCTCACAGGACACCCAAACTCCACAATAATATTTGAGTAATTGCTATACGACAAGATCAACAATCATCACAATAAGCAATCAAATATATCTCAATAGTAAGTTGCTCTAACCTTAAATGTCAATAAAGAAATCTTATCAACTCTCGATAGATGCGTCGTCAGTACTCGAATCTATATAGGAAAGGAAAAATGTAGATAGTCATTATAAAATATAATAGAAAAACATTATGCAAAAAAAAGAGTATGATTCATTATACTTACCAATATCACTATTAGCATTATCATCTTTACCATCTAGAGATTTCTCATCTTCACTGTAATATTCATTCAATGTATCATCTTCCTCTTCCGAATTATCATATATAACATTATTCATATTTTTATTTAGTGCTTCATTTTCAATAATATCTGGATCTATATCTCCTCTATGGTATACTTGAGTATCAAGATCTTCCTGTTGTATTGCCAAGACAATATCTGATGATTCATTTTCCTGAAATATTACTTGCTCACTACCCTCATCTTTTTTTTCAGGAATGTCCCATATGCCTCTATGTTGTACCTTTTCCACTACCTTCCATTGTGGACCCAACACTAGATCATCCATATAAAATACCTATTGTGCTTGGATGCCAAGTTTGTAGGAATCATCCATGTACCATTTGCGATTCACATTGATAGAAGTAAGATGGTAATCTACAACTATTCTTTTTTGTTTTGGATTATTATCGTACCAATTACACTGGAACAAAGTGACGCGGTAGTCAAAAACGTATACCAACTCAATAACGTCACATAGTATACCAAAAAAATTGATGTCATCTCCCGGCGCCATCACTCCACTATTATGTGTTGTACGACAATTATCTCGATCTTTAACAAGGAATCGTACCCCATTAGCAATACAACCCGAATAGGAAAATATTCTAAAAGAAAAGTATAGCCCAAGCTTCCTCTTCTTCTTCTTCTTCTTCTTCTTCTCCTCTTCCTTTTCCCATTTTCCTCCCTTTCCTTCTCCTTCTTTTTTTTTTTTTTTTCTTTTTTCTCGGTCTCTCTCTCTCTCTCTCTCTCTCTCTCTCTCTCTCTCGATCCTTCTCTCCAACTTATCTGTGCGTATGTATATATCAAATGAGAAATTGGGCAATTGATTATATTATTGCCATGTGTAATCCACTTATACCAACAATTGCAAAGGAAGTCCCTTTTCTTCAATTTAATATAACATTTAGTCCTTAACTTCCATTGAATATAAAATCTAACCATTTAACTCCAAATAATATATAAATAGATCCCCAAAATAAATTTTTATCCATCTTAAACCTTCAAATGTTGTCAATTTGTAAAATAACCCGAATAAAATAATTTATTCCATTTAAATCCTTATTTGACTAAAACTTTGAGCAATTCAATTTTTTCACTTTGACTATAATGAGTGGGGTGTAACATATACAAATTATCACATTTACTACAAATTCACTTTCCAATCAAATTATCAAATAATCAGAACCAAAATTTGTGTTTTTCCTATCAAACTACGTATATGAAATGTGTCTGAACTCATTATATACAATTTGACGTATCTTTTTCGAATTGTATTTATTTGATTGATTATTAGTGTTGAATATTAGATTATTTGAAATGGTTGTTTGTATCAAATACATTATAAGATTTTTAAATGTAAATATGTATTCTCTTGTGATAAACCAAACATTAATAAAATGACTCTTCTAAATCAAACTATCTTTTAATCTTAGTTTATTTTATGTTTTACAATTTAAATTGTATTTAAAAAATAATGATTAATGTATAGATGTTTTATATATTATTCTCAAAGACAATTTAGGTATCTATTTAATTTAGCAAAAAAAAAATCGATAAAAATCCATAACTTAATCACTAATTAGTAAATTAGATAATAAAGAATCAAATCATAAATACACACAAGTATGTCTCCACGTTTAGGAAACAAATAGTATACCAAAATGAGTTATGAACATGAGTGAAAAGAGATGAATGATAGACATAGATGGTGCATGGATATCGTGTACTTCTCTTCTAACTGATCTTTCCATATCTCTCTCTCTCTCTCTACAATCTACATAACTACTATATATAATACTCATAATCCATACAATATCCCTACATTTAATTTTACTGTTACTTCCAGAAACAATTGATAAAGGCAAGCAAGTCATCATGGCCGCACAAGAAGGTTCTGGTTTTCATGTCCAAGAAAATATTCCGCCCGGTTTCCGATTCATGCCGACAGACAAGGAGCTACTGTACTACTTGAACCTCAAGATTCTGAATAAACAAATATCGATTGATGCCATAAAATATATTGATATCTACATGTACCATCCCAGCGATCTTTGCCGTAAGTTTCATTATTTCTTGATGTTTCTTGGTGGTTCTTTTCATATTATCATTTATATTTACATTCTTTGGAATTTATTAATGTGCTTATCAGAGAGCGAGATGAATGGAACACACGAGGGCTACTTTTTTACTTCTAGAACTAGGAAGTATCATAAAGGTAATCGGCCAGACCGAACAGCCGCTGATGGTTACTGGAAAGCCACGGGAGGCGACATCATTCTCCACAGCAGTGGCCAAGAAGTTGGAAGGAAAAAGGTGCTCGTCTATTATGAAAGAAAATCTGATAATAATAAAGGGGCAAAGACTAACTGGATAATGCATGAGTATACGATTCATCAAATGAAGGATGTCGCATGTTCTTCTACAAATGCAATTCCAGATGACAAGATGGTACGTACGTAAAAAAATTCATATTCATTGATTAATTAATTTGTTCATATATTATTGCTGTTTGGGATAATTACTTGAAAACCTAGGACGTGGTTTAATTGATAATTTAGGGTATCTTTTGTAGTGATAACCTTTTGAAACACACTAGTGTTTTTTTAATCAATAATTCTAGGGGTTTTTTTAACCCCATCAAACATTAAATAAATTTTAATATTTTTGTAACACGAATTTGTTTTGTATTTTTTGCAGTTGGATAAGTGTGTGTGCAGAATTTATAATAGAGCATCAAAATCCAGCACAAACAAAGAGCAAGACAAACAAACAAACATGATCCCAATACAAGAGACTCGTGTCCCTTATGCAAATTTGTCAGCAACATCTTCTTATCATAATCCTGTGCCGGCACTTGATCATTCGTCCTTGCAAGGTGCTCATCTTCCCGACCAACAATCAAGCATTAATGATCAATATCAGTTGGTTCACGAACCCGTTACATACATGCATGGAGATATGGCAATTCAAAGTAATATTCTTCCATCTCCTGAACTTCTTACATACTTTGGTAGTGATCATATTCTTCCATCTCCTCAACCTCTTGCGCACATTCCTGGTGATCAAACCAATGTTACTCTATATAATCCTTTGATTCCACCTGAGACTGGTATGCAAAGCAGTGATCAGCATCAACTTATGACACGCATGAATGGTGATGTGGGGACAAGTAGATTTGCAGCTTCCACTAGCAATGATGATAGTATTTACTTGGATTTCACGACTCCATATTTTTCACCACAATTTGATTTATCGCCGCCAATTGATCCTAGTATACTAGATTCTCTATTGGGCGACTCATGTAATGCCCAATTACACTATTCGTCAATTCAACCTGGTCCATCAATAGAATGGCTTGGTCAATGGGATTTACCTTCTCCTCCAATAGAATGGTCTGATCATGATGATATATTACCGCAATTGGATCCTTGGGCATTGGATTTTCCTTTAGGTGACTCATCCAACATGCAGTTTCAGTCATGGTACTAGATTGAGTAAATTTGATTGCGAAGTTGCTGGATCCACACTTGAGGACGGAATGTGAAGATTTTCGATCTAGAGAAGAATGCCATTTTTGCAGTTTTCTAAGAGCTTAAACTTTGCTGATTATGTAATGTTGGAGAAATATTAAACGTCAGCATCAAATTGTTCAATTGGTGTATGATGTACTTTTATTTGAGCCAATCCATGGATTAATTTTTGTAGTTACTTGAGATAGAATATTGTTCCTTGCATGCCTTTCCAATATTATTAACTTATGGATATTAGTGTAATTTTAGTTTATTCATTCCACATATTTTGTTGCTCTCTCGTGCTATTTTATCCACTTTTAATTCCTTTTCTTACAAATAATGTCTAGTAGAAGATTGATTGGGTATTGGGATGTTGTAGCTAGACAAGCTTGGGGTCGTGCCAAGTTATCATTGTTGATGATTGGGTGATTTTTGTTTGTGATCACTGAACTTTCAACAAAATTTTAATGGGACTCTTAGACATCAATTCGTCTTAAATATATTATTAACTTCAATTTAGTTTTATTGTGTCACTGAACTTCAATTTTTGTTTTACTGTCTTGCTTTTTTGTATTCTAGATTGTTTTTAAAAAAAAAAAAACTTAATTGGAGTATACTGCAATAGATTTTTATATAATCTATGCGTGATATGTCAGCTAGCCATTAAGCAACATTGCAAGTGTTAAAATAGGGGAAAAAATGACCTTTGATCTAAAGAAATTATCATATCTTTGATATTAAGTGGTAAAATTGAGATAAAATGTGATGAGATTGAAAAAATTTGAAATTAAATTGATATTCGGTCATTAAACAGAGACAAATTTAATTTTTTTTTTGACTGAATTGATTTTTTTTTTTCTCTAAATGTTCAAAGATGGATGAATTTTACCCTTGACAATACAAAAACCAGCTAATGATGTTTTCCACTTTTCATTTCTTTGATAGATACGAGAATGAACATATTATGAGGAAATCCTATTGGAGGATGATTTGGTCATTGAATTTTGGGTGAAATCTCAATTAAGTCACTTAGCTTCAATATGTTACGACAATTCACTTTTAATTTAACCAGTCTATTAGTTCAGTTACTAGACTTGACGTTCCAATCCAATGAGTAAAAAGTGGACAAAATCCAAGTAAATGTACCGCCTAATTCAAAACTTGAAAATATAATACCACTTGATGATTATGATGATATAGTGAGCCTATGTATATCCAAGAACTATTCTTGTCCCGAACCCTGCTCAAAAATAATATGTTGGTAAGTTCCGCATACCAAACAAGGGCAAAATCACAATAAATTTGAATTTCGATAACAAGCTAATTTTAAAAATTATCTGACGATTGTATGCTAACCGAATCTACAAATTGTTTATGTCATCTCAAAGTTTATTTCGAGAACTATATTATGGGCATATCGAATAATCCAAATAGTTATCGAAAATATTAGGAAACTTTTACTATTTTTGCGATACAAATTTCTCAATGTAATTTTTATCATTTTATTAGGAAACTTTATATGGAATATGACATCAAAAATTTTCAAAATTTTACATCCGAAAAAGTCATATCCCATGTAAATTCTCGAATGTAAAATTACACAGGGTATGATTTTTTTGGACGTAAATTTTCAAGTGTAAAATTTCTCCCAACTTTTTTGCAAGTTCGATTGTGCCCTCCTAACTTTTATGTTCTGCGCCCGCCCCTGAAAGAAGATACATGTGGATAGTTTTTTTTACCCCTTTCACCCTAAGACAAACGAATCAAAGCATAGCAATAGCATGTTTGGCTAAGCATAAAAAGTTAACTTATAAGTAAATAAGCTTTAAAATAATTTTTCTTATTCATAAAAATTGGAAATAAGTAAAAGATGCTTTGACAATAAAAAATAAATAATAAAAAAAAAGAGTAACTTAATCAAACATGAAAACAAAAAATTACTTAAAAAGTGACTTATTAAATCATAATTTCTCAATTAAATATTAAAACATAAAATTTAGGGGTATTACATAAACAACTTGCCTCTGCAAATATGTTGCCTCCAAGGCAAACCGAGTTAGGCCAAACAAGGGATAGCAGTCCAATGCTATTCGGACACCTCTACACTTTTATCAAGTAGTTTGGATCATAAATTGGTTTTCAACATGGTGCAAAAGAGAGACACAAACGTTGATCATCTGACTCGGGGACAGACCCAACACCCGGCCAAGGGACGCGGTCGTGCATGTTGGGCTCCGTTGGACCAATCAGCAGCTGCCTTCTTTTTTTTCTTTTTCCTTTTTTTTTAAAAAAAAAATTGGGCCAATTTGGCCCAACCCATTTAATTTATCTTTTTTTTTTTTTTGTGTAATTAGATTGGGCCGTTTGTCTAGGCCCAATCCTTAATTATATAATATATATGCCCAACCCAAATCCCATTCTCCTTCATTTCATATTTGTCTGACTTGTTTGCTGATAATAGCATAATAATAGCCTAATAGGTATACCGTGTACAGTTGGTTCTCCTCATTCACCATTTAAAATAAGATAACGTTGAAACATTACACCATATTTCCAATACATAATGTAAATTTGGGATGTCAGCATAAAATCCACCTTCATTCCTCATTATGATAAAGGAAAACTATTTTTTTTTTTCTTGTTAAAGTGTTGCAATGTGTGGTCATTCTAGGAAAATACATTAGCGTCGTTAGATTATTAAGCTGGGAACATAAAAGTCAAAAATATTGAAATGCATTATGCATTGCAGCCAAACACACCAAGTCAGGCAATTCAGCATACACCTTATAACATAATCAAAAACGCATTCAGGCAACTGATCAACCACCTCTACACCATATCATAAAACCCATTCGAGCAATTTATCAAACACCTTATACCATATTCAAAATCTTACAAGCAACACCAGAAGCTAGCAAGAACACACTATGATTTCTGTTCTCCAATCACTTCAGAAGAATCCCATGAGTTTTTCTTGTCGGAAAGTTAATCGGGGACATGGAAAGCTTGTTTTTGGGCGGTGTTGATGAGTTGCTCCATGTCTCTTATTCTGGTCCTCATAACATTGACCACCAAAATCGCAATGAATCAGATGGTAAATTCAATCAATTCATACATATGTATATATCCATGGAGGTGGGATTACCAGCGGTAGTTCCGAAAGTCAAAAGCCAGAGTATCTTGACGCCAGGACTCTTGTCTCTCCACATTTCTGTGTCTGAGAAAAAAATTATGCTTGCTAATTTGGTTGGACATGATTTTGAAATCATCCATATAACGTGATTTTGACCATTTTTCTCAATCCACAAAATCCATGAATTTTTATGGTTTTTCATTTTTTTTTTCTAGTTTTACCTTCCATACAATAATTATTGGCCAATTATATTTTCATCCCAATTTTTAACAAAAAATGTTCTTGATTATGATTTTTTCTTCAAAATTTTATTTAAGATATAGTAAAAAACTCATTTGTACATTAAATTTTTAAATAGGCAAAACAAATAATAATACAATTAAATATTTAATTAAAGCTCATTTTAAAGTATATTAATAATATTTTTGGATGAAAATCTTGATTAAGGATCAGATTTTCTGATCAATGAAATGTTAAAATAAGAATGTGATGAAGCGGAAAAAAAAAAGTGATAATAAATAAAGAACAATGACTTTTAGTTTAATTAAAATGTGTGTGTATATTAAAAAAATGTGGTTTGAACATAAACACCCATAATTATTTCCAACAAACATATTTTGTTCAAAACTAATTTGTAAATAAAAAAATATTTATAAGTAAAAAAACTACTTTATAATTAAAAATTCATTTATAAGTAAAAATTTACTTATAACATAAAAAACCACTTTGTGCAAAAACTTGTTTAAAAAGTCATAATACTATTCACTTATTTTAAAATACAAAATTAACTTATAATTACAAAATTGACTTTCAAATAAAGATACCAACTTATTATATTAATTTATATGAAGAAAACCTAAATGGTAATGACAAAGTGAACAATTCATGGATCAAAATATACCCGAACTTATCCACATAATATTTTTGATTGGGGTTCGGGACGAGAATAGTAATTGGATATACATAGGCCTCACTTTATCATCATAATCCAGGGGCATTATATTTACTTGGATGTTGTCGTTTATTAACTCTTTGGATTGGAACGTTAGTAACTAAACTAATTATAAACTGGTTAACATTAAATATAAATTGAAGTTTAATATTTTGATTGTAACGTATTAAAGTTAAGTGACGTATTGAGCTATAGAGATTGGTGGCATCGTAATCTATAGAAAATGACAATGACGTAGTGATCTATAGAGATCCGCCACCGGTCAGCGCCGGTTACCAAAGGGGTGGGGGAGTAAAGTGGAAAATGAGGAAGCAACGAAAATATTTTTAAAAAAATGAATTAGCATTTGTGCGGGTGTGTTGGGGGTGGTGGTGAGTGTGTTTGGGTGTATTGGGAGTAGATTAATTTAATTTTATAATATTAAAATTTTAAATTATTATCTCATTTTTAAAGAAAAAACCTTCAAATCTAATTTTTGAATTGGGCATTTTAGAACTCTGGGTAAGTGTAATTTCTACAAAATGTATTGCGGTATGGCCCAATTAAAAAAAAATTTAATCAATATGGGATATAATGAAGTAAGAGAGCAAACCACATTGACGTTTAGTGACAAAATAAAACTAAATTAAAGTTAATGATCTAATTGGGACAACTTAAAAAGTCTAATAATCCCATCAAAATTTTGTTGAAAGTTTAGTAATCACAAATAAAAATCACCCTGTCATCAAAACTGATAATTTTGCATGACCCCAAATAAAAACTTGTATACTATTTAAGTTCTATTTGAGTGTTAAATTATATATCACCCAAAAAGACTATATAGCATAAATCCATATATTATAAAATCTTTATTTAATAATGAAAAAACTTTTAACCACACTTGATGAAATTACACTAATATCTGTGAAAATACTCTCTCAAAAAAAAAATGAAAAATACTAAATTATTCACTTTATTGTTTGCATGCAAGGAATAATTTTCTATCTCAAGTAACTATAAATATTAATCGATAGATTGGCTCAAATAAAATTACAAAATCAGAACAATTTCAAGCGGGTATTTAATATTTCTGCAACATTACATAATCCACTAATTTTAAGTTCTTAGAAAAACTGCAAAAATGGCATTTTGGATGAGTCGCCTAAAGGAAATCCAATGCACGAGGATCCAATTGCAGTAATATATTATC
This sequence comes from Fraxinus excelsior, assembly GCA_019097785.1. Lineage (NCBI taxonomy): Eukaryota > Viridiplantae > Streptophyta > Magnoliopsida > Lamiales > Oleaceae > Fraxinus > Fraxinus excelsior. The sequence goes on along the minus strand of CM032631.1, from coordinate 20,331,623 downwards.
AAGATGAAGCCATTCTATTGGAGGAGAAGGTAAATCCATTTATAGGATCCAATCGCGGTAATATTAATTGTTAATATTGACTTAGATTTTAATGAGATTTTTTAACTGAACCAAATAGGGGCTTAATCTATCCTCGATCGCCCTCTATGGTAATTTCAATGTATAACATAATAACTTGAATCCCCCTATAGTTTACTAGCTTGAGCCCTTTTGTTCATATAGATAGTGACTATAAATAAAACTCTCCCTACATACGTCATGGATCTTTTTACATTTCTACGATCTCATGATAGTTGTGCTAATCACAAATGTCCGCCTTGCCTATGAACTTTCATATCTCGAGAAGATTTCTCAATGCATAATGGAAGTTTTTTTATTAAGTATGTGCATTTTTCATATGACTTTTAACTCCCCATTTATGTTTTCATTTAACAATTTGTGCTTGAATGCTAATGGCCGACAGAGTGTGAACAATTTATGGATCAGAACATAGTGGAACTTACCAACATATTATTTATGAGCAGGGTTCGGGACAAGAATAGTTCTTGGATATACATAGGCCTCACTATATCATCATAATCATCAAGTGGCATTATATTTTCAAGTTTTGAATTAGGCGGTACATTTACTTGGATTTTGTTCACTTTTTACTCATTGGATTGGAACGTCAAGTCTAGTAACTGAACTAATAGACTCGTTAAATTAAAAGTGAATTGTTGTAACATATTGAAGTTAAGTGACTTAATTGAGATTTCACCTAAAATTCAATGACCAAATCATCCTCCAATAGGATTTCCTCATAATATGTTCATTCTCGTATCTGTCAAAGAAATGAAAAATAAAAAACATCATTAGCTGGTTTTCGCATTGCGAAGGGTAAAATTCATCCATCTTTGAACATTTAGAAGAAAAAAAATTCAATTCCGTCAAAAAAAAAAAAAAATTTGTCTCTGTTTAATGACCGAATATCAATTTAATTTCAAATTTTATCGATCTTATCACATTTTATCTCAATTTTACCACTTAATATCAAAGTCATGATAATTTCTTTAGATCAAAAGTCATTTTTTCCCTATTTTAATACTTGTAATGTTGCTTAATGGCTAGCTGACATGTCACGCATAGATTATATTAAGATCTATTGCAGTATACTCCAATTAAGTTTTTTTTTTTTTTTTTAAACAATCTAGAATACAACAAAGTAAGACAGTAAAACAAAAATTGAAGTTCAGTGACACAATAAAACTAAATTGAAGTTCATAATATATTTAAGACGAATTGAAGTCTAAGAGTCCCATTAAAATTTTGTTGAAAGTTCAGTGATCACAAACAAAAATCACCCAATCATCAACAATGATAACTTGGCACGACCCCAAGCGTGTCTAGCTACAACATCCCAATACCCAATCAATCTTCTACTAGACATTATTTGTAAGAAAAGGAATTAAAAGTGGATAAAATAGCACGAGAGAGCAACAAAATATGTGGAATGAATAAACTAAAATCACACTAATATCCATAAGTTAATAATATTGGAAAGGCATGCAAGGAACAATATTCTATCTCAAGTAACTACAAAAATTAATCCATGGATTGGCTCAAATAAAAGTACATCATACACCAATTGAACAATTTGATGCTGATATTTAATATTTCTCCAACATTACAAAATCAGCAAAGTTTAAGCTCTTAGAAAACTGCAAAAATGGCATTCTTCTCTAGATCGAGAATCTTCACATTCTGTCCTCAAGTGTGGACCCAGCAACTTCGCAATCAAATTTACTCAATCTAGTACCATGACTGAAACTGCATGTTGGATGAGTCACCTAAAGGAAAATCCAATGCCCAAGGATCCAATTGCGGTACATCATGATCAGACCATTCTATTGGAGGAGAAAGTAAATCCCATTGCGGTAATATATTATCATGACCATGCCATTCTATTGATTGACCAGGTTGAATAGACGAATAGTGTAATTGGGCATTAGATGAGTCGCCCATTAGAGAATCTAGTATACTAGGATCCATTGGCGGCGATAAATCAAATCGAGGTGAAAAATATGGAGTCGTGAAATCCAAGTAAATACTATCATCATTGCTAGTGGAAGCTGCAAATCTACTTGTCCCCACATCACCATTCATGTGTGTAATAAGTTGATGCTGATCACTGCTTTGCATACCAGTCTCAGGTGGAATCAAAGGATTATATAGAGTAACATTGGTTGGATCACCAGGAATGTGCGCAAGCGGTTGAGGAGACGGAAGAATATGATCACCACCAAAGTATGTAAGAAGTTCAGGAGATGGAAGAATATTACTTTGAATTGCCATATCTCCATGCATGTATGTAACGGGTTCGTGAACCAACTGATATTGATCATTAATGCTTGATTGTTGGTCGGGAAGATGAGCACCTTGCAAGGACGAATGATCAAGTGCCGGCACAGGATTATGATAAGAAGATGTTGCTGACAAATTTGCATAAGGGACATGAGTCTCTTGTATTGGGATCATGTTTGTTTGTTTGTCTTGCTCTTTGTTTGTGCTGGATTTTGATGCTCTATTATAAATTCTGCACACACACTTATCCAACTGCAAAAAATACAACACAAATTCGTGTTACAAAAATATTAAAATTTATTTAATGTTTGATGGGGTTAAAAAAACCCCTAGAATTATTGATTAAAAAAACACTAGTGTGTTTCAAAAGGTTATCAGTACAAAAAGATACCCTAAATTATCAATTAAACCACGTCCTAGTTTTCAAGTAATTATCCCAAACAGCAATAATATATGAACAAATTAATTAATCAATGAATATGAATTTTTTTACGTACGTACCATCTTGTCATCTGGAATTGCATTTGTAGAAGAACATGCGACATCCTTCATTTGATGAATCGTATACTCATGCATTATCCAGTTAGTCTTTGCCCCTTTATTATTATCAGATTTTCTTTCATAATAGACGAGCACCTTTTTCCTTCCAACTTCTTGGCCACTGCTGTGGAGAACGATGTCGCCTCCCGTGGCTTTCCAGTAACCATCAGCGGCTGTTCGGTCTGGCCGATTACCTTTATGATACTTCCTAGTTCTAGAAGTAAAAAAGTAGCCCTCGTGTGTTCCATTCATCTCGCTCTCTGATAAGCACATTAATAAATTCCAAAGAATGTAAATATAAATGATAATATGAAAGAACAACCAAGAAACATCAAGAAATAATGAAACTTACGGCAAAGATCGCTGGGATGGTACGTGTAGATATCAATATCTTTTATGGCATCAATCGATATTTGTTTATTCAGAATCTTGAGGTTCAAGTAGTACAGTAGCTCCTTGTCTGTCGGCTTGAATCGGTAACCAGGCGGAATATTTTCTTGGACATGGAAATCAGAACCATCTTGTGCGGCCATGATAACTTGCTTGCCTTTGTCAATTGTTTCTGGAAGTAACAGTAAAATTAAATGTGGGGATATTGTATGGATTATGAGTATTATATATAGTAGTTATGTAGATTGTAGAGAGAGAGAGAGAGATATGGAAAGATCAGTTAGAAGAGAAGTACACGATATCCATGCACCATCTCTGTCTATCATTCATCTCTTTTCACTCATGTTCATAACTCATTTTGGTATACTATTTGTTTCCTAAACGTGGAGACATACTTGTGTGTATTTATGATTTGATGATTTGATTCTTTATTATCTAATTTACTAATTAGTGATTAAGTTATGGATTTTTATCGATATTTTTTTTTTTTTTGCTAAATTAAATAGATACCTAAATTGTCTTTGAGAATAATATATAAAACATCTATACATTAATCATTATTTTTTAAATACAATTTAAATTGTAAAACACAAAATAAACTAAGATTAAAAGATAGTTTGATTTAGAAGAGTCATTTTATTAATGTTTGGTTTATCACAAGAGAATGCATATTTACATTTAAAAATCTTATAATGTATTTGATACAAACAACCAATTCAAATAATCTAATATTCAACACTAATAATCAATTAAATAAATACAATTCGAAAAAGATACGTCAAATTGTATATAATGAGTTCAGACACATTTCATATACATAGTTTGATAGGAAAAACACAAATTTAGGTTTTGATTATTTGATAATTTGATTGGATAGTGAATTTGTAGTAAATGTGATAATTTGTATATGCTACACCCCACTCATTATAGTCAAAGTGAAAAAATTCAATTGCTCAAAGTTTTAGTCAAATAAGGATTTAAAAATAGCATCTTGGTGCTCAAGAAGCCCCCTTGGCGCTCGAGCGACCCTGTTACGTGGTGAAACCTCTATTTCTTGATTTTGATCTTATTTCACCACAGACACTTCCCATTATACACATACATGTTCTAGATTACCCCAAAGGTGTGTTGAATCTTTCTTTCATAGAAAACATATTATTGAAGGTCAAACAAAACATTCAAAGTTCTCTTGATTCAACCCATTCTTTGTTCATTCATTCATCCAACATATAGTTTGTTAATCGAGCCATAACATTCCATATTCAACCCAAGATCAAAACACAGAAAAATCTAACTATCAAACACCAAACCAACCACTTCCGTATAATCTGTTAGAGTTCAGAAGACCAGGGAAGGAAACTGAAGTTCCAGTAGGACAAGAGCGAGGAGTTCTTGGTGATCCACCAGAAATAGACAATTTCAGAAGATCTGGAACTGGTATAGGAGTACACAGTTCAGGAGGGCCTTGGTGATTACAGGAAGTAGGTTTTCAAGCTTTAATATAGTGAGAGTAGAGTATCGTTTTTCACAGGGATTGAAATCAAATCCTAATAATTTTTATAATTAAAATAACCTTAATTTTATTTAGAAAATCAAAATATTCAAGGGAATTAACTAACTAAACTAATTTAGTAAATTAATAACGCAATTACAAAAAATTAATATCAATGGGATTAAACTCTAAATATCCAATTTCACCTGACTATCAATTATGCTTCGATCATCCAACTATTACTTAATTTACTCTTATGGTTTATTAGTCAAGAACTCGAAATTATCTTCATCCCCTCTCTCGATGGCGAATTGAGAATTACTCTTAAAACCCTAATTTTGAGTCTCCATCTAAAATTAAGATGATAAAGTACATTTAAATATTTGGTTCTCTTAATGACTACAAAAGATTTCATAGGCCTCTCGAACTCTATAATTTCCTAGGTTGTGTTTATCAATGGTCACTATTTAGAATTCTTTCTCTCGATAGTAAATCTCAAATTTTATGTCATTTAAACGGTGATCAAGTATTCAAAAGTATTAAAAATAGATAAACACAAAGAAACCAATTGAATAACCCTTAAAATAGATAATTAAATAATTAAAGCAAATCTCTAGTATTGGCTACATTGTATCTCTAGAAAAATAAATTACTCCAAGAAAATATAAAAGAAAATACAATTCATGTTTTTAAACATTGATAAAATAGAGAAGAAGAAAAAACTCTTTGATTTGTGGAATTCTCAATCTCCAAGGGTCTTCTTCTTGATGTGACTCCTGTTTTTCATCTCCCAAAAGTCCTTTAATTGAACCTTTTTGGCCGTATTTATAGTTCCCCCCTTAAACTCATTAGTTTTAGGGCTTATGTGGTGGACTCGTGTCGTCGTGGCGCAGGGGCGCCTGTCTTCTCGGTTGAAAAACACTTTGGGACTTCCAGTTGGGCACGGGGGTACCTGTGCCTTCGGGTGAGAAATAATTGCACTGCATGTCCTTCAGTGTTTTTATCATAACGTTTTCTCCTGATATCCTATTGAGATGATTCAAGATGTGTTTGGAAAGTTAATTCAAAAGGATACAACTTTACTTCAAACATCATCCTCAATTAGACTCGTTTACTGTATAAAAAGTGAGTCTCAATATGAGACTAAAAATTCAGAGCAAAACGTTTTCGGCTGGAATTCGATGTGTGATCATTCTTTGGTTATATTTGATCCCTTTGATATATTTCTTCATTCAATTGACCATTAACATTTCAAATCTTCATCATGAAGTTTGGCGCAACTTTTGAATATTTGTACTTTAGTCCCCGAACTTTGGATCTCTTACAATTTAGCTCATTTCTCCAATTTTTGTCAACTTAAGATTATTTTCTTCAATCTCATCAACCTACATCACAACATCAAAATCGCGCATTAAAATATCAACAACTCATAAGAATTAACCTAATAACAAGTTTAATGGCATTGATATCATGAGTGAAATATCACTCATCAAATACCCTTAAACTTAATATTTTGCTAGTCCTCGAGCAAACATTAGACCAAATAAAATGAATAACAACAACACAAACAAAACAAAAAACCAATAAAAATAAATTGCATTAGATGTCTTGCCTTCGTAGCTCAGAATTGGCAATATGCAATAATTTCATGAATCATTTCAAAATTATAATGCAAAAGCTAACTTCCCACCTTTTCAATGCAAAAACGAGGGTGTCTCTGTGAAGAGTTAAATGCAACGCTGTACAATAATCAATTGATCCAATTCCTGACCTTAAAAGTCAAATTTTTATTTACTTCGCTCGTAAGATTCATACATCCCAAACTTGTTTTATTTTCACTCCCCATGGTGTATTCTAAAGTTGATTTTCAATACTAATCTCTTATACCACTCAAGTTTGGTTAGATTTCACTAATTGTAGTTCAACATGTCAAAAAATATGGATTCTCCTTATTTTGACTGCTTCAACCTCCAAGACTCAACTAAGTTACTAACCCTTTATCTCCTAAAATAAGTGTTCGTGGCTTAATCAAGACATGTAGTGCTTCTTCTATTTTATGCACCTTATTATGTGCAGACATCTCTTCATTAAGTTTTATAAATAACCCATGTAACAAGCTTTAGACCGATGACTCCTAAATCGGATGACTTTAGGGTGGCAGGTTTTAAACCCTTGTAGACTTAATCACTCGAGTTATAAAGGCTACAAATGGACGTTTCACAATGAGATTATCATAGTTATTCTCATTGGGATCTTTTTAGGGTAACTTCACAAAAATACAACTTTTTTTTTCTGTAATGATTAGTGCAATGCCCCTTATTAAATACCCATTCTCGAAAATTGACCTCTAACTTAAGGTTTATCACCCAATTTTCATCTCCTTGGTCTCAGACAGTCCACACAACATTTTGTACACACTAAATCCATATCTATCTTTATGTCAACTTACAACCGTTCAACCAACCAAACATCCTAAGTTTGGTTTAGGGTATAATAATGTTTAATGGCTGTTTGGGTATATCATTTAAGTTCTCTATTACAACCTATAAACAATAGATCAACCTACTCATGTACAACATCACAATCAACTCACGTGCATAAATATTTTCCGTCTCACGTGAATAAGCAAGAATTTAACTCAAACACATAACTTATCCACAACTCATCAACCAAAACATGTTAGCAAATATATACATCAATGTCGGCAAGGCTATCCAACTCACACAAGCATGCGTGAATGCATAATAAAAAACAAAAATCATGCGCACAAAACATAAATACAAAAAAAAAAAAAAATCAAGGCAATTAGACACAATTTATAATACATCCCCAAACTTAAATTAAACATTGTCCTTAATGTAAAATTAAAGAAAAATGAGGAGACTTCCCTGAATTGTCTGTATTGCTCGTGACGTTATGGTGTTGATGATGCTGATGTTGGTGGATGTTTCTTCTATCTTTTTCCCTTCAAACTTGAGATGTATTTCGTTTCTCCATGTCAATGTTGGTTTGAATGTTTCACAATGTCAAGTTCCTAAAAAAATCATATTTTAGATGTTAAAAATATGGAACAAGTGTTACTTAGCTTAAACATCTAATGACCAACTTAATTATTTTGAGACGCAAGGGAAGACGGGATAAGGGTGATGAATCCTAAATAAATTATAAAATAAACTAAACTATCCTATAACTATAAAAAAAAATGAATAAGTAAAACGGAAGAAAGCTTGGGTTGCCTTCCAAGAAGCGCTTCTTTAACGTCATTAGCTTGACTCAACCGCAATGCCTATGTTGGATCTTCAGGTGACACCTCTCTCTTATTTCTAAACTTCACCCTTGGCCTTGTCTTTTTCTTCACTATAGCATGGCCCATAAAATTGAACGATTTTAATTCCGGTATGGCCTTCAAAACCTCTTTTGGTTTGGCAATGTTTGGAGGTTTTGAAGATTTTTTCCCATAGCTCTCCTTCTTGTCAGGTGGATCTACTTCATACTCTAAGATATAACCCACCATTTCATTGGTCCCTTTTTCATGTGCACTGTATCAAGCCTTGAATAGTTGAGAGACATATGTTGTTCTAGAGGATCATAGAACATTTTTCTCTTGCCTTTCTCATCCCTTACTGCATTGATGGATCGGATCCTATGGCATGCATTTACTTTTTTCTAGGGTTTTCTTTTCTTAATGAATGTTGAAGTTCACTTGTTCTTCATTAATCCGCATCGTTAACTTCCATTTTTTACATGAATTAATGCTCTTCCAGTAGCCACGAAAGGTCGACCAAGAATTAGTGGTACGTTATCATCCTCTTCTATATCCAGGACCACTAGATTCACCGAAAAGATGAACTTATCTACCTTTACCAATACATCTTCTATAATCTCCCATGGATAGGTAATGGATATGTCTTCCATTTGCAGTGATATGGTTGTCGACTTTACCTCTCCAAGTCCTAACTTCTTGAACACTGATAGGGGCATCAAGTTGATGCTAGCTCAAGGGTCACACGGTGCTTTATCAAACGTGATACCACTGATATTACAAGGAATGGTAAAGCTTCCAGGATCCTTCAATTTTTATGGCAACTTCCTTTGGATAATAGCACTACATTCCTCTGTTAATTTGATTATCTCAAATTCTTCAAGTCTCTTCCTCTTAGCCATGATGTCTTTCATGAATTTGACATAATTTAGCATTTGCTCCAAGGCATCTGCAAAAGGAATATTGATGTGAATTTTCTTAAAAATTTCTAAGAATTTAGAAAATTGAGAATCAAGCTTTTTCTTTTGAAATTTTTGAGGAAAAGGAAGTAAGGTTTAAGAATTGGAGGATTATTAGGAAATAGATTGGATTTGGGCTCTTCAACCTCCTTTGATGCTTCCGGTTCAATTGTGATTTCTTTGTTTTCTTCATCCTCTTGGTCACTAGATGTTGTCATCTTCGGAGAAGTGTCTACTTTTGTGCTTTTGTATTGTAGATCTTCAAGGTCCTTACCGCTCCTAAGAGTAATAGCCTTACAATACTCCTTCGGGTTCACTTCTGTATCACTAGGGAATCTTTCTTTTTTGATGAACATTAGAGGAGGATGCTATTTGTCCAATTTGGGTGTCAATTGACTTGAGATGAGTCTCAATTCCTTGCAACCTTGCATCATTCCTGATGAACCTCTCTCATGATTTCATCATAAATTGTCCCAGAATATCTTCTAATGGCATCTTTCTCTCTGGAGCCTTGTTTTCAAACCACTCAGGGGTTGTAAAATGTTTTTTGTATTACCATAAGAAAAATTCTCATGATTATGGAGCCCCGGATGATATTGGTTAGGCATGAAATTGTTCCGATTGTTGAAGTTGCGATTGTTCACATATTGTACTCGCTCCTCATTATCAACTATGGTTGGAAAAACCATATTTGTTGCAACTACAGATTCTGTTCCTTGAAAAGCTTTTTGAGTGGTTAAGGAGTTCAATTGATGATAAAGGGCATCAACCTTTGCTGACATGTTTGTGAAGGCATCAATTTCATACATTCTAGCTGGCTTCTTTGTCATTGCATGCTCATTTGGCCATTGATAACTGTTGTTGGCCATTTCCTCTAAAAGTTCATATGCCTCATCAACTGATTTGCTCATTAAAGAACCATCAGCAGTGCTGTCAATAATAACTCTTGTTTGACCACTCAATCCGTTGTAAAATCGATAAAGGAGCATCCAATCATCAAACCCATGTTGGGGGCACTTTCTTTGCATCTCTTTAAATCTTTCCCATGCCTCATATAAGGGTTCAAAATCAATCTACGAAATTAGCCAATCTCACCCCTTAATTGAAATACTTTTGATGGAGGGAAACATTTTGCAAGGAATTTCACGGTCAGTTCTTTCCAAGTGTTAATGTTTCCCAATGGTAAAGATAACAGCCAATTTCTAGCCTTCTCTCTAAGGGAAAATGAAAACAATTTCAGTTTGATGCTATTATCACTCACTCCATTAACCTTTATGGTATCAGCCACTTGCAAGAACATAGAAATATGAATGTTCAGGCTTCATTAGGAAATTCTCCAAACTGATTTTGTTGCACCATACTGATGAGTGATGCTTTTAGTTCAAAATTGTTGGCATTAATTGCTTGGCGTCTTATCCCAGAATAATGCTTTTGGACTACAAAATTGAAGTTGTCTCAAATAGGTTTTTCCCGTTGATCACCACATTCTTGTTGATTTTGGTTTTTTGCTCAGTCATTACGATCTCCTTAGCTTTCTTCTTTGTTCTTATTATCCGAGGAGTTCTTTCAATTTCCAAATCAGTATGAATTAAATTACAGCTTTTGGATTGTCACATCAACTATCAAAACACCTGAAAAATAAAAAGAATAATTCGAATTACAAAAAAACAAAATTAATCTAGATTAAAATTAATCCCACTTGGTAACAGTATTAATAAGAAAAAAAATAAATCAATCCTCGGCAACGGCGCCAAAAACTTGATGCGTGAATTTTCCAACCGCATGTTTATAGTGTCAAGTTTTAATATAGTAAGAGTATAGTATCGTTTTCCACGGTGATTGAAATCAAATACTAATAATTCATGTAATTAAAATAACCTTAATTTTATCTAGAAAACCAAAATATTCGAGTAAATTAACTAACTAAACTAATTTAATAAATTAATAACGCAATTACACAAAATTAATACCAAAGTGATTAAACTCTAGAGATTCAATTTCACCTAACTATCAATTATGCTTCGATCATCTAACTATTACTTAATTTACTTTTATGATTTATTAGTCAAGAATCCGAAATTATCTTAATCCCCTCTCTCGATGGCGAATTGAGAATTACTCTTAAAACCCTAATTTTGAGTCTCCAACTAAAATTAAGATGATAAAGTACATTTAGATCTTTGGTTCTCTTAATGACTACAAAGGATTTCATAGGCCTCTCGAACTCTATAATTTCCTAAGTTGTGTTTATCAATGGTCACTATTTAGAATTCCTTCTCTTGATAGTAAATCTCAAATTTCATATCATTCAAATGGTGATCAAGCATTTGAAAGCATTAAAAATAGATAAACACAAATAAACCAATTGAATAACCCTTGAAATAGATAATTAAATGATTAAAGTATAATCTCTAGTATTGGCTACATTGTATCTCTCGAAAAATAAATTACTCTATAAAAATATAAAAGAAAATACAATCCATGTTTTTAAACATTGATAAAATAGAGAAGATTAATAGAGAATAAGAAAAAAACTCTTTGATTTGTAGATTCCTCAATCTCCAAGGGTCTTCTTCTTAATGTGGCTCATGTTTTTCATCTCCTAAAAGTCCTTTAATTGAACCCTTACGATCGTATTTATAGTTCCCCCCTTAAACTCATCAGTTTTAGGGCTTATGTGGAGGATTAGTGTCGTCATGGCGCATGGGCGCCTCTTTCTAGCGCAGGGGCGCCCGTCTTCTCAGTTTAAAAACACTTTGGACTTCCAGTTGGGCGCGGGGGCGCCTGTGCCTTTGGGTGAGAAACAACTGCATTGCGCATCCTTTAGTGTTTTTATCATAACGTTTTCTCCCGATATTCGATTGATATAATTCAAGATGCCTTGGAAAGATAACTCAAAGGACTACAACTTTACCTCAGACATCATCCTCAATTCGACTCATTTACTGTATCAAAAGTGAGTCTCAATATGAGACTAAAATCCAGAGTAAAACTTTATCGGTTGGAATTTGATGTGTGATCACTCTCTGGTTATATTTGATCCCTTTGATATATTTCTTCATCCAATTGACCATTAACATTCTCAAATATTCATCATGAGGTTCGGCACAGTTTTTGAATATTTGCTCTTTAGTCCCCGAACTTTAGATATCTTAGAATTTAGATTATTTCTCCAATTTTTGTCAACTTAAGATTATTTTCTTCAATCTCATCAACCTACATCACAACATCAAAATCGCGCATTAAAATATCAACAACTCATAAGAATTAACCAAATAACAAGTTTAATGGCATTGATATCGTGAGTGAAATATCACTCATCAATCAAAACACAGAAAAATCTAACTATCAAACACCAAACCAACCACTTTCGTATAATCTGTTAGAGTTCTGAAGACCATGGATGGAAACTGAAGTTTCGGTAGGACAAAAGCGAGGAGTTCTTGGTGATCCACTAGAAATAGACAATTTCAAAAGGTCTGGAGTTGGTGCAGGAGTACACAGTTCAGGAGGGTTTTAGTGATTACAGGAAGTAGGTAAGAGAATACTAAGGGTTAGTCGAGTTTGGACCATACTGTAAGTTAATTTGTCTTTAGTAGATTTTACTAACTTGGGCCAAGAATTTTTTGATAATTTGCAAATGATTTTTCTTTATGATCATCTTTAGTGTTCTTATTTATTTACTGCTTTTGTTTTATCATGATATTCAAACATATGGTGAAATTAGCTTAATTGACTTAATCATATAGAATAATTAATAAATGACTTGTTGTTTTCAATTGGTTAAATCAGCACGTGGGTCTAAATAAAACATTAATTTGAAATTTTCACATGTAAACGATTCGATCGAGCCAACTCACGAGCCAAAGATCGTGGCTCGAGCAAGCCATGGGCAAAAAATGCTTGAGCTTTTTTGGCATGAACCAAGCTAAGCCAAATCCTAATTTAAAAATCGAGGCTGGCTTGAGCTTTAGGCTCTAGCCTTACCGAATCGATTTTTTTATTTATGCTAGCAGCTAAAGCGGACTGCTTCGGGGAGGCAGCTTGATAGTTGCCTACTTCAAGTGACAGAGCTTAGCAAGCAGGCAATCCAACAAGTGATACCAATTGGCCTTGTCACTCAACAAGCCACACAGGATGGCACGAGCTCGAGCCTTCGTTCGAAAATGAGGCTCGCCCAAGCCACGAGTCGAACCGGCTCGAGCTTTTTATGGGCCAAGCCGGATGACATCTCTACTTAAAGGTGATCAAAGGATGACTATGGTACTCAAAATTAGAAGTAAAGGAGGCAATGATATTTTTTAAAATGTAAGGAGATGCATCTGATAGTCTCACAAGAGAGTTTTGTGAAATTCTTGTAATAAGAATTATGAAGTAATTAAGAACGATAATGTAGTAATCTTACTTTGTTTTGATTTATAATTGATTGTGATAAAAAAGAAAGTACACAACGCTTCTATATTTTTAAGCAAGATTATTCCCTTCTTCTACTATTAGTAGGAAATTGAAACTATAGTTGTAATAAAATAAAAGATAAATTCTACTACAACTCGGAACTAGATAAGATAACCATAATTGAAAAGATAAACACAGCTATGAAAAATAAATCACAATTATAGTAGGAAACTATTAATCATGATTTCATACTACATCAACTTTGATTTGAGCTAGACATGAAATAACCCAAAAAAGTTGAAAGAGTCACTTTAAGTCTCAAGTATTATTCGAGATCATGTATTTGGAATTGAGTAATCAATTAAGAAACTACCGAAGATTAGATCGCCTATATCGACCATTTGTCGAGATTAACACTTGGGGTTAGAATATATTAGTTTGGATAAAAAAGACAATCGTAGATGTTACAAAACAAAATTGTGACTTTAATCAACTCCTTGTTTCTATGTCCTCGACAAAAGAGACAAGTCACTCCATTCCTTTATAGTCGAACATCATCATGAAAAAAGAAGGTTCTATCTATCGCCACTTAAGAACTCAAACGGATTTTGGTCTTGTTATGATTTTTCTTCATTGAGTCCACGAATATCGATGGCAGTTGAATTTGCTACTTACTTCCTATAGGAGATTTTGCAGACACCTGAGATGGTCCACAAGGCAAACCTATTTGAGATCACATTCGTTGTCTGTAAGACTAGAAAAGAAGGCCCTAGACAAACAAAAAGAGCACAGGGTTGCAAAGGAAAAAAAGGGAGAAGAGAGCTATTCGAGGCAACTCTACTCGACGTGGAAGGGCTTTCTTGAGATGGACAAGCTAGAATTATGTGCATACCAATACCTATTGGGTATACATGTTAAATGTGGGTAGTCATGTAACACAAGAAATTACTAGCAAAACAATCAAATTTTCCCCAAGAGGATTAACGTCCATTAAAAAAAAAACAAAAACAAAGTCCAGTGTAGAAGACTAGCAAAACGGTTTAGTACCGAATATATAATTTTAAGCTTATATGTATGCTAGCAATACAGTCCATTTTCATGCTAAGCAATTACTACACATGAATAAAACTTCAATTAACAGACCAGAAGTTGTCATGATATTTACAATTTACGGTCATTCTTCGACCAAAAAAAAATACAATTATTTGAATAATCTGAACAAAATCATGAATTAGTTCTTTCTCAATCCTCTACAAAAGGTACATCTCAAATGTAGTTCAACCGGTCCCTCTTTGGGTACTCCTTCCACCTAATTTAATGATTTGAAAGTAAAAGCCGCATGTATTCTCAATAAACCCAGTCTTCTTCCAAGCAAGTTTTCTAAAGGTAACTCACATGCGAAACCTACAGATTGTAATGGATTAAATATTGTGAAATTAAATAAATGAGAGAACATTGGTTAACTATATCACAAAATGCCTAACACGCGTTACATATAGTTTGTAGCTACGTAAAAAATAAGGATAAAAATCTTGAGAATCCCCTTTGTCAGTGTGCTACCACCCATCAGATTTTAGGATTTTCATGAGTAGCTTGAAAAGAAGAGGGCCTTCATGATATGTAGAGGAAGAAGATACACGTGGATAGTTTTTTTTACCCCTTTCACCCTAAGACAAACGAATCAAAGCATAGCAATAGCATGTTTGGCTAAGCATAAAAAGTTAACTTATAAGTAAATAAGCTTTAAAATAATTTTTCTTATTCATAAAAATTGGAAATAAGTAAAAGATGCTTTGACAATAAAAAATAAATAATAAAAAAAAAGAGTAACTTAATCAAACATGAAAACAAAAAATTACTTAAAAAGTGACTTATTAAATCATAATTTCTCAATTAAATATTCAAACATAAAATTTAGGGATATTACATAGAAAACTTGCCTCTGGAGATATGTTGCCTCCAAGGATGACCATCTTAGGCCATGTTGAAACTGAGTTAGGCCAAACAAGGGATAGCATTACAATGCTACTCGGACACCTCTACACTTTTATCAAGTAGTTTGGATCATAAATTGGTTTTCAACATTGTGCAAAAGAGAGACACAAACATTGATCATCTGACTCAGGGACGGACCCAGCACCCGGCCAAGGGACGCGGTCGTGTCTAGCTACAACATCCCAATACCCAATCAATCTTCTACTAGACATTATTTGTAAGAAAAGGGATTAAAAGTGGATAAAATAGCACAAGAGAGAGCAACAAAATATGTGGAATGAATAAACTAAAATTACACAAATATCCATAAGTTAATATTGGAAAGGCATGCAAGGAACAATATTCTATCTCAAGTAACTACAAAACTTAATCCATGGATTGGCTTAAATAAAAGTACATCATACACCAATTGAACAATTTGATGCTGATATTTAATATTTCTCCAACATTACATAATCAGCAAAGTTTTAGCTCTTAGAAAACTGCAAAAATGGCATTCTTCTCTAGATCGAAAATCTTCACATTCCGTCCTCAAGTGTGGATCCAGCAACTTCGCAATCAAATTTACTCAATCTAGTACCATGACTGAAACAGCATGTTGGATGAGTCGCCTAAAGGAAAATCCAATGCCCAATGATCCAATTGCGGTAATATATCATCATGATCAGACCATTCTATTGGAGGAGAAGGTAAATCCCATTGCGGTAATATATTATCATGCCATTCTATTGATTGACCAGGTTGAATTGACGAATAGTGTAATTGGGCATTACATGAGTCGCCCAATAGAGAATCTAGTATACTAGGATCCATTGGTGGTGATAAATCAAATCGAGGTGAAAAATATGGAGTCGTGAAATCCAAGTAAATACTGTCATCATTGCTAGTGGAAGCTGCAAATCTACTTGTCCCCACATCACCATTCATGCCTGTAATAAGTTGATGCTGATCACTGCTTTGCATACAAGTCTCAGGTGGAATCAAAGGATTATATAGAGTAACATTGGTTTGATCACCAGGAATGTGTGCAAGAGGTTGAGGAGATGGAAGAATATGATCACCACCAAAGTATGTAAGAAGTTCAGGAGATGTAAGAATATTACTTCGAGTTTCCATATCTCCATGCATGTATGTAACGGGTTCGTGAACCAACTGATATTGATCATTAATGCTTGATTGTTGGTCGGGAAGATAAGCACCTTGCAAGGACGAATGATCAAGTGCCGGCACAGGATTATGATAAGAGGATGTTGCTGACAAATTTGAATCAGGGACATGAGTCTCTTGTATTGGGATCATGTTTGTTTGTTTGTCTTGTTCTTTGTTTTTGCTGGATTTTGATGTTCTATTATAAATTCTGCACACACACTTATCCAACTGCAAAAAATACAAAACAAATTTGTGTTACAAAAATATTAAAATTTATTTAATGTTTGATGAGGTTAAAAAAAACCCTAGAATTATTGATTAAAAAAACACTAGTGTGTTTCAAAAGGTTATCAATACAAAAGATACCCTAAATTATCAATTAAACCACGTCCTAGGTTTTCAAGTAATTATCCCAAACAGCAATAATATATGAACAAATTAATTAATCAATGAATATGAATTTTTTTACGTACGTACCATCTTGTCATCTGGAATTGCATTTGTAGAAGAACATGCGACATCCTTCATTTGATGAATCGTATACTCATGCATTATCCAGTTAGTCTTTGCCCCTTTATTATTATCAGATTTTCTTTCATAATAGACGAGCACCTTTTTCCTTCCAACTTCTTGGCCACTGCTGTGGAGAATGATGTCGCCTCCCGTGGCTTTCCAGTAACCATCAGCGGCTGTTCGGTCCGGCCGATTACCTTTATGATACTTCCTAGTTCTAGAAGTAAAAAAGTAGCCATCGTGTGTTCCATTCATATCGCTCTCTGATAAGCACATTAATAAATTCCAAAGAACGTAAATATGAAAAGAACCACCAAGAAACATCAAGAAATAATGAAACTTACGGCAAAGATCGTTGGGATGGTACTTGTAGAGATCAACATCTTTTATGGCATCAGTCGATATATGTTTATTCAGAATCTTGAGGTTCAAGTAGTACAGTAGCTCCTTGTCTGTCGGCTTGAATCGGTAACCGGGCGGAATATTTTCTTGGACATGAAAATTAGAACCTTCTTGTGCGGCCATGATAACTTGCTTTCCTTTATCAATTGTTTCTGGAAGTAACAACGAAATTAAATGTAGGGATATTGTATGGATTATAAGTATTATATAAAGTAGTTACGTAGATTTTCGTTTTTTTTTTATTCTTTTCTTTTGTGTGTATTTATGAATTGATAATTTGATTCATTATTGTTTCTAATTTACTAATTAGTGATTAAGTTACTGTATGATTTAATTTAATATTATATTTTTAGTAAATTTTTATAAAAGTTCATACGTAAATTTAGATTTTTATCAACTATTTTCCTAAATTAAAGAGATACCTAAATTTTGTTTGAGAATAATATATAAAATTTTGTATCATATATACATTAATCATCATTTTTTAACTACGATTTAATTTGTAAACATAAAAATAAACTAAAATAAAAATAATTTAGACAAGTTTCGAGAATTTGAGGGAGGTTACATGTTTCCTATCTTCTCATGTTTACCATTCTAGGTAAGGCAGGTCGAAGACAAATAATTTTGCAATCTCTACGTGTAAAGTGAAAAAATAAAGAAATATATACATTGTTAAGCTTAATAAAATGGAGGGTTAAATGCATTGCCGATCATTCAACTTTGAGTGGATGTGTATCTAGGTCACTCATGTTTAATCTAGTGCATCAGATCATTCGACTTCGACTTGCCTCAAATTTGAATTTGGTGCAATCAAGTCACCTAACGTCAATTTGCTTGCAAATTTAATTACTGCTATAAATTGGGTGACATGCGGTGCATTTAACCCTAAAATGGATTACAACATTTATTAACTTTGAAACTAGTTTTGATAATAGGCTATGACATTAGGCCAAATTAACGCATAGATTTTATGTAATTCTTGTCCTACTCTCCTGGACATTTTAGGTGTATTAAGAAATTATATTTAATCACTTATTAATCTTAAAGGTAGTGAAGTTAGGGTCCTAATTATAATTGGCTTTGTCAGTATTCAAAATCTAGGTTAATTGAGTTGAAATTGAGTTGTAATTAAAGTCAAAAAGAGTTGGGATTCGTAGTATGGTCTTAAAGAAGTCAATGATGAGAAAATCACATGCAATCATTGGAAGCAATTAAAAGTCAAATAAGTGTAAAAGTGTAGCACAAATCATGTTCCAAATTCTCATTCACAAGTTGTGATGCATCTTTCTTATACAAAACATTGGTATTTGGATAAGGTTATTTCTAGAAAAATTGTAGCACTTTGAATTATCTTTCTAATACACTTTGAATTATCTCAATCTGATAGAGAAGAGAGTGTTATGATAAAAATACTAACAGTTGTTCAACTACCACTAACATAGCACTCAAGCGCTAACAACAATATCTTAGCTCCCCATTGGCGCTCGAACGGCCCTGTTACGTGTTGAAACACTATTCTTGATTCTTGTAGTCCTATTTCACCATAAACACTTCCCATTATAAATATACATGCCCTAGATTGCCCCAAACGTGTGTTGAATCATTCTTTCATTATAGAAAAAACATATTTGAAAATCAAACACATTCAAAGTTATCTTGATTTGGCCCTCAATTTCTTTGTTGATTCATATATTCATCCAACACATAGTTTATTGATTGAGCCATAACATTCTATATTCAACCCAAGATCGAAAAACAAAAAGATCTAACAATCAAACACCAAACCAATCACTTCCATATAATCTGTCAAGGTTTTGAAGATCAGGAAAGGAAACTGAAGTTCCAATAGAACAAAAATAAGAAGTTCTGGTGATCTACATAAGATAGACAATTTCAAAAGATCGGGAGCTTGTGTGGCAGCACGCAATCCAAGAGGGTCTTGGTGATTACAAGGAAATAGGTCAAAAAGTATTAAGGGTTAGTCGAGTCTAGCCTGTCACGAGTTTTATACAACGTGAAATATATCGCAAGTGTACGGTGTCAAGTTTTGTAATATAGTATTGAAGTTAGGATATCGAACCCACAGGGATTGTAATTTAATTTCCACCAAGTACTATAATTATGTAACTTCTATTTTATATCTAGGCTATTGATGAATGGTTGATTGATTGTTTTAAACTAATAAAAGGTAAAATGTTACGACAAAA
The DNA here is from genome assembly GCA_019097785.1 of Fraxinus excelsior. Classification (NCBI taxonomy): domain Eukaryota; kingdom Viridiplantae; phylum Streptophyta; class Magnoliopsida; order Lamiales; family Oleaceae; genus Fraxinus; species Fraxinus excelsior. The sequence continues at coordinate 20,311,976 of CM032631.1, read as the reverse complement.
TTGGAGAATATAAATTTATCAAAATGAGAAAGCCTAAGGAATGATAACTTTCAATCATGATTCAATGACTTCAAATTATTCCAATTGATTTTCCCATATTTAAAAGCAAGAATTCTATTTTATTTCTCTCCCCTCTCTCGAATGCCTGCTAGAAATTAATCCTAAAATTCAATCTCAATGTCTTTATTCCGAATTAAAGCCTAAAATTTATCAAAGTCCAGATTCTTTTATGGAGTAAGATTCATAGATTTTATACTTTCTCTCGAAATCTATAAATCTAGGTTGTGTTAATCATATGATCACGCTTAAATTCCCCTCTTTCGAGTGTCGGAATTGACTAGCATCTATTCATCCAATTATTGATCAAGTAATTGAAAGAAATAATTATAAATTCATCCAGCCATAATATCAAGTGGCTACATCAAACCCTAACTAAATTATTTAGTTCATGAAAAAATTCATAAAATCTAAACAATCTATACTGAAAAACATAAAGGAGAAGGTAAGAAAAACTTTTTTTTAAGTGTTGTTCGAAGTCCCCTTTGATATTTCTACGCTTTCTTCACTTGATTTCTTCAATTCCTTCTTCTTATTGTCCTTGGAGATTCAACCGTTTTGTATCTTTTTCCTCATCTTCCCCCTTAAATTAGGTCTTATTCCTTGTATTTATAGTATTTTAGAGTTTAGGGATGATTAGGGTTGAATTGGGCCAAGGACAGAGTCCAAAAATATCAAAATAGATTTCTCATACAGGCGGAGCCTGGCGCCAAGATTGGGCGCCTTGGCGCCCATGTTTTTGTTTATTTATAGCAACAGCAGCACATTGGCGCCCGTATTTGGGTGAAAACAGCACTACGCATCTTTCAGTACTTTTACCATAACTTTTGCTCCTGATATCTAATTGTGATGATTCAAGATGTGTTGGAAAGCTAACTCAAATGCCTACAACTTTGCTTTAGACATCATCCTCCGATTCAATCGTTTACTATGTCAAAAGTGAGTCTTAATATGTGACTACAAATCTAGAGCATAACTTTCTAGGTTGGAAATTGATGTATGATCATACTTTGACTTCTTTCTTCATCAAATTGACTCCTAGCATTCTTGAATCTTCATTTTAAGGTCCAACACAACTTTTGAGTATTTTCACTTTACTTATCGAACTTTGGATCTCTTACAATTTAGTCTGTTTCTCTTTTTTTTCTAACTTTTGTTTATTTTCTTAAATCTCATCAACCTACTTCACAACATCAAAATCACGCATTAAAAGATCAACAACTCATAAGAATTAACCAAATAACAAGTTTAATAGCATTGATATCATGAGTGAAATATCACTCATCGTAGACCGTACTATAAGTTAATTTGTCTATAATGGATTTTACTAACTTGGACCCGAAGTTTTCAAATCCTTTGCGAAGGTTTTTTCTCCATGATCATCTTTGGTGTTCTTATTAGTTACTACTTTTAATTTATTGTGGTATTCAAATATAGGGTGAAATTAGATTAATTGAATTGATTATCTAGAAATAATTAATAAGTGACTTTTTGTTTTTAATTGGTTAATTCCACATGTGGATTTAAATGAAACATTTATTTGAGACTTTAATATGTAAACGAGCCAGTCAAGCTGACCCCAAGCCAAAGATCGCGGCTCGAGCACGGCCCAAGCAAAAAATGGCTCGAGCTTTTTTGGCCCGAATCGAGCTTTAGCTCAATCAAAAAATCGAGGCGGCTTGAGCCTTATCGAGCCGAAACAAAACAATTTTTTTAAAAATTTGTGCAGGCAACTGAAGCAAGCTACTTCAAGCAAACCACCTCCTACCTGAAGTAGCTTGGTAGCTACCTACTTCAAGTAACAATGCTCGACAGGCAGGCAAGCAACCAGGCATATAACATGAGCTATTTTTGCGAGGCATGCAAACCGACCTATGTGGCTCAACGAGCCACCAGTCGAGCCGGCTTAGGCTTTTTATGGACCAAGTCACGCTTCATTAGATGAGCCGTATGACATCCCTACTTAAAGGTGGTCAAAGGGTGACTATGGTACTCAAAATTAGAAATAAAGGAGGTTGATGATATTTTTTAAAATGTGAAGGGATGTATCTAATAGTGTCCTAGTATTTAACTATTTTGGTGTGAAAGCGTTTTGTGAATTTTTGGTAATAAGAACTATGCAGTAATTAAGAACAATATTTTAATATAATCTTGCTTTGTATTGATGTATGATTGATTGTGATAAAAGTGTACAATGCATCTATATTTTTAGGCAATATTATTTTCTACTACTATTACTAGAAAATTGAAACTATAGTCCTAATCAAATAAAAGATAAAAATCCTATTACAACAAAATAATAATAATAATAATAATAATAATAATATGGAAGATAAATTACGATTATAATAAGAAACTACTAATCATGATTATGTACTACATCAATTTTGATTTGAGTAGGACATGAAATAACCCAAAAAAGTTGAAGAGTCGCTCCAAGTCTCAAGTATTATTCAAGATCATGTATTTGGAATTGAGTAATCAATTAAGAAATTGCCGAAGATCAAATAGCCTATGTCCATGGGCGGAGGTAGTGGGGGGCAGTGATTAGCTGTAGCCTACTATTGTCCCCCAGTCCATATAAATTTTTTAAGAAGAAACTGTAATTTTGATCCAAATATTAGCATTAGTCCAACCCAGCATTGCCCCCAACCCATATAAAATACTTAAGAAGAATTGTAAATTTTGGCTCAAATATTCTAGTTTGAATCTCAACCCAAGTCCAATGCTCAATTATTCAAATTGTATTAAAGATTCTACGATTATTAATTACTCTTTTCGTGACATTCATGAAACGTGAATATTTATTTTCAAATTAGATATTATATTTAATGCACGTTTGACTAAATTTAATTATAATTATTAATTAAATTTTATTATACATAATTTGTATTGATTAGATGTAGAAGTAAATTACTCATTTTAGTACTTAGAGACACTACATATTTTGCTAAATTTAAACGTAATTAATTTTTTTTCTACGTATGTTTTCATATATTACTTATTCATATTTATAAAAAAAAAATTACTTATTTTGACCATAAAAAATATATTATGATCAAAATAAATAATTTACTCTAGATTCGATATTGACAATAAAAAGAATATTTGTCAAAAATTATTTATTTATAAAGTAATCTATGTATAAGTATATTCTTGAAATCGAGCAAAAAAGGGACGTAAATTTAATTTAATTTCTTTGACCCTCAAAACTCTTAGTTGATTTTTCTCACTTTGATTGGGATTCTTCACTCACTTTGAAATGTGGTGATATAAAAATTCGATAAATAAACCGAATAATATTTCGAGACAATAACATATGGATTATAGGGATATATTATCGACTACGTGTTTTGATCAAGCTTTCAGTTGTTTGAAAAGATTGGTTATCAAAGTTATTAGAAGCGTACTCGCTAAGTAATTTTTAAAATTTTCATTGGTGGATATGTATTTTTACTTATTTCTATCATGATTCAGTCAATTTATATTTTTTAAGGCAAGCATCGATTTTCTATTTGGTAAAAAACAATAAAAAGATTTAACGGAATATCTTAATGTGAAACAGGTAAACTTTTTATTATTTCATTGAGTTCCGTAAAAGAAATTTATCGTGAATGTCACGGGAATAACCTCCAAAACTCGATTTCTTATGACGTGAGTTTATTCAAAAAAAAAATTAAATTAAATTTCAGACCATCCTAACATCATTTTTTGGCACCGCCCCTACCTATATCGACCATTTGTTGAGATTAACACACGGGGTTAGAATATATTAGTTTGGATAAAATGACAATTGTAAATGTTACAAAACAAATTTGTGACTTTATCAACTCCTTGTTTGTGTGTGCCCTTGATAAATAGACAAGTTACCCCATGCCTTTTATTGTCTCGAACATTGTCATGAAAAAACAAGGGACCATCTATCGACACTTAAGACTTCAGGCGAGTTTTGATCTTGTTGGGATTTTTTTTCGTTGAGTACACGAATATAGATGGTTGTTGAATTTGCTGTTTACTTCTGAGATCATATTCATGGCCCATAAAACTGGAAGAGGGCCCTCGACAAACAAAAAGAGCACATGGATACAAAGGATAAAAACAAAAAAGGGGAGAAGAGAGCTATTCAAGGCAACTCTACTCGTTGTGGAAGGGCTTTCTTGAGAAGGGCAGGCTAGAATTATCTGCATACCCAATAACTAATTGGGTGTACATGTTAATTATGGGTACTGGGTCATGTAACACAAGAAACTACTAGGAAATCAATCACATTTTCCTTCAGAGGATTAATGTCCAAAAAAATAAAAAGGTACTGGGTAAAACACCAGCAAAAACGTCTAGTACCCAAGACAGAATTTTAAGCTTGTACATATGCTAGCAAAACGGTCCATTTTTCGTGCTAAGCAATGATTACACATGAATAAAACTTCAATTAACAGGCCAGAAGTTGTCGTGATATTAACAATTACATTCATTATTCGACAAAAAAAAAATATATATATATATACAATTATTTGAATAATCTGAACAAAATCACTACATTAGCTTTCTCAATCCTCTACAAAAGGTACATCTCAAATGTAGTTCAACCAGTCCCTCTTTGAGTAATCCTTCTACCTAATTTAATGATGTGAAAGTGAAAGCCACATGTATTCTCAATAAGCCCAGTCTTCTTCCAAGCAAGTTTCCTTAAGGTAACTCACATGCAAAACCTACAGATTGTAATGGATTAAAAATTGATGAAATTAAATAAATGAGAGAACATTGGTTTAACTATTTTACAAAACGCCTAACACGCGTTATATATAGTTTGTAGGTACATAAACAAGAAGCACAAAAATCTTGAGAATCCCTTTTGTCAGTGTGCTACCCATCAGACTCGAGGATATTCATTAGTAGTTTGAAAAGAAGAGGGCATTCATGTTACGTTGAGGAAGAAGATACCTATGGGTAGTTTTATTTTTTTATTTTTTTTTTTTTTTACCCCTTTCATCCTAAGACAAACTAACCAAAGCATAGCATGTTTGGCTAAGCATAAAAAGTTTACTTATAAGTAAATTAGTTTTAAAACAAAATTTTTTATTCGTAAAAATTGGAAATAAGTAAAAGTTGCTTTGACAGTTAAAAAAAAAAAAGAGTTACTTAATCAAACATGAAAACAAAAAATGTACTTGAAAAGTGACATTTTCAAGCTTAGCCAGCAGATAATCAATGTCAGAACATAATTAGAAAAAAATGACTGGCATTTACCGAAAGACGAGATTAACTTCCTCCTTTCTGCTTGAGAGTGATCTTGTCACCCAGGCTGAGAGCAATTCCTTGGGTCTTGCTCCTTATCCTAATATATCCATTCAGTTTGCCATTGGCCTGTTTCTCGACACTAATATTCAACAAAGCATCCTCTCCAAACACGCTCTTTGCATACAAATTTGCAGCCAAGAACCCGCATTCACCATCCAGTGCAGACCTGAATTTGAACCAGAATATAAGGCAAAACTACAAATCTCACCACCCACATTCCACAATAAGCAAAAGAAAAGAAAAGGAATAAATATTGCAGCAGTATTTGCACAAGATATAAAAGAAGAAGGAAGAAAAAATTGATATACAGACTCGCCATTTATATGTTGCAATTGGAGTGAGAGAGGACAAAATATTATAAAACTTAACGTTACTTAGCAGTTACCTTAACCGCAGAGATACATCTTGCTTTGACAAAAAGATCGCACAAAGATATTGATTTGTGTCACATAAGGTGAAAGGCCGAATTTTTTTCTTGATAACTTAATTGGTCAGGACTTCTTGTCTCTTAAAAAAATCCACCCTATCTATTCGATAGTTCTCGAATACCTCCACAGGATGGTGGAAACCACACAGAGATGCTAGACATTTTATTTAACAAGTTACTTCTTATACTAAAAGATTTGACAGGCCATCAAAAAAGGGGCTGCCAATGATCAAATTGCTGGGCATACAAATCTCCAATTTTTTGAGATTATTCAAGCACTTAGAATCTGGAAATAAAAATAACAAAATAAAAATAACAAAAGGCCTAGTGATACTCTGCAGTCCTACATTAATTGGAATTATTGTATTGCTGAAAATGGCAGAACCTGTAGCTGTAAACAAACAATGTGTTTGGCACCCATTTTGGGTGTATTATAAATTTTGGAATAGTGATTGATGGAAGAATGTATGGTTGAAAAGTAATAAAAAGTTTTAGATTTGTGCGTAATATTATTTTATTTGGAGAATGTGTGGTTATAATTAAGAAAGAGAAAAATAAAAAATAAAAATTAATGGGTGCCAAACGCAAGCAAACTATCTAAACTGAATATCAAATGCTTTCTTAGCCTCTGTTTGGTACACATTCTTCCAAAATACATTCTTTCAAAACTCATTTTCAACCACATATTCTTCAATAAAATAATATTTTTCATCACATCAATAACTTTTCCTTACTTTTTAACCACATATTTCTCATCGTATCACTATTTAAAATAGATTTTTTTCTCAATAATATCCATCAAACACACCCTTAATGGGAAAACCCTTTTGGCTCTAGGTAGAAAAACACCTAAAAATCCAAGGGAAAACCAAAATGCATGTGACTAAAATCTTGTCCATGGCCGCAAAATTACAACACAGAAGTAATGTATAAATACTTACGGTGAAGTTAGGCATTTCATGTTGGTGGATTTAATGATATGATCAAGAAATTCTCTCTCATATGTTATTGTAGTGTTGATGGCAACCTGCAAAAAGAAAGAAAGGACAATAAAAGAAAAAAGAAAGGCAGTTAATAGAAAGAAGATGAGTAACATTCCAAAACAAGGACTCGTTTCAACGGAAACAAACCTGTATGAGTGGAGCAAGGTAAGTACATCAGTACTCTAACGAAAAATACTTTCAACTTAAAGTATTATTAAACATAAGGGATTAAAACATTAATAGGAATTTAGGGAAATAGGACCCTGCTTAGTCCCCTATGGAAATTTTACCTAGAATCAAACCACTCACATTATCAGGATTGAGTGCTTTCTCAAAATAAATAACTTCTTACGCTGTATGACCAGGTATCCAATAGCAGTTGTATAAAGAGGCGCTATGACTGTTCCATACACAAGATAGTTAGAGACGTTCTGATTTCATAATTGAAATCTTATTTGCAGCTTTGTTTGATAACTTACTGAGGAAGGGAAGGCTGTTTGATAGTAAATAAATCCAGCAACTATTTGTATTAAGCAGGTTTGAAAAAGGATCTTAGACTGTCTAGGGTTGGCCAGGAGGGTCTCTTACACTCTTACTATAACTAAATTACACTGTTTAGAGAAACCGCAAATCTTTCAGTAAGGCCATGGATAATAAAAACTTCAGCATGCTGATCAGCACAAAAAATGAATAATAACGGTAACACAAAGGATGACAGTACCTTGTTTTCCCACTCAAATTCTGCCCACATGGTTCTAAAAGCAGCATCACTACACACGGCAGGAGAAATGTAGTCCATGATATCGATATGGATATCATTGAAGACGATAACAGTCCTCTCGAGCACATTGGAAGTCTCATAGACAATGTTGCCAAATATGACTCCAGTCTCAGTAGAGGAAACCTTAATATTTGCTTTTATTTGCTTCCTTGACTGAGGTGCTAGAGTATAGTTCTGTGGACGCTCTACAAGTTTAAGGTCACCAATCGTAGCCAGCTCCAAACACAAATTCTGAAGGGTCTCCTTAGTTCTATTGATAACTGTAACATCTAGGACAATATCATACTGATGAACCGTCACATATGCTTCAGCATAGACTGGATCACTAAATCCTGTGAGTTGAATAATGCGATTTAGCTTATTTGCATCATCAGCATCCTTAATGAATTCCCCAGTAGCGCGTTTCAAATCATCTTGGACCTCATCTTCCAACTCCAGCTGGCTCATGCCCTGGAGAAGATATGTGAGGACATAATTAAAAATTTCCATGGACAGACTCGGGCAACTACTAGAATTTTTCCTTCATAACATTTGATGTGGACAATCTATCAAACAATGAATAACATTAGTTGAGTCAACCATCAATTTTATGTGAGCTTCCTCACCTAAGAGCATAGCTACAGAATACAATTGCACACAAGACTGACGTGCGCACGGACACTCAGAAATGCAAGTTTGTACAATCGTTCAATTTGCCAAAACATTCTCCATACCTATGTGTGAATAACCCACGGAGACAGACACGGGTCATCAAGGAGAATATGACATGCAAGCCATAACTCTCTTGAAAAGGCAAGCTATGTTGTTCTCATAGCATTCTTAAAGCACAACTATAAAACTTTTTTCTCAATATAAATGAAATATAGGGATCATTAATATTCATCTCATGTGTAAGGTCACAAAATGAGTATTCTAACCTTCCTACTCTTCAAATGGTAGAAATCAATTAGGTCATCAGGCTGAGAATGAGAAACCTGAGCTTTTGCTTTAATTTCCTCAATTTCACGTAGCTGTTTATCTGAAAGCATTTTAACAAAACTCTCACGGCAAGACTTCAACCAAATTTTTCTGACAGCATCCCCTGTGTTACATAGCAATCTTATGCAAAGAATGATCCTGTCATAAGAATCATTATCAATTGGATGAGGGAGAAGTGAAGATTGTCCGAGCTGTAGCATTGAGACCGTGATCAGTAACACATCTATTGATGCTTTGTTCACTTCAAGCTTGGATGGTTGAACCTCTTCCAATCTTAGTATCAACTTTGTCAATGTGCACGCAACAACTGCCCCAAGGAAAAAATCGCCAGTGAGAAGAAGGGACCTCAAATTTCCAGTACTCAGAGATCCCTGAACTACAGTTTGAGGGGAGAGAGTAGTTTCAGAGGCAGCACTTTGGGTTGCATACGTCCCATCAGCAAGGATAGCTGGCCTTTTAGATGAAACAGTAATGGAGTTTGCCTGCTGGGATTTCCTTGTAGAGTCAGTGACCTCTGCTTCTTCTGAAATTGAAAAAAAGGGTAGGTCTCCAAGGCACTGCTTTATGGTTGCAATGCCACTCTCAACTTCTAATAGAGATAGGCAATACTCTCCTATGATCCAAAGAGCACAGGAACAAACTCTAGCTGCTCGGATCTGATAAAAAGTATCCAGAAGCCTGGCGACGATGGGAACCCTTAAATTTGGGTTGGTTTCTATTATCTCTCGTACAAAAATGGCAACGTCCATAGCAGAGGCTACATTGTTGTCTCCCAAGAAATCCATCAATAAATGAACCACTGTGCTTGCCACTTCAGGGAACTTTATAGCACAAGAATGGATGGCTTGAATGAGCATCTGTCGGTACTCTCCATTCTTCTCAAGCTCCCCACTTTGAGTTTTCATGAGTTCCTTTTTCAAAGTAAGAACGACCTCATTGACATTTCGGGGGGTGATAAGTTCAAGAACAATATCTAGTGTTTTCCTGCGAATGTCAAGGTTGGGGCTTGACAATGCCCTCAAAACATCCATAATCATGTCAACCATGATATCCCTGTGGGAGATCTTGAGTTGATTTAGGCTATCAAGCACAATGAGCTTAACATTGTTGTCACTCTGAGAGAGAAGAAGCTTGCAATATGTATTAGCTGAAGCTCTAATAGCTGTAGGAGCAGAAGACAAAGAAACAAGGGTTCCTGCACATTCATAGACAACAGCAGCTGAGGAAGCATTCAGTAGAGAGATAATGATTTTAATATACTTCCCTTTTTCTGCTTTGTTTGTCCGACAAACTTTCCGGATCAACTCCAAGACTACCATCTGCATTAATTCCCCCCAGTCCGGTACTCTGTCAACATTGGTCAAAAGATAATTAATTGCACGATCCTGAGCGCAATTGAAAAGCATAAGAAAGGCATTCCTCTTAGTTGATGCATCCTGCTCTGTTGATAGAAACCTTTCAACAGTCTCTGGTGCATCAACTAAGAGGTGCTCGCCTTGTGGGAGCTTGTAAATTGTCATCACAGCAAGAATTGCATTTCTTCTGACATAAGGATGCCGATGCTCCAAGTTTGAGATAATGGAGGGGATCAACGGCTCAATGATCTCCACCTCTTTCAGCCAGCATAGAAACCTCAATGTAACACCACGGATGTATTCATTTGGGTGCTGAAGATTATTCCTCAGATTTTGACAGATCAAGATCATTTCGGGTAACACACGACCTTTGCCATCAGTCTTGTCAATAAGCTCCAAATATAGCAAAAGAAGTTTCTGAACAGTGTGGTCCTCAGAGGGTAACACGTATCTAACGATGGTAATGAAGAGCTGAGGTAGAGTTTCACCATTCAGCAAAAGCATAATTGCGTTTTTCATGGCATCAATTTTAGCAGGAACATCATTCCCTTCAAGTGCCTTCTTGATCTCATTGGCAAGTGCCGGTGTGCCCTTGTCAAAGTGTACCACCAAAGAGCATGATTTCTCCATTTCGCATTCGTTATCTACAAACGGCAAAATTTTTGCCATATTAGCAACACATTACAGAAAAATTTACAAAAATAAAATATTGCACAGGAGAAGATTGATCGAAACATAATGATGCTCCACCTAGTTACTTCCTCCCCTAATAATAATTTCCCATCACGGGTTGATTTGATTAGCATGTAATACAAGTTATACAACCGCTAATCTATAGAAATTGAAGAAATAAAATGTTGGGACCTTGAAAATACGAAACTTATCACTCAAATAGCACAAGGATTAGACATATAACGTGATATTCCCAGTTTTTACTTATTGACAAATTAATAGTTTGTAGCATTAGGGAAGAACACTGGACAAATTATTTCTTAAATCCTTAGATATAGGAGCTTGGTCACCAGAAACACAACATTAGAATTCAAAATATAAGGTTGAAAATGAAAGAATTAAACAAGATCCGTTAAATTAAAAGAAACCCGAAAACAATAAAAAAAATCCATGGAAAACTAAATGATTAGACTGAGCTACGCCTGCTTAACTTGTACATTGAACCTGAACTACTTGACTGAAAATTTATGAATCTCATTAACAGATCCGTGCCAATAAAAATAAACAACCTACCCAAAACAACACGAAAGAGTGGCGAATGATTACATTATCCAATTCAAGAAACGCCAAATGAAAGTGGGTTATCTACATATTTGTCGAAAGTTTGTTGGGTTTGATGCTTACATTACAGACATGGAATTAAGTCGTGAAATTTCAGATCCAGAATAAAACTTATGACATAGAGATGAAAGGAAATTAAAAGAGAACAAAAAATTTACCAAAAAAAACTCGTCGAGATGATGGTTAAATTTGATTTGTCTGCCCAATTTTCCTCAACCACCGTCTGTTGTATGTGCTCGGTATGATCAGTGCTAGTGTTTGGGCCTCTGGGAGATCTGGATCTTCCTGAATATTCTTATAAACGTCGTTTTCATATATATTCCCGTTTTGACGTACGATTTGTTGGTTGCATTTATGCCACTGTTCACCAAAGACAAGATCGAACAATACGACGTCGTTTTATCTGCCCACGACTACGCTTCATGTCCTCACTTCCGCAGTGAAAAATTCAAAAATCTAACGTCATGTTTGTTTAGTTTTGAATTCATTTTCAATTTTTGTTTTAATATTAAAAGAAAATGCGATTAATATATCATTCTGAAAAACGATTTCTCAAAATAAAAAATTAAAAAACATGTATATATATTGACTTGACAAGAATTAGATTTCAAAAAAAAAAAAAAATTATTGAAGTGAACTATAAATTATAGAATGTGATTATGGATGATAACATTGCAGCAAATGATTTAATAGTAAGTTGGCTAAGATAACACGCTTAAATACTGATTGCAGAAATAAACATGATTCAAAAATTGTAATAATAAATAAATCTATAGAATCATGTATGAGTCGTTGAGTAGACATTACGCATTCGTGTAGCAATTTGATCTCGAACTTGTCTTATGCATGTTTGAATAACCAGAATCAACAAAGTAAAATTGATTTGAGAGAAAAAAAAAAAAAACTATAATTTAACAAAAAATCATATAGTAATTGCCTTTCTTCGTCTGATATTGGTGGAAATTTAAAAGTATTTTAAATGCTTATTTGTGCTTATAAACTTAAATTACGTTTATAAATTTGAGTGAATTTTTACTTAATTTAGTGTAAATATTGTTATGGTAAGTAAAAGCCAAACTTGGAGATATTTAAAAAAAAAAATAAATAAATAAAAATAAAAATAAAAAAAGAAGAGACAAATTGAAAGACTAATCAGAGTTGGGAGAATTGCATGGGATTAATAGAAAGCATTAAGGGAGCAATAGTAGGAAAGTCGCAACTTATTGAAAGTTTGAAGAATAAATTGGTACATTTTCAAAACTTGCGGAGGACCAATTTTATAAGATTATTGGGGTTCAGTGACCAACATGAAACTTTTGAAAGTTAAGATTAGGACCAAAAATGACCAAAATCGAACAAAAATCATGAAGTAGGGACTAAATTGGAATAAGTTTAAAATATTAAGGTTAAACACGATTTGCATGCAAACAGAATTTTTATATGGGGAGTTTCACAAGAGTCTCATCAGAGTCTCTCTTGAATTTCCATCGTCTTTGAAATCAAGGAAAGAAGAATTGGACTACTTTTATTTTCCATATTTAGAGTGTTTTTACTTATAATATCTTTTAAAACGTCAAAAATATATTTTGAATTTATCTTATAAACTTAAGTTTGTTTTCAAAATTATTTTCAAAATTATCAAATCAAACAAGTTTTGAGTGTTTTATAAAATTGAAAACAACAAACCAAACGTCTTCTAATTTATTTTCACTTTTGTTATTTCATTGAGGAAACCTTAAAAGGTAGAAAAATTATAAACAAAATTGTTAATTTTTCCTAATTATAAACAAAATTGTTAATTTTTCCAAACAACTCATAATGATGAGTGGAAAATAATATTAAAATTTAAAGTAGTAGTTAGGACTTAGGAAACAACTTTGAAAGTAAAGTAATCGTTCGTTAAAAAAAAAAAAAAAAAATCCAACGACTATTAAAAATACCTTTTAAAGTATGGTTCATATTCGGAAAAAAATAAAAAATTAAAGTTTAATGACAACTAAAAAAATAAACTTTGAAAGTATAGTGATTATTGACCGTTGAAATTTTTACACTTAGTATTGTTGAGAGAAATTCTCTTTTTATTTGTATCATAACATTCAAAATTGAATATCGCCAAAATCGAACTCGATATTGGTGCTAGGTTCTTTTGGCTTTTGTGTACCATTTTCGATGCCCGAAGAAATAGGTGAGGGTAGAGGTCGTGAAATCTTTTCGTCAGTCAATTCAGAAAGAAGAATAGAATGTGCTACTACAATGTACAATCAGCAACCAGAGCTCTGTGCATTATATGAACAGAAAGCAATCAACTGGGATCATTCAATCCTCTTATCGTACGAGATCGGTTTTAACTATCACTCAATTAATATAGAAAATAAAGATAGTAATATAATTGGGTACGTTATACGTTTCATTCTCAACGTTTACTTTTTGTTATACTTTTGCGCTCAACCCTTTTTTCCCTCTAAAGTATATGTCAAATCTGGTCCTGAAATTTGCATAAATGCGCAGCAGTTTATAACACAACTCAAATTTAGGCCAGTTCACTTCCTATGTCTTCTAAATTGACAAAAATAACATTATGTCCTTATTTGGTACATATGTTTTAAAACTCATTTTAATCACATTCTTCAAATAAAATAATATTTTATGCATATTCATATCGTTTTCCATTTTTAAAATCACTTTCACAAAATTTGTTCTTAAAAATTTACATCAAACATATACCTTACATTTCCGCTTGGTATGCATGACATTTATCAAAATTACTAGTGGGCTAAACGTGCGTTGCGCGTTAATTGGATAATGTAAAAAATAAGTGTGTAACAAAATAAAGAATAACTAACGCGCGTTAATTGAAGAATATAAAAAATAAGTGTGTAACAAAATAAAGAATAAGTCTATAAACGTCGACATGCAAATTATATTTACAAACTCGACATATAAATAGAAACGAATGACATTAAAGCACACATGGGCAGCACCCCTCGTGGGGTCCAGGGGCAACATCCCCAGCTGTGATCGACCTGACCGGTCAGGTCACGGGGGTCAAGGGGGCAGCGCCCCTCGTGGAGACTCGAGGACAACGCCCCGAAAAAGAATTCTGATTTTCGTGAACGGAATGAAGTTGTGTTTTTTAGTGGGATGGACCGATTTTTTTTTATTCTGAATTCAAATATAAGAATAAAAATTGTAAAGATTAATATCCAATAAAATTGAATGTTTTCTAGTATTAATATCAACAGAATAAAATATTCATTTCTAGCAAAAAGAAAATAAGAAATAATTCAGTAATAACTTCAAAGTATTTTTTTTTTCCCATAAAAAAAAAGTTGTCAATGCGCGGAGACATGACCACAACTCCATGCTACACGGAGGCACAGCCTATGTCTCTGTAACATACGGAGACACTGAGCACCGTGTCTCTGTGCCACACGAAGACTTATATATATATATCCTTGAATACATGCCTAAATAATAAGCAACCCGAAAATGTTAAAAATAATTATTGGGTGTTTAGCCTATACTTTTCTCTATCTATTCATCACCTACTTTCACTCAAGATGTAAAATCACTATTTATTACATCCTAGATCAAATATATTTATTAACAGCCACCATCACCAAACAACAACCACGATTAATCTCCTCCTAAAATGAATAATATTATAACAAAAATATTCAAATAAAGCATACAAATTTACTCCAACAAATAAAAGAAAATCATATTGTCCCAAAATCACTGACCTTCCATTGGCATTGATATCCGAAATCCTCAAAGCTTGTATCGAAACACTATGTGTGGACTGTGATACTGAAAACAATGAAACAAGCAATAAACATATGACCATACCTAGATTTATAGCAAAAAATTGACATTAGGCACAAAAATACATTATTTCAATCACTATTTTGATAGGTCAAGAAATCAATGAGCCGAGAAAAAAGCCTTTAAAATGCGAAATAAATTTTTTTCATATAAGGTTGTAGCTCGAACGAAGAGCTAGCGACAGGGTGTAACTCGAGCAAAGGAAGGACGATGATCTAGCGACAATGTTTCTGCTTTTGTAGCTCGAGTCAATCCTTGGTGACAGTCTAGCGAAAATTCGCGCCATTTTCCTCCTTGTTTCAAACTCGAAACCCTAGACCTATTTAATTAACTTTTAAGCAAATTGTACATTACTCCTTGAACTATTACAATCATTCAAATTATGTCCTTTTGTTCACAGAATTTGTCAATTACAAAATCAGCTAAAATCTAACGATTCAAAATCAAGGTATCCCAGCTCTATTTTTGGTAGCTTAAAATGTTGATAAAAACATATGTCAAAATCAATAATTTATTATACCCACACATTTTATAAGACCCACAACTTTATTAGCATGTCTATCATTTTATCAAAATCTATTAAAAATTTAATTTTTAACTATAGGGGATGCATCAACATTTATTATGATTATGAATTTATGCCATATAGGTTTTTATGTCATCTTTATCATTTAATAAATTCTTCGGATGCCACATTGAGACAAGTTTTCATAAGAGATTAAGGATCTGTTTGGGTCGGATTAAAATCTAACTTTAATTTAAATCAAAATCAAACAATCAATATCAATCACATCTTTCATGTGTCCCACATCTTTTCAACCACACATTTCAAAAACTTCTATCACAATCTACTTAAAATTTGATTTTCATTTGTTGACCTATAGTTGACATCTCGTCTTGATTATCACAAACAAATTGTGTTTATTTCTAACAAATTGATTTCGAGTGTCTATAGTGATTATTGCACAAGAATAAAATTGACGACGCAAAGTTCGAGGTCAAGTAATTTGCAAACAACAATCGACGTGGAAACAAAATCAATCAATCGAGACTATGAAGAATGATATTGAAAAACCCGCAAAAAGACGTCTCAACGCGAATCAAGACAAAAGTCGAAGTACGGTCAAGTAATGCACGTCAAGATGTTCAAAACAAAGTATTTAGATTTTTCACAATCATATGCAAAGGTAAAACATTCCAATACTTGGTAATGAATCGTGACGAGCTCAAAGTTTTGATTTTACGATCGAAAAATAACGAAAAAAGTATTTTACTCCAAAAATATGTTTTCAAAGGTAAAAATCGAAACACATATTTTTAAAATATAACAAATACTTTGAAAAATATTTTTAAATGTCCCTCAAATACCTATATTTGATAAAAATAAAAAAACGAGGACGTTCTGAGCCAAAAAGGGTGTACCGGACATCCGGTATGGCTTTTTGGCTCCAACGGTAGAGTTTTTTATCGTTGGAGTGTTATAAATATCTTACTCATTTTTATTTTGCAATAATGTTTTTTGAGCATTAAAGTGAGGCTTTTATTGATTACAACCACCATATTCTCTATCCTTAGAAGATCAAAAGCATTAAATTCTCAAAAAACATTTGAGTGATTAATTTTGTGAAAATCCTTAATTCTTCAAAAAGATTTTCAACCCAACACTTTGAGCTATACTCATTACCATCTATTGAAGTGTTTGTCTCTTCTCTTCTCGTTCTCAACTTTGAATCTATTGTTCGATAAGAAGATAAGATTTCTCTTGTAAATTCATTTTGAATTGTGGGTCTTGTTGAGGTTCCGGA
The DNA here is from genome assembly GCA_019097785.1 of Fraxinus excelsior. Lineage (NCBI taxonomy): Eukaryota > Viridiplantae > Streptophyta > Magnoliopsida > Lamiales > Oleaceae > Fraxinus > Fraxinus excelsior. The sequence goes on along the minus strand of CM032631.1, from coordinate 20,295,174 downwards.
AAGTTTAACATTGTAAAAGGATCGATGCTCCTTAATTGTAAGTCACCGGAAGCTTTGTAAAAGGTTGAATTGCACCATAAATCAATCAATATAGTGAAAAAAGCATTGCTCATGCCGAAGAGCTTGGTAACGAGGGACATAGATCACTGCATTGGATTATTTCATTTCATTTCATTTACATCATTTCATGCCGAAGAGCTTGGTAACGAGCTTTGTGCAAGTTTACATCATTTCATTTACGTGCTTACTTGTGTAGATTATTTCTTTTTCATTTGTGGGTTCATTAGATTAAAATCTTGAGTAATTAACGAAAAAAATTTAATAACCAATTCACCCCTTCTTGGTTAGCCAATTTTGGGCTTTCAATCGGTATCAGAGCTCGATACTCACTTTTTAAGATTTCACGGTTAACTCCACGTTTCAAAATCTTGAGGGACATTCTACAAACCGACCCCATTTCTTTGATGACACATATTATAATTATTGGAAGGCTAGAATAATTATTTATGTTTAATCTATTGATTATAACATTTGGAAAATAATTGAATATAGTCCCTATGTGCCAACAAAGACTTTTAAGATAGATGGTAAGCCCGATCAAAGTATTCATAAATCGAGAAAGGAATACGAAAAAGAAGATATAAGAAAATTGTCACTAAATGCTAAGGCCAAGAATTTGCTCTATTGTGCCCTAGATAGAAATGAATTCAATGAAATTAGTACATGTGATTTGGTTTATGAAATTTGGCATTCTCTTGAAGTCGCTCATGTTGGAACGAATAAAGTTAAGGAAACTAAAATAAATATGTTAGTTAAAGAATTTGAAAACTTCTTCATGAAACAAGATGAGCTCATTGTTAATATGATTACTCGCTTTACCGATATTGTAAATGGTTTAAAAGGTTTTGATAAAAAAATATACCAACGGTGAACTTGTGAGCAAAATCTTAGACCACTCTCAGAGGAATGGAGTCCTATACGGATGCTTATAGAAAATACAAAGGATGTTAGTACATATCCATTGGAAGAGTTGTATGGAACCTTGATGACCTATGAACTCAACAATGTTGAGATCAAGGAAAAAACACGAAAGAGCAAATAGGAATCGAAAGAGGCTCCTAAACGACAAATTGCTCTAAAATCGGCAATCGATGAAGAAACATCAACCAACAACATGAGTGATGAAGAGCTCAATAATCTAGTCCTTCTCGTCAAGAAATAGAGAGGATTCTGAAACAATAAATAGTTTCAAAGGAGAAGAAAAGAGCAAGAAAATTATTTGTTATGAATGTAATAGACCCGATCACAAAAGAACCAAGTGCCCAAACAAAAGAAAAATTTCAAGAAAAATGCACTTCAAAGTACTTGGGATGATAGTGACAATAAAGACCAAAATGAAAGCGACGATCAAGATAAAATCGCTAACATGTGCTTCATGGCTCTCGAAGATGAGGTAAGTACAAAAGAAAAATTTTCCTATGATGAATTACTTAATTCTTATGATGAATTACTTGAAAATTTTGAAAAACTCATCTTAGTCACTCTATTCTTAAAAAGAAAAATTCTCTATTAAAAGATGAATTTAAAAAAAATTTGAAAAATCAGAAGAAAATTTTGATTACGATTTATTGATTAAGGAGAACACTTCCCTAAAAGAAAAAGTTGAAAATTCATTTTGAAAATCGTTTATAAATTCACCGATGGTAAGAAAGATTTTGATTTGATGCTCGAAAAAAAAAATGTGTATTTGACAAAGGGGGAATCGAATTCAAACCCTCTTTAAAACAAAAATCCATTAAAAACATGTTTGTTAAGGTTTCAAACACCACTTGTACTTTGTGTAATAAAATTGAACATATTTCTTTTAATTGCTTAATTAAAAAGAAATTATATTTTGAAAACAAAAATAAGTGGATTAAATAATCCTTAAAAACTAACTACCAAGGACCAAAATTTATATGGTACCAAAAATAAAAAATTAAATTGTTTTTGTAGGTACCGAAAAAAATCAAAAGCAAATGGCTCTTGGATAGTGGATGTTCGAAGCACATGACCGGAGATCGATCATTACTTTCAAAGTTCAAAAGAAAGAATGGAGGTCATGCAACTTTTGGAGACAATGTAAAAGGGAAGATTATTGGAATCGGAAACATTGGTAATCACTCATCCCCCTCAATTGAGAATGTTTTATTAGTCGATAACATCAAGCATAATTTGCAAAGTATTAATCAATTATGTGATAAAGGTTACAACATAAAATTCGATTCTTTCAAATGCCTAATTAAGGATGCTACATTAAAAGAAGTAATTTTCATAGGAAGTCGAAATAAGAATGTTTATATCATAAATATTGAATATGAAAATAGTGATCACTGCTTACTCGGATTAAAAGATGAAACATGGCTTTGGCATAGAAGGCTAGGACATGTATACTTGGACCTTATTTCAAAAATTATTTTGTGAAGGGATTGTCAAATTTAAAATTTGAAAGTTGAAAAAGACAAAATATACGATACTTGTCAACTTGGGAAGCAAGTTAAGAGCTTTTTTAAACTGAAAATTTTCTCTTCAACCACAAAACCATTCCAACTTCTCCACATGGATATCTTTGGACCATCAAGAACGGCTAGCTTAGACGCATTACGCCTTGTTATCGTTGATGATTTTTTAAGATTTATATGTGTTATATTCTTAAGTGCAAAAGATGAAGTCTTAAAGGCCTTCAAACATTTTTGTAAGAAAGTTGAGAATGAAAAAGGTCACACTATTACCACTATTAGAAGTGATCATTGTGGAGAATTTGACAATTTTGCTTTCGATGATTTTTGTAACAATAATGGATATGAACACAATTTTTCAACTCCTAGAACTCCTCAACAAAATGGTGTAGTAGAGAGAAAGAATCGTATATTACAAGAAATGGCTTGGACCGTGCTAAATGAAAATAATTTACCGAAATATTTTTGGGCTGAAGCCGTCAACACCACATGCTATATCATAAATAGAGTTTTCGTAAGTCGTAAGAAAACCAAAATCCTTATGAATTCTGGAAAAATAGAATTCTCAACATTAGCTATTTCAAAGTCCTCGGCTGTAAATGTTTTATTTTAAACACAAAAGACAATTTGAGAAAATTTGACTCAAAATTTGATGTAGGGATTTTTATTGCATATTCATCGACTAGTAAAGCTTATAGAGTTTTCAACAAAAGGACTCTAGTCATTGAAGAATCCATGCATGTTATTTTTTATGAAACTATTTTTCTTGATCATGAGAAATGTATTATGATGATGTAGATTTGAAACTCCGTTCGAACAAATGAATATTCAAAACAAAGAAGCATCAAATGAAGAATAATCAATGGAGCACAACAACCAAGAAAGTGAAGAAATTGTAATCGAGACTCAAGACGACTCTACATTGCCAAAAGAATGGAAGTTTGTTTTCTCTCATCCAAAGGAGTTAATAGCGACGATCCATCAAGAGGTATCACTACTAGAACTTCTTTTAAAAATCATTTTGGTAGTTGTGCATTCATTTCACAAATTGAGCCTAAAACTTTTAAAGAAGCTGAGTTTGATGAATTTTGGATTCTAGTGATTCAAGAAGAACTAAATCAATTTGAACAAAACCATGTTTGGGACTTAGTCGCTAGACCAATAAATCAATCCATCATGGTACCAAATGGGTTTTTCGAAACAAAAAAGATGAAAATGGAATCATTGTGCGTAACAAGGCTAGATTAGTGGCCCAATGTTACAATCAAGAAGAAGGCATTGCCATGAAGAAACATTTGCACCGGTTGCTAGGTTAGAATCTATTTGCATACTTCTTACATTTGCATATCACAAAAATTTTACTCTCTACCAAATGGACGTTAAAAGTGTATTCTTTAATAGATTCATTCAAGAAGAAGTCTATGTCGAACAACCACCCTATTTTGCAAATCAAAAGTTTCCAAACCATGTTTTCAAACTTAGAAAAGCTCTTTAAGGACTAAAGCAAGCTCCTAGAGCTTGGTATGAACGATTGAGCAAATTTCTACTTTCAAACGACTTTTCTATTGGAAAAATAGATAATATTCTTTTTATCAAAACCCACAAGCAAAACATGATTATTGTTCAAATTTATGTTGATGAAATTATTATTGGGCAACAAATATTTAACTTTGTGAAGAATTTTCTAAAAATATGAGTATAGAATTTGAAATGAGCATGATGGGCGGACTTCAAATTAAACAAACATGTGAGGAAATTTTTATAAATCAAAGTAAGTACATATTAGACATGTTAAAGAGGTTCGAAATGAATGATTTAAAGCCGATAAACACTCTGATGAGCACTTCCATAAAGCTTGACAAAGATGATCAAGCACTTCAGTTGACATCATTAAATATCGAGATATGATCGGATCCCTTCTTTATTTAACCGTAAGTACGCCTAATATTATGTTTAGTGTATGCTTATGTGCTCGATTCCAGTCAAATCCTAAGAAATCCCACCTTAAAGTCGTAAAAGGAATCTTTAGATACTTTAGTGAGACTCAAAACTTAGGACTTTGGTATCCAAAACGAACTCACTTTGATTTACTTATTTACTTGGATGCCGATTGGACCGGATGTCAACTTGATTGAAAACGTACTAGCGGTATTTGTCACTTTCTAGGCTTCGCCCTAGTTTCGTGGTTTAGTAAGAAACAAAACTCCGTAGCCTTATCTAAGGTTGGGCCGAATATATTTCAGTCGCTAGTTGTTGTGCTCAAGTGCTATGGATGAAACAAACCCTTCGTGACTTTCATCTATCTTATGATCACATTCCTATCATGTGTGATAATACTAGTGCAATTAACTTATCAAAAAATCATGTTTTGCATTCTCGAACTAAACACATTGAGATAAGACATCACTTTCTTAGAAATCATGTTCAAAACGGCGAAATCTCACTTGAATTTGTTGACATCGAAAACCAATTGGCCAATATTTTCACCAAATCCCTTGCGCTTGATCACTTATCGTCCATTAGACGGAGTTTGGGTCTCATCGAGTTAAATGATGTTCTAAATTAAACCTCCTCTAAATTTCCTTTATTTTAACGTATTACATTTCTATTATTATTCACAAAAAAAATAAAAAATACTGGACGTCCGGTATCTTGCGTCTGGTAAGACAAAACATTTTTTTTTTTGCCTTTTTTGGCGAACGTCCAGTATGTATTGCGGACGTCCAGTATTGAGATTTTACAAATTTTAAAATCGCGATTCCACCATTTTCTTCTCCATTTCTCTTCTTTATCTTCACTCCCCTCTCTACAAACTTCACATCGAACCCATTTTTCATCACATCTCTCAAGTTCTCTCTTCCTTAATCAATTTCCATCATTTATCAATCCTCAAAAATCCCATTTTCGGCATTCCATCGATTTTCGTTCAAAAAAAATCGAGCCTTAGAATTAAAATTTCAATTTCCACCTTGCTTGTCTCAAAATCCAATTATTAATCGACAATCCTACTACTTTATAAGACTTTCCAACACTCTATATCATTGGTTCATTCCAAAATATCAAATTCCTCTCCTTCAAGCCCAAAAATCCGAAAAATTCCCAATTTCTCTTGCTAAAATGTCAACATCTCGAGGCCAAGGAAAGAGACTCAAGCAAAGCATTCGATGTTCTCCATCTCCCTTCTCTGGCGAAGAAATGGACATCGAAACCGAGGCAGCGACGAAGCCCTTCGAGAACACGCCCATCTTACTAGGTAAAAAAATCGATTTCCTTCTTTTACATTCAATACACCCGTATTTAGGATAGAAGAACACTTCATGAACATGGGATGGACATCTATTTGCACGTTAGAGAAACATGCATATCCACGACTCATGAATGAATTTTATCAAAATATGACATTTTCTTCACGTCAAGGAGACATTTCATGCGTTATTAAGAACATTAGAATCACAATTTCAAAAGCTTTTATTCGTACTCTTCTTGAACTTGAACCATGTAATATCCAAACCTTCGTGCTTGAAACCCATCCTTCGATGGATGGTTATAGCCCGACCGACGCTTGCCATTGTGTAACGGGTAAAGTTTTTGAAAATATTACAAAAATCTCTACAAATCAACATACTCTCCCGTGCAAAGTCTTACAAAACATCATTGCTAACATCATTTTACCTAGGAAAGGGCATCAGGATGAGGTAAATTGTTTTGATCTTTTTATTCTCAATTTTTTTCTTGTTGGTCGGTGAGTTGATTTTTCGACCATTGCATTGAGTCTTATGCAACTCATACATTCATCACGAATAGCTAAGACACTTCCATATTCCCCTTCATGACGAAGCATTCATTAAACCTCATCCCACCGACACCATTAATTCCACCACACTTAAACGCAAGAGAATTATTAAGAAAAATGGGTAATTGGTGTCTGAGACGAATGGGTTCTACCCGACTTCGGGGCCTTCTATACTACCTTTTGAGAAGAAGAGGACAACGATGACGATGACGATGACATACCTCATGACACGGGTACCTCACACGCTACCCTCAGTCGAGTGCTTCGCATCCCACCGATCGAAGACTAGTTTTCACTCCTGAGTAGGCGAATTGATTCTCTCACTATGACTGTCGACAGGATGGGTGACAAACTTCATCACATACGAGCATAGCAGGATACGATCCTTGCACGATAGGCTGCTATGCCACCTTCTTTACCGACATGCTTGCTTGATTTCCGCATCCACCTCCTCCTTTGGCACCGTAGTCTTTTTTTTCCTTAGAATTGCAATCAATATTTGGACTATGGTTGACTCTCTTGATTCTGTATTTAACTATGCTTAAATAGTGCTATGATCATGCAATGTTTATTAATCATTGTTGCTCTCTAAATCTCTATGATTGCACACTTTTTTCTTATGTCAGAAGTGGGAAGAGATGTAGATAAGATTTGGATGATATTGTTTAAACGGGGAGAATTTGAGTGAAATCGATAGGGGAAATATATGTGTGCAAATTTTATCCCTTATCAATTTGTTTAATTTGTGCATTGCAAATCATCGTGTTTGTCATAATCTAAAAGGGAAAAATTATTGACTTATAGTTGACATCTCGTTTTGATTATCACAAACAAATTGTGTTTATTTTATAACAAATTAATTTCGAGTGTCTATAGTGATTATTGTACAAGAATAAAATTGATGATACAAAGTTCGAGGTCAAGTAATTTACATACAACGATCGACGTGGAAACAAAATCGATCAATTAAGACTATGAAGAATGATATTCAAAAACCCACAAAAAGATGTCTCAACACAAATCAAGACAACAGTTAAAGTATGGTCAATCAATGCACGTCAAGATGGTCAAAACAAAGTACTTAGACTTTTCACAGTCATATGTAAAAGTAAAACATTTCAATACTTGGTAATGAATCGTGTCGACCTCAAAGTTTTGATTTTACGATTGAAAAATCATGATAAAAGTGTTTTACTCGAAAAATATGTTTTCAAAAGTAAAAATCGAAACACTTATTTTTAAAATATAACAAATACTTTCAAAAATAATTTTAAACGTCCCTCGAATACCTATATTTGATAAAAATAAAAAACAAGGACGTTTCGAGCCAAAAAGGGTGTATCGGACGTCCAGTATGCATACCAGACGTTCAGTATGGCTTTTTGGCTCCAACGGTCAAAAATTTGTCCATTCTGATTTTCTGACAAAAATGGTTAATTGATCGTCCAGTACGGCAGAGTTTTTGACCGTTTGAGCGCTATAAATACCTCACTCGTTCTTCTTTTGCAATAACTTTTCTTGAGCATTAATATGAGACTCTTATTGATTACAACCACCTTATTCTCTATCCTTAGAAGATCAAAAGCATTAAATTCTCGGAAAAAAATTGAGTGGTTAATTTTGTGAAAATCCTTCATTCTTCAAAAAGTTTTTCAACCTAACACTTTGAACTATATTCATTGTCATCTATTGAAGTGTTTGTCTCTTCTCTTCTTATTCTCAACTTTAAATCTATTGTTCGATAAGAAGAGAAGATTTCTCTTGTAAATTCATTTTGAATTGTGGGTTGTGTTGAGATTCCAGAAAGCTCAACATTGTAAAATGATCGGTGCTCCTTGGTTGTAAGCTATTGGAAGCTTTGTAATGGGTTGGATTGCAGCATAAGTTAATCAACATAGTGAAAAAGGTCTTATTCGTGTCGGAGAGATTGGTAACGGGGGACGTAGATCACTACGTTTGATCGAACCTCCATATTATATCGTTTGCACTCTCTAACTATTTTACTTAACGTTTTTACCTTGTGCAAGTTTACATCGTTTCATTTACGTGCTTACTTGTGTTTAGATTATTTCTCCATCATTTGTATGTTTATTATATTAAAATCTTGAATAATTAACGAAAATGTTTTAATAACCAATTCACATTCCTCTTGGTTAGCCAATCTTGGGCTTTCATAATCTACACTAAACACCCTATAAGCTACTTGTACAAAAAAGTTTTGATAGAAAGTTGGACAGATGTTGAAGTTGCAAAAGAAAATGTACTAGTAGGGTTCGCGCTAATAGTGATTAAATTCTTAAAACACACATTTTTTGTGAATGATGTAACTCATAAATGAGAAATATCGTGACTTCTCACTCCCTAATTATGTCACTTCCACTAGAATTATGACTATGAGTTTGGATTGCCCAAAAGAAGGCACATGAATAAATAATAAACTAGAACGCCTCACAATTTGATCTATTTCTAATATATCATATGCTAGAACTAAACTTAACCGTTGGAGTAGAAACTATCGTTACCCTTCATCACCATAAACTTTGAGAGAAGACTAAAAATAAAGTGTTACGTAAAAATGAGAAAGACAATATATGAAATAAGAATAAGAACACAAAATTTACATGACATAGGAAGGAAAAATTCACTATATCAAAACTGAATACAAAAGATTAGTGTTTTGACGGCTATTCCAAATATAAGTTCAATGAAACCCTAAAATACATCATATATAAAATAGGTCCATATTAGAGGTGGGCTACAAGATTGAGCCTCTTAGCGCAATCCCTTGATTATCACCATAGACCCCAAAAAATTCTAAGAGCCTATTTGATAGGCCATTATTTTCCATGGAAAATGAAAAAAAATTCCGACTTTCACTTTTGCCTTGTTTGATATACTTTTTTTTTCATGGAATTCATTTTCTTGGTTTGGCTCACATACTCACATTTTCCTTGGTTTTGTGGGAAATCAATTTCCACCAATTCAGCTTTTTTTGGCAATTGGAAAAAATTCTAGACACAATGGTAAAAAATGCATCACTTTTATTGACAATTTTCATACAAAACAAAGTCAAACGAATGGTATTTGGTATGATAATTATATTTTTTTTGACAATTGGAAAAACTTTAGACTCAATGGTAAAAATATTATCACTCTAATGGACAATTTCCATGAAAAACGAAGTCAAACGGATACTAAACTTTCCATATTTTTGAAGTAGAAAATTATACAAATCAAATACAATTAATTACAATTCTCAGTAAAACAAATTCTAGGCAATTCAATTCCCTGAAATTTATTTTCTTTCCATCCAAATTCCACATTTGCAATCCAACAGATCCTAAAAATTTTGGTTTGGGAAAAATCAATACCCAAACATTAAGTATGTTTCATATCACTTTTAAGATAATATGTTTCCAATTTCAAGATTTAGATCGTCTATATATATATATATATAATTTGAAGGTTTCACGTCACAAATTGAAGAATATCGGGATAAATCGATAATTACTGACAGTTGAAGAAAAAATTTCTGTTAGGTTAGATTGAATTCGTATCAAGTTGCTTCGATTTTGGGTCTGATCGACTTCGTATCAATTGGTAAATGATTAAACATTCAAATCGTGTAACTTACAATTTTACAATTTCTTAGACTACACATTGGTAGGCAATATAACTAATATTTAACCAACATCAAACTTGAATTTGTATGTCGTGCTTTCTTTTCGAAAATTTGTATTTGTGACTTTGATTTGTTGTGAATTGTATTGGTAATTGTGACATTCTAATAAGTCGTGTAATTGGTCGCAGTCACATGATGTGACCAATTATTTGAAATTCGTAAGTTTATGTGACATGATTCAATATATGTGATCCTCTGACTTGCAGCTAAACCATTCAATGGAAGATTATGTATAAAATGGTTGTGACCAATGATCTTATTTATGTGACTTATAATAAGATATTATAACATGTCTGATTCCATGATTTGACTTTTTTAAAGGTAGTGCTATATGCAGTACTTTATTATGGGACCTGTAATGCAAATATGTAACATACATTAATCGTGAACTGCACTGGTATTTTGTAACTTGCATTTTTCTGTGAAAAATTGTAGAAATGAGGCTCGTGCACGCTTGTTTTATAAATGGATTGCAAGTACCACTAATGTTGGTTTGATTGAAATTGATGTTATATGAACCTTATAAACATTGTTACAACTAAGTACTACTAATGTTGGTTTGATTGAAAAATCATGCATGGTTCTAGTTGGTGTACACTCGAGTGGTGATATGTTTTCATTAATGGATATGTCAACGAACATATGCGATGCAACAGTTGAACCTTCGGGCCACAATTTCAGAGATGAAGTCACAGTTGTATCCGTTGCTAATGGTATGGAAATGAAAAAGGGAAGAGTTTTCCGTAATAAGGAAATTCTGAAATTGAGCTTGTCTTCATCTGAAATACAAAACATGTTTGAATTTATAGTTGTTCGTTTAGACAAGAAAGAATATATTGTCATTTGTTCACAAAAAGAATGTAATTGGCTATACAAATCTTCAAAATTGGCGGCGACATAGATGTTTAAGATTAGATGAATTACAAATGATTACAAATGTGCTTCGAATATAATATTAGAATCTCACGAGCAGGTATCAACCTCAGTTGTGTCATCTTACATCAAATACAAATACACTTAGTCACAAACCATATACACTCCAAACGATATATGTAATCACATGTCAAATACATAGGAGTTTTGTTGAATTATGTAAAAGCTTGGAGATCTCGGGAGAAAACATTAAAAGTGTTTAGGAGGATCCTACAGATTCATTCATGAAAATACGAAACTTCTTTTCTATCCTTCAGCAAACAACTCTTAGTATGGTCACATGATTGGAGCTTGATGTCTCAATAAATTCAAATATTGGTTCATGGCCCTAAGTGTATCAATTAAAGGATAGGAACATTGTAGGCATGTACTTGTAGTTGATGGGAAGTATTTGAATAAACACTATGGTGGTATACTTTTCACGCTGTGTACACAGGATGTTAATAACAACATATTCATACTTGCATTTGGAATTACAGCTAATGAGAATGATAGGTTTTGATTGTGATTTTTTGAAAACTTGAAGATGGCTTATGGAAATAGGAATGCCTTGTGTTTTGTATCGGATATCAAGAACGTAATTGAAAATGTGTATTCGGGGACCTGTCATGGGATCTGTTCATATAATCTCCTATAGAATCTGAAATCATATTATGAAAAAGCAGGTCACAACATAACAATTCAGTAGTCCACGCATATGCATTGGCTGAATTCGAATATAACATGCAACAACTGGCTTTAATGAATCATAAGATTACGGATTACCTGGTAATGTGTTAATTTCAAGCAAATTTTACATTCTAATAAAGGTCACAAATGTTATATGTAACATTTCTCAAAACATGTTTTTTTAGGCCGAAGTAGAACCTGAAAAGTGGTCATGATTCCACGTGCCAGTTAACAGATACTCAACAATGACATCAAATATAATGGAATTAGTCCATGCAGTCACAAATGCAGCCAAGAACTACCCCATTGTAGCTTTATTGGATGCATTGCCACAAACTATACAATTTTGGTTCCACAAACACAGGGACACAGCACATGGCACTTTTACAAAGTTGTTGAGCAAGTATAAAAAAAATGTTTCGAGAAATGAGCACTAATTTGAGAAATTTTAGGATAAGATTGATATCTGTTACCTTAGTCTCATCTATTTGACCCTCACTAAAATATGTAACCTTACTTCTAGCTACTTCAACATACGGTTATCTATTACCTGATACACATATGCTCTTATTTGTGTTTGAACTCCATCTCTGTGTCATATACTTAATATATGTGAATTAACAGTCATTATTTGTAGGTATCTCCTGCAAATCACACCATGTTTTTATGTAAGTGATGAATACTCATCTTTCATTATCAATATAAAACAATGTACATGTACATTTAGGATGTTTCGCGTAGATCAATTACCATGTCTACAAGCATTGGTTGTCATTGTAATGATGAAAATAAATCCATATGATTATTATTCATACTATTACACAAGAGAGGCATACATGAATACGTACTAGGACACTATTTTCTAGTTGGAAATCCAGCTGGCTAGAGAGTGCATAATGAAGTAAAAGACATACTTGTATTAGCACCCAACAAAAAAAAAAAAAAAAAGAAGTTCTGAAATACCTACACAAAAGAAGAAGAGATCATCATGTGAAAGAAAAATAATTGTCAAATGTGGATGTTGTGTTGAAAATGGTCACAGTCGTAGGACATGTAGCAATTTGGTTCCATTAAGTAAAAAAAAAAAGACCATAGTTACAACAAAATAATACGATGTCAATTGATGATACATATTGATCGTAGTTATAGCATTTAAGTTTGTTGTTCTCTCTATTGTTTTACTCATTAGTTGTGGATAGTGTTAGATATATCATATAACTGTACATTGTTATTCATTCAAATAATATTCATTCGAACTGTGAATGTGACTTAACCATTTGAGAACTAATGTGAAATTTGTAGATTTGGGTATTGATATGGGACATGATATTGATTAAATTGTTATTTGGATCAATTTCTGACCTATTGACAATAATATTTTTGTATGTGACTTATTCTGTGAATTGATCTCTGATTTGTAAATAATATGGAACATATATAAAATTAATGAAAACTAGATGTGTGACGTGAGATTATGATATGTGATTATAAATTACAGATCTGTGACTTGTAAACATTAATCTATGACTTCTAGGAAATAATATGTGATCTACACACATTAGCGAACAGTGATGTGTAGGCATTCATAATAGTGATATGTGACATATAATTATTATCATGTGACTTGAAGGAAATAATATGTGATCTATATAGTTTAGACTTTAGAATAATGACTTGTAAGTATAATATATTGTGCTGTGACTTGTAAATAGTACATACATGTAACTTGAAAACAGGGTTCTATGAATTCAACATACGAATCTATATATTAGTTCAAGATAAATGATGAAATGTAATAGACGTAACTAATGAAATAAGATTTCATAACCACATGAATATTCATAAACTTCAAATGTAATCATCATTACAAAATGAGATCTACATATTCCCTTTCCACTACATAGTTACATCGATGTTCAATTACAGATCCAACTTTCAATCTATAACTATATCCCCTTAACCTTTTTCTTTACCACCTTGGTGGCCTTCTTGATTTGACGGTGCTTATAAAGCATTGCAACTATATCCAGCTAAGCTCTAATAGTATAAAAATCATTTGGCATGGATTCTAAGTCACTATGAAGAATGTATTCAACATATTTGACCACAAATATGCCACAATCATGACTGAAAAAAGAAAGTTTATTAGTTTTTGCATTAAAATGGTGGTCACTAAATGGATATTTATTTAGACAGTTGGTTGTACGTTAAAATGATTGTCACAAACATACCCATTTTGCTGTTATGGCTCCTCATAACCTAGCACAAGTCTTAACTCCAGAAATCCTCTTAATCATCCTCTGAATTTCTATTCCATATTTAAATTGCATTCATCAAGTGAGGGGCGATTTTCAAATATGGTTCAATTCCCCCTTTCACTCTTAAATCTGTGAAGGTCCTTCTAGCCAAAATGAATATAATCAATGTTTGATCTTTAATATCAAGCAACTTCAACATCCAGTGTGCCTTGTTTGCAGGCAAAATTGACATTAAGACTTAGTTTACTTCATTCCACGGACTGCTCAATGGTATTCTGACACCTATGATATCATTAATCCACCTTGTATCGGTGAGTATGATACTTAGATCCTTCATGAATTTCGGACATACATTTTTACTTGTCGCCTGAAAGCACGAGTCAGTTGTGCTATCCTTAAACTTGACATTCTTGCATCGTGCCAAGTGACGTAGGTAATAAAAGCATGCAACCATTTGAGGTCACAACAGAAAATAATAAACATGTTGTCTATATTTGTATGTAACTTATGGCATATTGCATTGACATGTGATGTACATATGAACGGTCATATATGACTTGTGACTATTGAACATTGATGTTTGTATGTGAATGTGACTTATCCATGGGTTATGTGACCTGTAGGTAATTTATGTGATCAAATCATAATGTATGTGACTTGTTTATATGGTATGTAACCTACGGTATGTGATACAGTACAAACGATATTATATGTATGTAGAATGATATGTGATCTTAGCATACCGAGTTGGTCAATAATGCCTCTTGAGAAACGAGCGCATGCCACCATGTTTCGTTGCCTATAGCGAATGAACCAATGTAGAAATGGGGCTTAATAGCATCATCAGCATTTTTAAAATTTTCACTTAAAAAAACGAAATAACAAATTATTTATACTCATTCACAATGGGTCTAAATTATTTGTTGGTTTGTAACATTTATGGAACCAACTCTTAAATGCCACAACATCAACATTATGTGCATACCGATTGTAATATCGAAAAATGACTATTTTCTAAATTCTTGTTTTGATTCCCTTCGTTAGAAACAAACGGAAACTGTAGTATTCGTGCAAGTCTAGAAACCTGCTTCAACGGCAATCTAGACATGGGTGCAGAACTAGATGATACATGTCATATAGTGAAATTCTGGGTCTGTGTAATTTTCACTTTTGGTTTTACCAAATATATTGCATCGCGAAATTTTGGAGCCCAGCCAAACATAATTTTGGTCTCTGTACTCTAACAAAAAGGATACTAGGATCTGATGATGCGTTAGGCTCACAACAAATTTCAACGTCAAAAGTTGGTGAACAATCGAGCTAGAGCAAGTCACCTTTCTCGATTACAAACCATCCTTTTTCTCGTTTTCATGTAACTAGATAAAGTCATAAACCTTGACTACAATGCACTTTGCACAATAGCATACAGATGTAAATACTTGCAATTGTAATTGTGACAGAAATATGGTTTCCAACTTCATCTTTATGAAGCACACCATCTTCCACACCTGAAACAAGAGCTTGGTACCAACTTCTCTATATTATAGAAATACTAGAGGTGTTAAACTTGGTAGAGCCGCCCGCACCCCATGCGGTCCAGCCCATGAAACGTCAGTGTCAGGCTCTATATCCCGCTTGTCCAAATGGGCCAAGACGAGTCACAGAGAAATGTGGCCATAAATCAGTCTAGCCTGCACAGTTAACACCTCTATGTGCTACCAGCGTATACATATCAATGTTGGACTTCCTCTCCATTTTTCATTCGTGTATGTATGCACGTGTAAAGGCACTGAGAGACAGTATAAAACTAAAACTTCATTAAGTACTTCACAGTGCAGAACAGCAAAAATGTGAAAGTTTGGGAAAAGAATATTTACAGATAGTTCTATGCATCTTATGAAGCGGAAAACACGTTAATAACCAAATTGCAAAAGAATGGATCCTTTGACGATCACTGGAGGGTACCCGCTATCCTAAACTTGGTTTGGAAGAGTCAAGAGAAAAATTGTTGGTTAAGATGGGAAATTTTCTATAGCCCTAGAAAAACATGTCGATGATGTTGCATTTGCACGATCAGGAATGGATGGGCAAGCTCCGTATATATCATTGTCATTATCTTTCTGCTCCTCTTTCGGCTTCAGAATCTTAGCGTAGCACTCTCTGACTGGATGCCCTTGGATTGAAGACTGAATATTCGCACCATTTGGCACTATATGATTGCCGAAGTGAAAATTCCCCAGATGGATGTTTCCTGATCCAGGGAGGTGATTCATCGGTAATGGCATTGACATGTAATCCGATACCATAGGATGAATATTCGAAGACTGGCATGCATCCAAGTCATTGGCGCTCATCAGTATAGTTCCATAAGGTACGGAATTTAATGGAGGAGATGCGAATTGGTGAAGGGAAGAAGCTCCAAAGTTCATATCACTGACAAAATTTCCAAGAAAATTGGTGCTCATGTATTCATTACTCAAGACGAGCTTCCTTTCCAAGTATAAGGGGAGATCTTGAATATGCATTCCAGCTTTTGACATGCCGGGATTCTGAGACAGTGATGATGAGGCAGATTGAGTACTGTTAGCGACAACATGCGGTAAATTCGCAACACTAGAGATTATTAGGCTTCCAGTTTTGGATGAAGGCACTTCATGGTTATGCTTCCCCTCATATGTTGTGATTACAGATTTTAAATTGTCAGCAGCTCGTTCTACATGCTTCCTCACCGGGCATCCAGGAGTAGTGCATTTGTAGTAGCTCCTACGAAATACAAAAATTCAAGACCATAAAGTTCTTGCTTTTATTTGGGAGGAGAAAAGGAAAAAAATAATTTCTGGATTTGATTATTATGTTTCTTGTTTTCTGTTACACATTGTCTGATAATTATTTTTATCTAAGACATACCTCGGGTTTGGATTTCCTTTAACAACCTTTTGACCATACTTCCTCCAGCGATATCCATCATCCAGAATATCGATATCACTTTCTATCTGGACAACTACTCGTGGTTCGCGCGTTGACCTTGAGGATATAGTGGTTTCAATTGGGAAGCTGTCTTTCTTCCTGAAATGGAAGGTAGTTCCTAATTTAGTGCCTAGTTACCATATAACAAGTAAAAATATTTTAAAAACATAAAGACGATCATTTATTACCTCCTTTTAGGTTCAGATTCATCATTATCATCATCGTCATCAACAAACGATGTGCTATCTAGAGTGGCCTCATCTTTATCAATATCACCATCTCGACTGGCAAATGTAGATGAGAATTGCGGAGTTCCTACTGGTTCAAATAAGTTCATTGGTTCTGATAACAACGGTGGATAAGAAAAATCATGTAAAAATGATGTGGAAGACATCCTGTCCAAACCATCAGGCCTACAATCCGAGCCATACAGCATATCCCTACACCCTGGCATAATGTTTCTCCAAGCTGTTCTACCTTCAGCTCTCAAATATGATCCACTACCTTCACTAGTCTCTTGTACGTCGCATCGCCTAAAGGGCAGAGGTTTTGGGTGATTATGAGAACCCTTATACACAATTTCTGTAATCTGGCCATCGTGTGAGCGCTCAACCTTTTTCTTCATAGGACAATTTGTATTAGTACATTTAAAGTAGCTCCTTGGAAATTCACTTCCTTTCACATGTTTCTGTCCATATTTCCTCCAGTTGTATCCATCCTCGGAATTCCTGGACACTTCCTTAGAAAAGTATGCCGCCTTTGGATCTTTTTCAAGATTACAACTGGGGCCACTTTCTTTATTATCGCTTTCTGCATTAGCAATGTTCGATTGTGAACTAGGACAATCGGCATTGAAGAATTTATTTCGTGACACTTCAGTTTCAGCAGCTGCATCTGTAGAACAGTCCACTTTAGCAGCATCTAGCGAATGCGAAGAATTTTCAAAATTCTCAGGTGGCTGCACAGGGTGAAGGACTTTTAGGTTACCTCTTAAAAGTTTAAGCAGTATTAAAAGTGGTGATATAAAGGCAGATGATAATTTGATATAAATTCACTAATTAAATCCTTCGCAAGACAACAAAAACTCCTTGTGTGACAAAAATAGCTGTTTATAGGTCACTTTTCCCATTTATTGAAGGGTTGATCTATTATTGGAAACATATGCACAGGCATCTTCATCTCCTCAATTTTTTTGTATTATTTTCCATCAAGTTATTTCATTAAACATGTAATGTGATTTTTGCTTCAAAACAAATTGGTATAACTACGAGAAAAAGAAGAGCAATTTGTTAGACCATGATCTTGGTATAACTATTATGTAGCAATATATAGATGACTTTGATATCAGATCACCTTATCTCCTGCTGTTGACCTATTTGACACCAAATTGAGGTCATTTTGAGCCTTGGATTTGAAGTTGAACTTTAATAAGCTCTCAAGATTGCATGGAGGAAATTGGAAGGTTCCAGTAGTAGGAGAAAGTTGTGCCTGCAGAAGCAAAAGAGGAAAAAAAGGGTCAAGAAACGAAAGGATAATGAAAGCACGTTAGTACGATATTCTGTTTTAAAAATAATCAAAACAGAAATTCCAAATAAGCATCCTTTATCTTAATATCTCTTCTTCTTCTTACTTTTCAGCATTATATTTACTTCTCGAGCAATGTTTTACTTTCTATTAATTGCTTAAAATTTATTTTTCAAGCAACAGATTTTCCTCGCTATTCTCTTATTTATCCAGTTTAATGTTTCCTTTTGAAGTTAACGGACAATAAATATTGACAAAAACAAAATTGGTTCAACCTTACAACTTACAATGTCAAAGCATCTCATATTTATGACTTCGAATGGAAAGTACTATGAAACTGCACTTTGTGTACTACAGATTAGCAAAGAGAAAAAAAACAAGGCTCATAGGTTTGCTATATGTTGAACAAGCCAAGTCAAACTACTTGAGTAGAGGTACAGGGGTTGGACAGTGGGTTTGTTGGGAAATATGACGAAAATACAACATGACTGCAGTTCGACAGAGGTATTAGAGGTCAAGTAGGCTTGTTTACTAAGTACATCTCATGAACAAAGTAAGTCAAATCCTAGTTAGTTAGAGGTACTGAAGGTAGAGTGGTTTGTTCACATGGGAAATTTTTTGAACAAGGCGGCTCGAACACAACCTAATGGAGATAATTATCGATGAGTTAGACTTATTCAGACGGAATAAGTTGATATTAATCAGGTAGAATTTGTAGAGATCAAGACGGTTGTGTGCTTAATGTTGAACCACTTTATATGAAAGCTGTTAAAAAAGGGTCACGCATATATCATTTAAATCTTTTTTTAACACGTCCCTTCACGTGTAGGTGGAGTTAATATTTTGATCAAAACCTAGCACGTGCACAATTTCATTAAATGAGTGACAATGAAACTTGAACTGCAAGCTATTCTACCAAGTTGACTCGAAAGATAAGTTGTTTGAGATGATCATGTATATATCATTTAAATTTCATATACTGTAGAAGTACTAAAGGTAGCACGGGACTGTTCGCAAAAAAATATGTTACACAAGACAATTCGACCTAAGTCAAGGAGATGTACTAGGATGGAGTAAGCTAGTTTACGCAAACTATGTTGAAAAAACAAGACAACTCGATTTAGCAGGGTAGTGGTAATAGGAATCGAGTGGTCTTGTTCACTTAGAAAATATGTAGAACAAGACAATTCAACCCCGGGTTAGCTAGAGAACAAGAGTTGAGTATGTTTGTTCACATGAAATTTGTTGAACAAGGCAACTCGACTGTATTGAAATAGATGTACTAGGGGGCAAGTGGTTTGGTTCACTTCCTGTCAGGAATAAGACAACTCAACTCTGGTCAGATAGAGGTACTAGAGGTTGAGTGAACTTGATAGACACTATGTTCAACAAGACAACTTAACCCACTCATGTAGAGGTATTAGCAGTCAAGTAAATGATAAGAAAATATAGTGAACTTGACCTCGGTAAGTAAAGGTAGGTATCAAGTAGTCATTTTGCCTTAAACATCAGAATTAATAAGTGCATCAAACAGCCCGGATAATAGTAAAAAACAAAAAATAAGCTAAAAGTTAGTCGATTATATTGTCTATTAGACCTGTCTAGTATTGTCTAATACCATGATCAAATATGCTCGTAGCGTGTGTTTGGTTATGGAAAACGGGTGTCTAGAATTGGAATCCGATCATCAGAATATCTATTTCAATTTTGGCCACAATGTGAATCCAGTTTTTTTATTCAACCCCCTCCGAAAAAAATTAGAATCCAGAATGGCCATTTTTTTCTCTGTGCAAGATACTTCACTATTATTTACATTTTTTTTTTCATTTGTCCTTCTCTTACATATTGTAAATTTAATTCCTTCTATATGTATTGTGATTCCTTATTGATATAAACAAAGTATAGTGTTCTTCATTATACACTATCAATTTATATTTTTCCCCCCTTTTTTTCGCAATTCCAAAATTCAATATTCTCAAGTATTGCATAATATATTAAGAAATTTCCACGTATCACCAATTCAAGGAAATCAAAATGGCATGTGTAGTTTTGAACCTGAGCATTTGGGAGCATGAGAGGAGAGTCGAGCAACGCGGCTGGGCTAATACCAGAAGGTATGGTGAAACACGGTGACCGGACCATTGGCGGCAACACCACTCCGGTGGTGGTGGCACTGCTAAACTGGGACACATCTATTTCCGGAGCATTAAAACCACATTTTGCAGCCCTTCTTTCAGCAATGCTGCCTTTACTATTGTTCCAATCCGGAGGAGAAAATTCATTCAACTTATTCGACTTGGAACCCCGAATCAAACCCCCATAAGTTTCTTGATTTGTTTCTTGATTATTATCGAGCAATGAGTTAGAATCGAATTGGTCCTGTTTGACAAATGGGCATTCGATATCCGCCATTTTCAAACCGTTCGATTTCTCCGATAATCAAAAGTATTTCAAAAAATCACTGTCTGTCTCTCTACATGGCTGCCTGAAAACACACAGTACCAATCAATTAAAAACCCTTAAAAGGGTTTTCAAGATATTGATTGATACTGTGTTTCTCGTACCAGAGATTAAAAAATACCAAATAAACAAACCCACTTTCTCAATAAAATTTATTCAACCCACAAAAAATTATTCCCACCTCAAAAGAAGTCTCGAACTCTATTTCAAGCTAACACATACCCACTGCGTTTTTCGCGTTTTAACATCCATTTCTTTATTGAAGGAGGACTGTTGCTTTTTAAGGGACAGGGTGAGTTTTAGAGAGAGAGAGAGAGAGTGTGTGTGTATCTATGCATGAGCGGTGTGCTTATATATGTTTGGTTGGAGAGAATTTTGCAATGGATATGGTTACCCGGGAAAATTTGGCGGAAGTTTAGATGCACAAAATATATAATTTCACGTGCGAAACCATGTGGCGACACGTGTCATATAAACCTCCTAAATTTCGTATGTTG
The DNA here is from genome assembly GCA_019097785.1 of Fraxinus excelsior. NCBI lineage: Eukaryota > Viridiplantae > Streptophyta > Magnoliopsida > Lamiales > Oleaceae > Fraxinus > Fraxinus excelsior. The sequence continues at coordinate 20,273,893 of CM032631.1, read as the reverse complement.
TTACACCGGTAACTACAATCTAGAACAAAATTACTGCTCTTTCCTATCCAAAGAAAGAAGGAGATAATTCACAAAAAAGAAATTATATTCGATTTATTTATATTTTACTTATAAGTGAAAAAAGAGGAAATGTCACGAGACCGACTCTAATATGTTCTGAGCAAGTCTACGATGATGATGATGATGATGATGATGATGATAATGATGATTGTGTATGTCTAATATGATGAGTTGAGACTTAGAGCTTGTCTGGGAGGAATTAATAGCAGAATTTGGACCATTGTTTTGACCATTTTTGGACCGTTTGGAGCTTGTCTGGGACCCACCTTTGAGTATGCTGGTCAACAACTGCAGCTGAAAGTGGCTCTTCAACGATCACAAAAGCAATTTTAATTTCTCCCAAACAGGATCTTAATTGTATTGAACTTGTTGAACCTCCAATAAACGAGGGTAACTAGCACAAAGCGTTTCTACCATCAAGTATTATTGTGCAAAATGTAGTTACTTTCTATTTTTTGGCATTTCTACCCTATTAACACATTTGATTACACAAAGGTCATTTCCATCAAATTTTTCATTTAAGCGATTGGTGTTTTCGTCTTAAAATCGTTTTCCTCATAAATAAAATCAATCTCCTCTAAATAAAAGCAAGGCCATTAGCTAAGCATAAGCCCTTTTCCCTCCCCATTTGAACCCAATTCTAGTTGATTCTATGGTTTCAATTTTCGCTTATCTCCGATCATCGTATTCACTAGTATTAGAAGAATCTATTCTAATTGAGCGCCATAGAAACGCAAATGGTTTCCCATCATTTTGCCTACGAATGCCAATGTAAAAAAGGGAGTTTCTGGTAAGATATTGAAAAGAGAATGGAATGGAATGTCTGACCTCCAATACAAATAAGAAGTAATTAGAGTACCTCCTTCAATGACACAAGGGCAAACTGATTTTGGTAGTGACGGTGGTTTTGGCAACTTTCGCAGTGGAGGCGACGAAGAACTTGACTACAACCACTAGAGCTGCATTTGTTGCCAAAAACCCTAAATGAAGCCATGATTATTAAGCTGACTTCAATTCAAGAGCCAATGGTTATTTTTTTCAAAGGTTTAAACAAAGGAAAAAATAGGTTCAAATGGGGAAGGGAGAGGAAAAAATCTTAAGCCGAAAATACCATTCACTTAAATGAAAATTTGGATGAAAATAACATTTTACGCAAATCAAATGTAATTAAGGGTGAAAATTCAAAAAAATAAAAAAAAATAAAAAAATTGAACGTTTTGCACAATAATAGTTAAATGTATAAACGTTGTTTGCTAATTACCCAATAAACAAATTGGAAAATTTAAAGGTGTAATTTGCCATGGTTCTATAAAATGTGTTGGCATTTTCAAGTTTATTAAGGTCGTGAATCTATGTGCCAGAAACGCATTGGAAGAATAGTCAAAGGAACAAGAAGTTCGTCATAGCAAGTCTGGATTCTGTATAGAAGAGTTTCACGGTTTTTTTTTTTTAATTTACAGATCACACGTGTCGCTTTTTGATTTCATGGTTAGAAAAAATAATAATAGTAACTCACACAGGTGCTGTGAACAATTTCATGTGTTTAATAGAACTAGAAGAATTTTGGAAAGATAGGCATATGAATCTACCTAGTTTTGTCTAGATCAACATGAAAGTATTGTCTCGTTGTATGTTTTGCATGCTATACTAACGAAGAGATCGATTAACGAAGAAGAAAATGTTAGATTCTTGTCTGTACAATATAGAATATAGTCAAGATTATGTACCAAAAATATTAAATATCGCACGTGAATGTAGACTATAGTCAACTTTTTTCTTTTCAAAAATCTTAAGTTATAATTTTGTTTGCTTTTGATCACAAGTAACAATTTCATCACAAGATGTGACATGTTATTTTATGGATATTATGTGACACAAAATTTGTCTCGCTTAGAAAATTGTGATATTAGTTTTTTACATTGATTGGACAACAATGTAAACGTGCACTTCAAAATGTCCGTACCTTTCATTATTATTGTGAAAAATATTCTTACGTTTCATTTTTTGGTATTTTCACACTCATTTTCAAACATTTTCTTAATTAAAAATTGTGAAATGACGAATATAGAGTTTTTTTTTAAATTAAAAATAAAAAAATTAATTACAACCATAGTCCCAATTTTTTTTTAAAAAACGCAAATGAGTCTCAAATAAATTATTAAAATTTTAAATTAACACATAATATCCCTACTTTTCATTATTATAGTGAAAAAAACGTCCATACTTTCAAATTTTTTTTTTTTTTTTTGACATTTTCACCCTTAATTATATCTTTGATTGTGCAATATTTCATTTTCATCCAATTTCTCAATTAAGATTTGTAAAATGATGAATATAACACCCTATTTAAAAAAAAAAATTAATTAATTTCTTTTAATTTTTAATTTTTTAATAATTTATTTGAAACTCATTTGCACTTTTTAATTTTTTTACTTTTTTTGATAATTTATTTGGGAGTCGGTTGCACTTTTTTTTTAAAAAAAAAAAGTTAATTTATAATTTTTTTAATCATTTATTTGAGACTCGTTTTTACTTTTCAAAAAATATGACTATAGTTGCAATTAATTTTTTTTTTTATCTTTTTTATTTAAATAAGAGGTACATTTGTTATTTCACAGCTCTTTATTGACAAATTGGATGAAAAATTATAGAAATAATAGTTTGCGCAATCAAATGTCTAATTAAAAATAAAAATGAAAGATATGAATATTTTTCGCAATAATTTTGAAAGGTAGGGACATTATGAGTGTGTTTAGTAAAAATTAAAATCGGATTATAATTGAAAAATTAGTCATTATTATTGACTTTTATTAGACGAGTGAGACCTAATAATGACTATATTTTCAATTTTAATTGGATTTTAATCTATATCAACCACGCCGTGTTAATTGCCATTTTAATAATTTATTTAGGACTCATTTGCATTTTTTTTAAAAATGTGGGACAATGGTTGCAATTAGTTCTTTTTTTTTATTATTTGAAGAGAAGTGTATATTCGTTATTTTACACTTTTTAATTTAGAAATGGTATGAAAACGACATTTTGTGTAATAAAAAGTGAAAATGATTTTAAAAAATGAAAAGTAAGACTATTTTCCACAATTATAGTGAAAGATAAGAACGTTATGTGTTAATTAACCAATACGAAATTAATACTTCTAAGTCCCAGTTCATATCTCATCTTTCAAAACTTTTTTTTTTCTACATACTCATTTTCAACCATACATTTACACAATAAAATATTCTACACGTAAACCCATTTTTTTATTTTTTAAACACTCAATCTCCAAAAATTTAGTATTCAAAACAATGTGAAAAACATTCTTACGTAAGTTCATTTTCCTTCGATGGCTTGGAAATCTGTCAACCAACTCACTTTGTTTCATACATTAGATTTTTGAGTCAAAACGAATTTTAGAAGTTGGGTCCTCAAATTATAGGGTGCATTTAAAATTATTTTTTTTCATTCATAAGAGTTACGGGTCTTAATATATTAACTTAAAATTCAACAATAAACACAATATTCAGGGGCGGACCCACATGGGGTCATGTGGGGTCAAATGACCCCACAAATATATTTTTTTTTTGTTTTTTTTGTAGTCTAAACTTGTGAGAGAGGGTGTATGGAGAGAAACGATCCATTAAGTGAGATTTGGAAATATTATATTATTTAATCAATTAAGTGGTGTGTGTAAAAATTATATAAATTCAAATTTTGTTCAACAATTTGGTCTTATAAACTATGTCATTTGTCTTAATATTGTTTTATATTTTTACCATCATTAAATTTATGGTCGAACTTCATTTGAGATTAAATATTTCGTTTTGCTTATTGGTTTATTGAGTTTTAAGCTCATAAATTAGTTAGTTAAGAAAAAGGGAAGAATTCAAAAATCAGGTGTTAACTTTGACACAATTCATTTTTCAGGTGTCAAGTTTCAAAATGCAAAATTCAGGTATTTATTTATTAATTAAAAATATTTTTATTAATTAATTATTAAATAATATAATTAACTCTCCCCACCTCCACCACCCCCTACAATTCCGGGGACTATTCCGGCCACCGTTCCGACCACCACTCTTCTTCGACGACCGTTCCGACGACGGCTCCGATTCCGACAATTATTCCGACGGTCACAGGTCACATATTTCAAAATTAGTTGGTCACATATCAAAATTTATTGGTCACATGTCACATATTTCAAAATTAGCTGGTCACATATCAAACTTTATAAGTCACAAGTCACAGATTTCCAAATTAATAGGTCACATATTATAGAATTTGAAGGTCACAGATTATATTTTTAGTCACAGAAAACCAAATCACCATATCCTCCACCTGCACCACTGTCGACTGCCACCACCATTGTCAACCCACCACACACCACATCAAGTAAATACCACCGCACACCGATAGTGCCACCACCACCGCACCCCACAGCACGCACACTCACCACGACATTACTCTGAAAAAAATTCTCAACTCCTAGATCCAATCTACGAACCACACACACCAACACACCACAGCCACCAACACACCACAGATACAACAGCCACCAATACAGCCAATCCGCCACCACACAGATATGCCAACAAAAAAGCAAACCACCACCGCCTGCAACCGCTGCCGGCTGCTACAACCAGCAGCGGCAGCAAGCCGCTGCCGGCAGAAAGGAGGGGGGAGGGGAGGGTGCTGCCGGCAGAAAGGAGGGGAAGGGAGGGGAGGGGAGGGGAGGGGGAGTGACGAAGAGATGGGAGGGGGGAGAGAGAGAGAGAGAGGGAGAAAGAGAGGAGAGGAGAGGAGAGGAGAGGAGAGGGGGAGGTGTGAAAAATTAGGGTTAGGATATTTATATATTACCTGATTTTTGAAAAATAAAGTTTGGTCCCTGATTTTTGAACTCTAAACTTTAAACCCCTGGAATTATGTAATTTCCACTAAGAAAAATATGAATACATATTGCATACTTTAATTTAATGGCCCAAATTTAATGAACGTTTCAAGCTCCCAAAAACTCCGACATCGATTAAATTTCATGTGCGCTAAACAATATTCATGGCTCCACCCCTAAATATTTGCATATGTTGTGGATGCAATTTGTTATTTTCTTGTAGCGTTCGTTGGATATCACACATTTGAAATTATCGTTGATGATAATATTCTTCATTCACTTGAAAAATCCAACCGACTTGTTGCAATGGCTAACATGTTCGTTGTTATTCATGTATTGAAAATTATCAGGTAAATTTTTTTTTTTGATTGCTCCGATTTATTCAACGAGTTATATTTTATCATGTTTATTCATCTTTAATTTTTGAAAAACTCATGTATATGTCATGCCGGTGTTTGATATAATAGAAACTTGAGGTGTAAGGCAAGACACGATCGAGCGCCAATGACTGAAGTCTACTGTCCTTGGAACGCCCGAGTTTCACTCGAGCGTCCTTAATTTTTGACCCCACAGTAAAAATGGTTTGGGTCAGCCTCTGACAATATTTACATTATAATTAAATAACAAGGCCGACAATGTTTTAAATGATCATTTAAATACTACTAACCTTACAATTTATATTCACCAAACATTAAAGGATGTCATTTTTATCAATTGGGCAATACTTTGATAATTGCCAAAAGTTATACGTAGGGATCTAGCAGCTCTCTTACATAGAGGGGAACCACATGTTTGATCTTGTGCCTCGTAGGCAATGTCTACTCCAAAGAAAGAGTGCTTCGACAGAAATCACACAAGGTAAATTAGAAACATTTAATTTTATTTTATTGAAAAATTTTGTTAAATAAAGCATAAAAGTAATCAATTTGAGTCAACGGTTAAATTTACATGGTTCGATCCTAACAATAACTAGGGGGGTGAATAGGTATTAATGCGGAATTAAAATTATATTTAGATTTAATCAGCAACAAATCACTAATTAAATTATTGTTCTAGACGATTAAGCATGCAAGTCAATTTTTTCATATGTTTAAGTACTGCAACTATGATAGCAATAAATAAACAGTAATGAAAGTAGTAAATCAACACACGATATGATCATGGAGAAACCAAACTGAGAAAAGCTTCGGTCACTTTTCCATTTAATCCACTATAAACGATTCAAACACTTACAGTCTATCATACTAGAAGGAGAATGGGAAATTGTGAGAAGAATCACCTCCTCGTATATGATTATTTCATAATATTTCATTAGATCCATATAAATTCTATTTTAAATGAAAGTCTTCAAAAGTCTCTAAAAGTTTTAAAATAAAAGTTTATAAAAGTCTACAAAAGACTTCCACTAATTCCATACAAATTTCTAAAAATTCCATGAAATCCACATAAATCATCATTTGAAAAAATTCCATCTAAGTTTTCAAAAGTTTCAATTGAATACACCATCTTAAATATCAAAAAAATGTTTTGATATAATTTGCAAAAAAATAAAAAATTTGGGACTGCACATGCAATTAGTTCTGTTTAATTTGACCATTTATATTGTTTTTACTTTTTAAAGCCTAAACTAACAGAATTGGATTGTATGGGGTCGATCGCACTTCAAAGTCCATAAAAGGGGTTTTCCATCAATTTGAAAAAGGTGGGGGATACTTAACAATAGGTTCATAGTTGGGGCGGTATTGCGCCAATAAGCCGAAAATTAATCCTGGCCAAAGAGGAATACCTGTGGTGATTTTGGGAAAACTGCGTAGTTCCACCTAAGAAACTCTTGCAAAACTAAAACAAGAATGAAGGAAAGAAAAGGTAGGATTTTGTAGTTAGTAGCCTATTCCACATTGGATTCAAGCAAATTAACTTAAAAATGCACACATCTAACCTAACTAGGATTTATTTTGAATTTGAAGTTCAAGGCACTGCATTAAAAAATAGTGCACTGCATTTCGAATTTGAATATTATAATATTATGAAGTCGAAATATCATTGTAATTTAATTCTCGAAATGTGATGGTTGTAATATATTTCGTGTTATCTATAAATAACATGTTTGTTATATTTTAAATTTTTTATTCTTATTTTAATTAATTATTATTATTAACATTTAAAATTTGTTTTAAATGCAAATAATAATAATACTAATTGTATTAAAAATTATATAACACAAATACCCTCCAACAATTCTTTTGGCAAATAAAAAATGGGGACAAATTGGACTTTACATCATTTTGGGTGCAAATTAGAGCACCTTTGAGCCAAATTTTGGTGAAATTTGGTGTTTTGATGTCTCCATTAGAGATGCTCTAAGGTTCTCTTAAGCCCTTTCGGTTCCAATTCTCAGGATGGGAATTAGGACACTAGAATATCAGTATCATATCATGGACTTTGCTAGGGGCACATAAAATTTCACATAATGACATGTGGCACATATCCAACATTTAATTCAAGAATTATTCTTGGTGTACATAAAAATTGATACATAGGAGTGTCAACACACTCACATGGGATGGGACCCACTGCACTAGCAGACTCGGGGGATCCTAGAGGGGCATGTGCCATCAACTTTTGAGAATTTTTTTAATATAAAATCATGTTTGGTATCGATTGAAATTTTAATTTTAATCTTAATCAAACTTAGCAATTAATTTTAATAACATATTTCATGGAATCCATAACTGTTTTAACTTTTTATCAAAATTTACAAAAAAATTGATTTTAATCTCCACCAAATAGGTGCAAAATCACAATAAATTTGAATTTCGATAACATGCTAATTTTAAAAATTTTCTGACGATCGTACGCTAATCGAATCTACAAATTGCTTATGTTGTCTCAAAACTTATTTCGAAAACTACATTATGGGTATATCAAATAGTCTAAACAAATATCGAAAATAGTTGAAAATACATTAAACTTGAAGCTTAAAGAAAGATATCTAACTCATATTACTCAATTATTTCATTAACATTTATTATTTTTTGCGATACAAATTTCTCAATGTAATTTTCATAATTTTATGGAACATGACATCAAAAAACTTCGAAATTTTACATCCGAAAAAGTCATATCCCATGTAAATTTTCAAATGCAAAATTACATGGGGTATGATATTGTTGAACGTAAATTTTCGAATGTAAAATTTCTCCTAATTTCTTTGCGAGTTCGATTGTGCCCCCCAAATTTTAAAGTTCTGCATCCGCCCCTAACCCACTGGACACCCCTACGTATAAAAAATTATGTACACCAAGCATGATCCTTAATTCAAATTTCACACTTCCACATCAACTACCAGGTGATTGCTACATCACATTATGTATCCATCTATGTACATAAATTATGTACTACAAAGAATTATCCATCATTTAAAACACGTGGAGTTGGCTTTCCCAAGTCTGACTATAAGACAATATGAAAGGAAAAGCAGCAAAAGCATGTCTATCTCATTGAGTTTCTCGCAAGATGATGACCAAAAATATGATTGAACCATGAACGGGAAATATTGGTTCAGATAACTGACATTATCTTATTGAGATAATATAATTCAAACTAACCTCTGGCATTATTACGTTTATTTAACTTCTTCACAAACGGAGATACTTCGGAACATTAAATAAACTCTCACCAGTTTTCATTTCCATAATATATCTCAAAGTTGAAACATTAGCCGGAAATATCAGGTATATCACATCAAAAATACACTGCAAACAGCCCAAGGCCAATCTAAGCATTTAGTGATAGACAAATACAAGAAGATTTGTTTGATTGATCACAATTCTACAGATTCATTTATGATAGATAGTCCCAAGGGAATTCATTAGAAGGATGTTTCAATATTTTGGCTGAGCATATCTTATTGGGTGGGATGGATGGAAAGAAAGGATAGGGGTGCATGGTACATCTCGACTCTGACTCCAGGGGACATGTGGTGGGACTTATTAACTCTCTGTGTCAAATACTTCAAAGAGTTCTACAAAAAAAATTATAACCAAACTTCAGAAAAAAAATACTAGTTATTTCAACTGTTCATACCTCTTAGTCTTCCCCACTATGACATCCTTGAGTGAAGTGAAGCTCGGTAAATGGCACATTGCTTCTACCTGTGATTGAATTCCATCAATTTCAAGCCTCTTGAAAAAACATTTCTTAGGATCATAGAAGTACAACCGGAAATTACACAGGACAAGCAGTCCACCCGATGACTTCAAAACTCTCAACACTCGTAAACCAATTGGATCCCATCTTTGTCCTGGATCTCTCACAACAAATTTTCTAGTCCAGGAGGTCTTGATACCATATTCCTCCATCACCCATACGTCCACAATGTTAGGATATTTGTCTAAGCAACAAGTTAAATAAAGGCAATCTTCCAGTACCCCCGGATTCCCCCAAAACAAACGATTTGTGGAAGGTTTGTAAGCAGGGGGAGGTGGAAGTGCTTGGAACTGTTCGGTTTCAAGATCAAGGCAGCAGATCAATTTAGAGCTCCTAGAATAATCAACCACCCAATGAAGATTCCCATGAAGAAATGTGCCAAAAGATGGAGGAGAGAATAAAAATGGAACATCCCCAATAGACCTCCATGTGTCAGATCCCAATGTCCACAGTTTTGCTTCCATTTTATCATCATCAAAACTCAGTTTAGGGACAATTTGAATCAACTTATACTGATTATCCTTTTGACTAAATCCCAATCCACACACCAAAGGAAATGTTTGATCATTCACAGAACTAGGAACACACAAATATTCCCCAATCAAGGGATTCGACACGTATATCGGCCCATTTTTTTGACGATCATACATGCACATCAATCCATTACACGATCCCACAAGCTCAATCCCAAAATTAGGAAAATCAGGTGAGTTACTTATCCTCAAAATCGCATCATCACACGGCAATCCAAGCTCAACCAATATGAGATTTTGCGAATTCCTCTTATAAGACCTATTAGAGTGAAGAAAAAAGCAAGTGGGCACTCTTGAAAAATGCAACTTGGTGAAATGAGGATCAGAGAACAATGCCCGCCAAACCTTACACACACAGCGGCATTGTACTAGGGATTTCACTGGTAATTTCAGGAAAATCTCAACCATTATATGGCATGGCAATATCAAAATATAAGCCCTAAAATCATCAATTTCATTTCCACCAACACTATTTTCATTTTTTATTTTTGTATTTTCGCAACTCTTGGCCCGCTTATTGAAATCATTTTCAGTGCCAGTCATCGTACTCTTGAATTTCAGAGAAAAACTGCGCCGATTTCACCGTTGATTCAGAGTAGATAAAAATAATTACTTGCAAGAACATCAATACATCATAATACGTGATGTGAAAATCAACAGCATAATATCTACAAACCTAAAGAAGAGCGAAATTCAGTATCGAGCCTCCACGTACGAAAAACTGCGCAGATTTCACCGTTGCGTGGATTCACGGTAGATGATCAATATCGAGCCTCTCCACGTACAAAATCAGGGACATGTTGATGTTTCATGTGTGACCGACTGAACGTCCCTTGAGGCATCAAATTTGATCAAATCTTTTATTTCACCCCGGTTGGTTTAGCTTTTTGATAAATATGGATGTAATATGCAATTAAAAAGGAGATAAAAGTTGTGATTCAATTACATGTCATTAAAAATGAGCTTAATAATAAATGAATTCTTGCTTTAATTTCGATTCAACGCCACGTTTGATTGCAACGAATTCCATGGAAAATATCACATCCGAGAAAAATGAATTCCACTTTGCCCGTTTGATTGCAACGCAGAAATGGAAACTGAATTCTAAGGTACAACTACTTTAAACTGCATTTTCTTTGTTTATATGAAAAACGAATTCTTATGGGTTTGATGAGTTTTTATTTTTCAACTAACATGGAATTGAAATTTCTTTCCACATTTACCTATCAAACGGAACCTAAATAGAAATTAACGTTTATTTATTTTGAAGAGTTAATAACTCATTAATCAAAGAAAAATAATTTTATGCCTATGTTTGATTCTCATTAAAATTAGTTTTAATGAGTTTGTAAATTTTTCAACAATAGTTTATCATTATTTTATTTTATTTTATTTTATTTTTGCAAGAAATGACATTTGGTAGAAAACCTTATTCAAGCGGGCACCCGTCCAAATTGTTTTTCAGTTTTTACCTAGAGTAATTATATTACCACAACAAATTTTATTTACTACATCATATTATAATTATACCACAATTAAAATAAGTTTATAGTAAATACACAACTAATTTACAATTATAGTTCTAATCCAATAAAAACTAAAAATAAAGAAAAAATACAGTATTACTCCTCATTTCTTCTTCGAACCTGCCCATTCTTCATGGTTATCAGATCCCATAGCATACTCAAAATTCCCGACAAGTTCTAAGATTTTGTAGTCTGCGCTTCACAAGCAACAACCTTGCAATTGCAACAAGCAGTATATTTCTCTAGCAAGAGTAGATGTTTTGGCATACCAATGATCTTTTACTATAATTATATTAACAACCAGTTTGACCCCCTTTCTTTCAATTTTTAACATTTGGAATAGTATTTTATTGGAGAATGTGTGGTTGAAAAAAGAGAATTTTTTTCGATTTACGTGTAATATTATTTTATGAAAGATTGTGTGGTTGAAAATAAGATAGAAAAGAAAAAATGAGAAGGAGAAAGAGAAAGATGTACAAACGGGGGCTAAGTTATTCGACTCCAGCTCATGATCATCAAAATCGTGTGCTGATAGACGTTGAGTTAACTCTACAACTTGCCTCTGTAAATCTCCAATCATCACATCTTGAACACTACGATTACGGTGTGGGACTTCCTCACTCGGAATCTGCCTACGACGACCACCAACCATGGTATGACTGATGAAATCTCACCCTGGGAAAATGTGATGCTTTGATACCAAATGATGTCAGGCAGAATATCGATTATTCTACAAGCTGGTTTCAGCAAATAATTCACATGGAAGAACACGAGAAAACACCAAGAAAAACAAAAGAATTCTTTATTATTAATCCAACATGCGAAAATAGCCCACAAACCAGGTTATATAACTAGAAAATCGTAATTATCGAAATTTTACCAAAAATAGCAAAATTCAATAGTCATACCAAAAGAAAGTAAGTAATAAAAGAAATAATAACCCAAAAATCTGGCTTTAATTCAAGCCCATAATCTATTTTAAAAAGGCAAACGAAATATTACCAAAAAATTAAAAAAATAACTAAAATTGAGGATTCGAAAGGAAAACAGCGGATTTTGTCCTTGAAATCAACTCTCGATGACAATGACATGCGATTCTGATAACCGTAGCCAAAGTTATGGTCAAAATACCAAAATGTGTCAAAAACTGTCCCAATTAGAAAAGATCGTTGATTACTTGCTATTTGTGCGCTGATCCGCCAACTCATGGTTAGGGGTGGGCGTGGATTGGGTTGGGTCGATTTTTGCCCCAACCCAAACTCAACCCAACATTGTCGGTTTGTTAGAAATTCAACCCAACCCAACCCAATTATGTGTCGGTCGGGTTGGGTTGGGTTGGGTTGGTCGGTTTGAGAAAAATTTATTACACAAAAATTAAAAAATTTCAATTTTTTGATGTAAAATAACATTAATATAACTGTTAGCCATCCAATGTTAATAAACTTGAAAAATAAAATAGTACAATCCAATGATATGTTCATTCGTAACTTTTACAAAAAAAAAATACTATCTCATTTTCAAAAAAATTTATTCACAAAGACGAATTTGATTATTTATTCACGAGACGGGTTTGCTCAGTATTGCACCCACAATTTGACAGCAATTATCTCTGAAAATATAGTTGTTGAATGAAAATTGATTTGAGTGATGACTTGAAAATCAAAAATTAAAATTTATCGATTTATGTTTCTCCTTTTTCAATTCAGTGTGTCAATATTAGATTACAGAATTCATTTTTAAGGTTTGTGAAATTTTATTTCTGAATTATTTTCTTTATCCGAATTCTTTTCGCTGGAGTAATTATACGGTTCATGTGAATTTTGGTATCTTCTTAATATATTTTGTTTTGTCATGGAATTCGAGTAATTAACTTTCGTGTAGAGGCATATATTTTGTTAGATGTATATCAACTTTCTTGAGTTTGGACCGTGGATTATTTTTTGTCAATTTTTTTGCGCTAGTGATTATATGTGTTCTTTTGTGTTAACATTTTTTAAATCCGCTAACATTTTTTTTCTATTCGAGTTCTTTTGTGCATATAATTATATAGCCGTGTCGATTTTGGTATCTTAAAGATTGATTTTTTTTTATGTAGAATTTTTTTTTGGGTCGGGTCGGGTCGGGTTTGGGTTGCTAACTCGTGACCCGACCCAATTACCCAACCCACAACCCGCAACCCGCCCAAAAATTTCAAAAAACCGACCCAAACCGGTCGGTTTGGGTTTTGCCCACCCCTACTCATGGTACCTCAACGCCATCAACGAGCTATCGGACAACTCGACATCATCTGACTCGGATTCCCATACATCAATCTTTAAAGTCAATTCATCTCCACCATCATCGACCGACTCAACTAACTCACTAACTTCCACTTAAGTCAATATTATAAGAATTCGATTCTCAGTCAAGAAAGAGTGAAATGTGTATTTTAAACCCAATAAGATACGTGCGTCCAAAACAATATAAAAAATTTTAAAATATAAATTTATGACATTCCATGCCACCATTTCAGCAAGAGCAGTCAAAGATTAATCGAACGCTCTAACACATTTATGTACAAACAATTGAGAAAATTCGAAGGAAATCTCACATTTCATTTCATTAAGACCCGTAGGTCAATTAGCATTTCATGAAATAAATTACTTAAAAAATTATAATATTACAAGGACTGATCAACTTACACATAGTATCTTATCTTGATTGATCAACGAGCTTTTGATAAGAAAAATATATTTGAAATTTATAGCTACTTAGTATGAAAGATGTCGTGTAAAATTCTTTGGTGATAAATTGTGGGACAATTGCACACTATTTATAGTAAAAATATAGTGGTTGAGTCATAGTACAATTGAGATGGAAAAACGTATTTATCAAATTTGATAAGAATTGATTTTTAGTAGACCAATTATAATTTGACATGTGTAGCTAATACATATCACAACAAAAAGGTAATTTTAATCCCAATACGTGATAGTGATGACAACTTATGACTTTAGATAGAATTCTAATAAAACCTATAAAAAAACTCCTTGGCCCTGGATTAAATCCTGGATCAAACCATGGCACCCCATAATGGAGGGGGGTTTGTTAGGGCAGACCCTCCTCCAATAGTGTCATTAGTTTGACCCGATATTTAATCACGGCAAATGAGCACAACTCTAAAAATTATCCCACACTCATTCCTTCTATACACGTGGCTATCCAAATTCAATTTGATTTTTTTTTTAAAAGTAAATTACTTTTTCTTTGAACTTCAATATTTGAGACTAACTTATCCGAATTAAATTTTTCTTAAGCCTAATTTACATGATTAAATACGAGCAATCCAACAAGTACCATATTGATATACTTATCATCACTCTATCAAAAACCAAATATTTGACCCCAAAACGTAATAATTTAAACATACTTCACTTTAGTCCATCAACTATCAAAATAATAAAATATAATATATAGAATAAATAAATTTCTATTCTAAGATTTTCGGGCATTACATTGCGTGACTTCGAAGTGGTAGCAACTGCAATTGAGGAAAAAAGAGGCAGAGATGAACCCATGCGTCGCAATCATTGTCGCTCAGTTTTCCCGAAGACTCAGAGAGGCCTTCCAAACGTCAAAAGCACCATCGTCACCATCACCATAGCAAGAAAGAGATAGATGAAACATATAAGAAAGTAGACGAGGAACTGGAAGGATGAGGAATTGATGAAATTCAAGTAAAAGAAAGAAAATTGGAAGGTGATGTTATGAAAATTGTAGATGCGGGTGTGGTGGTTGAAGTTCTGGTGTCAACTAGGGACGGAATTTATGGATGTGGATTATGATATTAAGGAAGGAAATGAATGTAACTGTGAATGTTTTAATCTTTTTAGGGTATAAATATAATTTGAAATGACATGGAGACAACACTTTCAAGATCTAACTTCATAAATAAGATTTCAAGTTTCATTTTTTAGATTTTAGGTAAAAATTAATTATTTAATATTTATTAAATAAATACTATATTAAAACTCAGTCAAAATTGAAAACAACATTCTCTATCTTATCTCTCTATCTTTCTCTCTCCATCTTCTCTCTTTTCAATTTATCCTTGCCTTTGACATTCCATCTACCGACAGCGCAGTCACACACCATCATTGTGAGAAGCGTCTACACCGTTTCCTCATAAAGTGGCATGTAAAGCCGCCGCTTGCCCTTAATTTTATTGGAACCAACAAGGGAAAAAACGAGAATCCAATTTTCAGAACATCGATTGAGGGCTATTTTGGTTGATGTTTGTCCATGGTTGAGGTTGTCTAGGTGTGGATTAACCACCTATAGACATCACCGTGGAGGTCAATTTTTGCACAAATTTCTTTTGGTTCTTAGTGGTTGGTTTTGGCCAGAATGCTATTGCGGTAGAGGTCGTCTAGGTGTCAATTAACCACTTCTAGTGGTGTACAATCATGGGCATCACCGTAGAGGATGAATTTCGCACAAATTTCGTTCGATTCTTGGTAGTTGATTTTGGCTGGAGTCTCTCGTAGTTTAGATGAATTGTTGCTTTAGTGGTTTGCTTGGTTGTTTTGTTGTTTTGGTCGTTGGTCATTTGCATTGGTCATTGGTGGTTTGCTTGTTTACAATTTACAAAATGGTGTTTATGGCATTTTGGTGGTGGAGGTGGTTGTTGGTAGTTTTTTTTATTTGATATGCCATGTTGGCGTTGACAGTGACGATGGTGGTTATAGTGGTGCTAGATTTGAGTTGAATTGGGGTTGTATAAAGAGGGTTTGTGACCATGGTCAAAAATTCATCATGCATAAGTCACAGATAAATGTCCATATATTAGGTTTGGGTTGTATTGGATTATGGTTATATAAAGAGGGTTTGTGACCAATTATTTAGGTCATTTGTGTCGATGGTGGTGGTAGGTCACAGGTCACACAAAGCTGGTCATATATCAAACAAAATTGGTCACAAATCATGTATGCAGGTCACATGTCAGTTGTCACAATCTACAGGTAGTGGTGATATGTCATATGTACCAAGTCATAGGTCATTATGCACAAGTCACAAAAAATGTCCATAAGTCATAGATCAAACAGAACTAGCCATGGATCGTGTTTGCAGGTCATAGGTCTCAATTAATACGTCATCTATCAAAATTAAATGGTCACAAATCATATGTTGCATATCTTTGTGCAATAATAATAGGTCACAAATTCAAGTTCACGAATCACAACTTATATGTTATAGATCACATGTAGTAGTTTACAGGTTACATGTCATATTGTATAGGTAAGATCAATGTCCATTGGTCACTGATCTAAAAAAATTGGTCACAAGCTATTGGATCAATATCACATGTTACCGTTATATGTCACACGTCAAAGTGTAGAGGTCAAATGTCACAAATTCAACAGAATTGATCGCATGGCATTGATTTCTTCGAATTGGTTACATATTCAATTAGGGTCATGCTACACTACTAGAAAAAAATTGCCAAAATCTCATAGGGGGTTTAATAATATAAAATAACCTTTTATTAAAAAAAATATTATTTTGCCCTTACTTTCTATATTTGCAAAATATGTCCTGTATTTTTAGTTGTTATGTTGTTCAGGGTTATATCTCACAATTCTTCCATTTTTGTCGTAGGTTCTTAGAACTAATCCTGAGAATCTTAGTTCAATATTTTCTTCTAACCAAATCAAGTATTGTTGTTGCTCGAATTGGTGATATCTTATAGTTCTTAAGATCTTATCCTACTTTTCTGTATTATCTTCTTTTCTAAACTCTTCAATAAGTATCCTAGTTTCGTTGTATCTTAGCTCACTAGTATTATCTTGTATTCTTCTAAATCTTTCTTCTCTTTCCTCGTGGTTCATTAAATTACTCAGGATCACTATTTATATGGTAGCTTTTTAATCTTTCAATTTGTTCTAAATATTCTATATATTTTGATAACTTTTCAAAAGCTCTAGAATGGTTTTCTTTAGTTATATATCTAAAAATAATTCTTTCTGAAACTTCTTCTTCTATATCTTCGTATCTAGTTATGAGATCTTCGATCTTTTTTATTTCTTTATAAGTTTCTACATGATCAAATCATATATTATGTTTACAAGCATAATCTATATCAAAATATATTTCTTCAAGTTTTTCTTGGCCAACAGAAAGTATATCTTCAGATTTTTCAATTATACTTAGTAAAAATGAAATATATACTTCATCTAAACATAATTTAAGACAATTATCATTGGTTGTGGATGTGGAGGCTTGTGAAGTGTTCATAAAGATCAATAGTAATCAAAACATAAGTATATAAAAGAATGTAAATAACTTACAGTAATCAATGGAAATAATTAGGTTTTCCCTCCAACATGTTCTTATAGTTACTTTGCATGTACTTAATCAATCTTCTGAATATTTAAAATATCTTGAAATCATTTGGGTCCACAACTTTCGCAAAAGGTTTTTCAATTAAGGTTACATTTCTCACTATAGAGAACTAGTCATGTTGATATAGACTTTATCTCACAGTATTCAGAGTCTCTGTTTTCACCTCTATTCAAACTCTGTTCAGAATCAAGTTCTTACTTAGAACAAAATTTTAAAAAACAAACTCACACACATGGTACTACAATTTTGTTAGGAAAACTGCCCCTTTTCCCCTAAAACATACATAAAAAGCAGATACTTTGGCATGACTAACATCCATTCAAAAACAATGTTTTAAAATTTCTATTTGTACTGCCGAGGAATCATGAGTAACTTAACGAAATCCTTTTATGAAAGCTTTGTTGAACATTACAAATTTCATCTTAACATTCATAAACTGAAATAGTACATGCTTGCATACTATATTTACATACATTTGGTACTCACCTTATGAAGTTTAAAACTCCTTAAGTGATTATCTTATTACAAGTTTTGCTATATCCAGACTATCTAACAATATTTTTGAATACAAGTGGTGTATACAGTTTACAAAAGATTAACTTTCAAGTGGCTTCCCAGATGTGTTTCTTCCAGATTATCTTGAATATTGATCATCCTCCCTTTTATAGAGGTCTTGAGGAATCTTATCTTCAAGTATGTCTGCCACTATCTTCTGTCTTTTAGTGTCCTCGGTCTTTGAGGAATCTTATCTTTACAGGTGTCTTCCACTATCTTTTGTTGGGTAGTGTTAGATGACTTTATCTTTTGAGCTTGACTATTATCTCATATCTTTTAATGACCACAATTTTTCTTTAATAAAGTGCTTTATTAAAGTAATAATAAAGGGTCACTATCTTGGTTTCATCACTTTTCCATTCTTGAATCAAAGAACTCCGCATAGAGTTCTTCACTGTTAAAAGATGCTTGACTTATATCTTCTGCAACGTAGTGCTCAAAATGGTGATCACTGTAATCCCAGAGCATCTTGTATAATTCTTTTGCCATATTTTTTGATCCACTAACTTGGTTTGAGATTATAGTAGATGGTAAATGGTCAAACATACATATATCTTCTTCCTTTGTAGTTGTCCTAGCATTGGAATAAATGATATGATGTTCAGATAGATAAATCCATATCTTTTTTTTTTCTTTGTAATCAATTGAATTACATTTTCAAATATCTCTTTATACCCTTTCGCTCTCTTGTAGGGCATCATATTTATGATATCTTGGTAACCATTTTTAACAACTTTTTGATTAGTTGGTAAAAAATGTTGATTTGTAAGTTCCATTTTAATGATATGGAACGATGGCTGCATATATTGAAGAACATAGCTGTTGAGTGGAACTTGATATAAATGTTTGTACTTTGACAACTTCAATTTATCTTTTTGCTACCTACCTGACATCAGTTGGAAGCTGGACTATTTCTCTGAGATCTGTACTAGGATATATACAAAGTATATTTCCTAATTCAAAACAATTTTGCACCTAGTGGCTGGTACTCCTGAATAAAATTTATTTTGTTGTATCTTCTGTAGTAGAGAGTTTTCACCCACTTCCCTATCTCAAAATACCAGTCGGACAGGATATTAAAAATAAAAATAAAGAATATTACTTCTTCATGGTTATCTTTTTTGGGCATTTTCACTCCATGTCATATCTTGACAATATCCTTTGGATTAATATTTTCAATAGTTAGCTTAGTAAAGTTTGGCTCGATGAAGAGTTATCTTCGCTGTTTTTGGTATCTTGAGTATCTTTCCTAATGGGAATTTTCATATCTTTTTTACCAGTAATAGGTTTAAATATTCCATGTGAAGGGGTTTCTATTACCTTCTTTTCTTTCCCTTTATCATTGGGAAGAGCACTGATATAAGTAACATCTGCCTCAAGGGCTATATTCATTTTGCCTTGAATGATATCTTGTATATTTTGAATTTGTGTCTCCAAGTAGGAAGCTTTTATCTCAAGTATCTGGACTTTCGTCCTTAATTTTTCTAGCTCCATCACTACTAAGATAATCAGGATGGAAGTTAGCTTCTCCTTTTATATATTTAATATCAAATTTGAAATAAGAAAACCAAATTTGAATCATAATAATATATCTGTTGACAATAGATGGATCAACGTTATTTTTCAAAAATGATTTAACTTGAGTGTTATCGGTTCTAATTAAAAACTTTTTTGGTAATAAATAATCTTCATATTTGTGTACTCCTCGTTTTACATCAATGAGTTCTTTTCCGTTCGTCTCATATCTTGTTTCAACTTCTTTGAATGTTCTTGGTGTGTAATAGCAAAGTATCTCAGGACAAGAACAATTATTTTCACATTTATATTCTTTATGATTCTTTTTAACCTTTTGTACTGCATCCCAATAATTATCTAAATCATCAATTTTAAGGATAAATAAATCTTCTTCTTGTGGAATTATAAGTTTAGGCAAAACCTTTAATTCATCTTTTACATTCCTTATATTTTCACAATCTTGTCTATCCCAATACCATATTACATTCTTTCTTAATTTTGGAAGAAAATAATTTTTTTTTAAAATTTGGCACAATTCTCAATAAATCCTTCAGCATAATTTAATATACCAATGAAGATTTGTAAATGTTTCTTATCTTTTGATTTTTTCAGGAAATTTTCACCAATATAATAATGCAATTGCAATTCTCATTTTTTAATGAATAATTCCAAAAATTCTATCTCTATTTTGGCTATCTCAACTTTCTTTTGAGAAAGTGTAATGCTATATTTTTTCATAATATAACAAAATTTCTCAAGATATTCAATATGTACATTTCTATCATTTGAATGAATAAGTAAATCATCTACACAAGCAATGCAAAAATTAGTAATTAGTTTGATTACCTCATCCATTCTTTGAAATATCTATGGTGCATTTTTCAATCTAAATGACATTACATTCCATTCATATTGTCTCAAAGGACTAGAGGTACTAAATGTAGTTAGTGGTTCACTTTCTTCCGTACATGCAATTTGTCAAAATCCCGACTTACAATCGAATTTTGAAAATATCTTTTTATTTTGTATCTGTTTAATAATGGTGTCCTTATTAGGCAAATAATATCCATCGAATTTAGTAACTTCATTTAACTTCTTATATTTTATTACCATCCTGGCTCCTTTTTTTTTTTTTTTTTTATCTCACTATATATTCTAACCATAAAGGTTGGGCTGCTATGTGGGCTTTTACTAGATCTAATCAATTTGGCTTCTAGTAGTTCTTTTATCTGGTCCTTAATTTTTTTTGGTATTCCACACTATATTTCATTGGTTTAACTCTTATTATAGTGTCTGGATTGATTAGTTCTATCTTTACCTTTACTTTATTCGTGTTCTATTTTTCTAATGGATTTTCAGAAATTTCTGTTTTCAATTTATCTAACTTATTTTCTATTGTCGTTTTTAAAACTATAATTGGTTTGAATTTTTCTGTACTCCAACATTTACCACGTTGGGTTGAGGAGTTCGGGTAATTAATTTCTTATATGCTATGTTAACATCTTTAATTATTTTTGGTGTAAATATTTTATGTACACAAGGAATTGTGGACATATATATGTCAATATATTGTGTAAATTGTACATATTTTAGTAGAAGATTTTGTCCTAATAAAATATCACATTCAATTGTGGTTGACATATATATTACATCAATAAATACTTCTATAAAGAATATTAGAAAAATGTATTTGTGTAGCATATTTGCTGTATATTACATTATTTTCACATGTTGTAGCACTGACAACTCTCTTTAAATTATATTTTCAGTATCCAGATGGTAGTACATTTGGTAAGCATAAGCTTATTGTACTTTCTGTATCTAGATAAACATGAAATTTAATTTTGCAATAACTTCTTATATTGAGTGTAACTTCAATTTATGGACCCATGGGATTAGTACTAATTACTCTTTTCATGATAACAATTATTTCATATTTTCATCTATTCTTGATATGATGATTGGAGTGTCATCAACTATTATTTTCAAATATCCTTGACAAGTTTTACAAGGACTAAATTGCTCAAGGAAGTTCATTCCTAATCGTATAGGTGAACGATTTACTCCATATAATTCATTTTTATATAGAATTATTTCTTTAGTATATTCTTTTTGATCCTCTCCTACAAATATAAGAGGGAATTTCACATATTTTCTTATTTCAAAATTATTTTTCAAATAATCCTTGAATATATATGGTTCTAGTAACTTAAAATCTAATAAATGGTTAACAAATTTAATATTTACATGACTTTTATCTACTCCATTATCTATAAGGACAAGAAGATTCTTCTTATATCCATCTTGATTAACATATCTTGTTTTGATATAATATTGCGAATTTGATAATTTAGCAATACTTAATTTTCTAAGTTGGCTTATCTTAGATCCTTGTTTGGAGGGGAATCTTGCAATAAAATTATCTCCTTCTAGAATGACGCTATTTTTTCTTATTAATTTTCCTTCGGAATTGATTTCTCTTACTTGTTTGTGGAAATCAAGTATTATCTGGTCTGGTATGTAACTTCGTGTTCTTGATATTTTCTGGGAGGTATAAATTAAGCTAACTCTTCAAAATCTTTATATATGATAATATTATCAGTTATCTTTCTTAGATTGTTGTGATGGCTAGTACTAAAAGCAAAAATTGATTTTATGCTAACACTAATAGCCTTACATTAGTGATACCGCATAGTTTGGTTTTACTGTGAATATTATCTTCTGGTAAACTAGATTTTCTACAACAATTCCTAATAGAGCATCTATAGGATCTTGTAAGATTATGTTATCCATGCAATATATCTCTATTGGTATATTTATATATTCTCTAAAAAAATCATTTTACCATTATTTGGATTCCTCATATCTCAATACATTTTCACTTGCTCATTATATTTTTTGAAATTTTAGATAACTTTTGTCTTACTCATTCTTTTGTTATTATGGGGATTCTTGCCTTTCCTATTGTATTTTCTATATTGATAGATATTTTTTTGTAGTTCATACTCACAATTGTTTTATTTACTCTTGGCAATATTTCTAATAATCCTTGATCGAATACGTCTTTTTCTTGTAAATCGAATATCTTCTTTGTTATCCCTTTGTACTTTTCTGGCATCAAATGTAATTTTTTAGTTTATACACCTTCAACTTTCTCAGTTATCTCTACTTCTATTTCCTGGTTTATTTATTGTATATCTTGATTCATATATATATTATCTTTTCAGAATTTTCTTCAGATGAGGATGTGTCTAATTCATAAATGCTACTGCATTCACTACTTAAATATTCAAAATACTCAATTGGCTTTATATCACTATCATCTTGGAATTCTTCATAAATTTTAAGAGTTTTTATATTCTATCTATCTTTCTTTTTAGGACATTGAGGGGGCAATGTGTCCTTCTTCATTGCAGAGAAACATCTACATTTCTTGATATATTTTGATTTGGGCTTTCCAGTCCAATATCTTTTCTTGAAATATTTTTTATGTGGTTTAAAACCTTTTTTCTTCAACTTCTTGTAGTTTTTGAATTCTATTTTATGTTCCCTATATGGCTTATATTTCCTTTTGTGATATCCAAATTGTTCAATTTGTCCTACTTCTTTGTAGCAACATAAAGAGTTTTTTCTTATCTTGTATGCTTTCTTACTTTCTAAAACATCTTTACACCAGTTGCTTATCATTATTTTTGTAAATTCAATTCTACTTCCAAGAATATCTATATTCACACCTTCTTCTTCTCCAAGAGGTAATAATTTCTCATATTCTTTTAGTAACTTAATTCTTCATGGGAATGGAAACTTCGTAAAATAAGATATTAGTATTGGTTTATTTTCTTGATAGTCTCCTTGATTTAATATATAATATAATTCTTCGAATTTACATGTATATATATCTAATTCACACATATCACCTTAGATTTTCCATTACTATTGTTCCTTCTTTATGTTCTTTTTGTTACCTAATTTCTTCATCAACTCTGAATCCATGTCCTAAAAATTCTGTTCTCATGATTCTTTCAAACTTTCTTATTATCTCTTCTATATTTTGCCCATTCAAAGCATTTCTGTTATCTAATGCTTCAGTTGTATTTTCTCTATATTTTATTTTTATTTTTATATTTTCTAGTAGTTTTCTCCACCATTCAGATACAATTTCTCTGAATGTATCTGTATATGTTTTCCATTTGTTAAATTGTAGAGCTAAGTTTGTACTTTTCATCCATGTTTCAATAGTTTTGTCCTTATCTATACAGTCAAGATCTAACCATATTCTTGTTGTGTAGATTGGTTCATTACAAGATTTCATTGGATTTATTTCTTTTATATATTGTTTTCTTACATTTCTAGTGTATCTCTTCTGTGTTTTTCTATATTGATTAATACAATCCTTATTGGGTATTGGTGTACCATAAGGATATTTATATTCTTCTTCACTACTAGATTCTGTTTTTATATTATGACTAGATGCTGAATTAGTATTCATTTTTGTATTTTTCATTTTTTCAGTTAACTCTTCTAACTATTTTTTATATTCATTATATTCCCCATCAGTATATTCTAAGAATTTTGTTCCAATTCTTCAACCTCCGTGATCATATATTGTTTTATCTCATGATTTTTTCTTTTATCTTTATCTTTCTGTGTTATCCAGTAATCTTGAGGTGAATTAATTATAATCATATATTTTCCCTTAAATTTTTTTTTATCTAAAAGAACATTTCCTATTTGTATGTTATATTCTAGATTTTTCAATCTTTTGTGTAAATCTTCAAAACTTCCGTTTGTACTATTTTTACGTAAATAAGGATAACTTAGTTTCTTATGTTTTTCAATTGTTTTTCAAAAATTCTTCAATTATATTTTCTTCATCTATTATATTCATCATTATCTTAGGTTCGTAACATGACTCTGATACCAAATCTATCAGGGGTGCACAGTGGAATTTTTTAAACTTTGATCCATTTAATATTTTTGCAGGCATTTAAGATATCACAATAAAATGTATAAATTGACTATCTTTTGTTAAAGTTTTTTCTTCAATAATTATATTTAGTTCATCAATTCTTCTTTTTAGGTGAAAACCCCCTTTTTGTATATCTTTTTCAATTTTGATTGCTTGGTTATCTATGTAAGCATCTTTATATTTTAATATTGGATCTAAATATGCTAAAAAGAATCATTTTAGATCTTGTCTTTGATAATTTAATACGCTATATGTTGTAGTTCTTAAATCTATAAAATCTTGTATAATTTCCGGGGTTAAATTTATCAAAGATTCTAGGTTCATAAATTTTTGGGGATTTAATTGAAGTTTCTATATTCTTATAGTGGCTTTGTTTGCATATTCTATGTATAAAGGTATTTTAGGAAGTTAATTTTTCTGTAGGTGAATAGTTCTGGTAAAGCAGAATTATTCATTCAATTAACCAATTTTCAGCAGTGAGAATTGCAGTTATTTGTTCTGATAAGTACTTTATAGGTTATACCAATGGCTGTTTTTCAATTTCCAATATTAAAAAAAATATTTAAATCACACCACAGTGCTACTTAGTCATCTTCGAAGATGATGATCAGTTGTCGGTGCTTAGTCGATATTCTTCAACCTCCGCTATATTTGGACGTCTGTATCTCTGAGAGTGGATGCTGACGAGTAGATGCCAACGACAATAAAAGAGGATAACAATGGCCGGATGGCGATGACAGTTGCCCGTACCAGAGAGAAATTGAAATTATTTTATATATAATCTTTTATTTAATTAATAGAATTTAATTACCACTTGAGTTTTGAAAATATAAACTTGTTCCCTTAAAATTGAATTGACCTAAACTTAAGACATGAGATGTGAATTTTTCCCTAAATATAATTTGTTAATTTTTTTAGAGTAATGGCCTAATTTCCTATAAAAAAAAATAGGCATCAAACATCACACAACCTACCCAATAAGCTTGAATACACCCAAACCTAGCTTCAATCAAAGAAGATGACCCTATCCTATGAAGCACACACTTGCAAAGGTAAAGTGTCCTTGTCCATATTCGATATGTAGCTTGTCGTGTTAGTCATCGATACATTTTGATCCCTCCAAGACATGTACTGTATGTATTTTTCTTTTCTTAACAATAGTAATATAGAAATGGGAAATTTAGAAAATACACCCCATGTGTTAGGATGCATTTACACTTTAAACCCCGTATTATATTTTACAATACGGTAACTAAAATAACGTTTGCTATATATTATAAATTTGTCACTAAAAATAATTAAATAGACCAAAATATCCATAATTAAAAATAACAAATTACACTTTTGTATTATGTAACACTTTACATAAGATTTTTAAAAAAAAAAAAAATTATTCTTCAAAATTTCAATTCCCATTTCACTTTCATCCATAAACATTCTTTTTTAATTTATCATTCATCTCTCTCATAAATCTACAATTTAAGAAAAATTAAATTAAGACCTTACTAGGGGTACATAAATTTTCATATAATGGTTCACATAATTACATGTGACACACATCCAACCTTTAATTCAAATCTCACACTTTCACATCAATTACTGGATGATTGACACATCATATTATATAATCATTTATGTACAACAAGAATTATCCTTTAAATTAACATCCCAATGTATGTCTGTCTTCTATAAAAAAATGTGTTGACATGTCCATGGCAGTCTTATCTCATGCTTTTTGCTCATTTATAAGCTATATATTCCAAATTATCGATCCGCGTCACGAGATAATAGAGGAAATTCAACAAAAACTTGTAGTAAATTAAACCATAATAGAAATAAAAGCATAACAAAGAGTTTCTTTACTGGATTATAATTTAAAAGCCACATCAAATACTGTAGTCTGTGTCAAAAGCTAAGCGAATTCAAAAGAACATTCCTCGTATAACAAGCATAATCAACTTATTGGTAGTTATTTATTTCAACAAACTGAAAATCTGCAATGAAATACCATATCCTTAGCCGACTGCATTTCTAAGTCAACTTGTGAATGGTTTTCATATCGGCTGCTTCGCTCAGAGTCCCCTTCTCCACATGATCCCACCACTTGAACAGGAAGTTGTCAACAACTAGACGGAACCATGGGGACAGCTTAATACCACCCTCACCAGCATCTGCTTTTCTCAACAGCTCTTTCAACTCTTCTTTATTCACGTACTTGATATCAGCTACCTCATCGGGATTTGGGTTGACATTAACATCCCGAACAATGAATAGCAGGTAATCAACTACAGTAAAAAGAAAAAAAAAGGATAAGATGGACCATACAATACCAAATAAATGAACACATGCAGAGACAACGATAAAATAACGAGTATGTGGACAGTATACTAAAGATTTTAGTTTCTTTATCTTCCTTAATGCATAATATTCATTACCATCTAATCTCTCTTACCAAAACATGCACTAAGTTGTTTTGTTGTACGTTATGAAGATCATAATTAAAGTGTCTGTGACTACAAAATGTTACTATCAACGAAGAGCTTCAATATAAATCAAGGTATGTATTATTACGTTCATGCTCTCCCCACTTTCCATCAGACGGCGCTTTGTACAGGATGCGGCCCAATGGTGTGAACAGATCAACCGGGACATCTTCAGCAGGAATACCGAGTTCATCCAAGAGCTTCCTTTGGGCAGCATTCCTCACACCTTATATTTGAAATACAAACATGGTGAATAAAAGGATAGGCAACTGGAGAATTATTTCTGCAATTGAAACAGAACAGAATATATACCAAGTGCGTTCTCAGGGATAAGCTCAGACTCTCGGTAAAGGGGGTGGCTGCAGCAGGTGTTTGTCCAGACCAAAGGAAAGGTGACCTTTGTTGCAGACCTTTGCTGCACAATAACAAACACAAGCGAAGTGTGTTAGGAAGCCTTCTGTATAGAATGTTGCAGATTCTTAGATGGAAATTCCATACATCATTCTAAAGTTTCCATTCAAATATTATGTTCCCTCAGCGCATTTCACCGAATAAGATTTATATTTGGAAAGCCTGTCCAGGATAAACAGGCTTTAGCAAATTGAGAGGAAAAGAAAGAGAAGGAGAACAGGCATGGTGATGATAACAGCCTGGGAAAGATACTCCATACCCACCCATAAATATGTTTCTACTTCTGTCACAACGTACAAGCATTTATCATTTCATTTGTTTATAGAGGTTATAATAACAGTCAATAATCGAATGCATAAATCTACAGGACAATTGGAAGAAGATTCTGAAGTAATCACAATTTTGTAATCTGTTTCCATGCCAAAATCACTCACTATTGCTCAATTTTATACGATAAGCAAGCATACATACAGATCAGATAGCTTCCAAAGCACTATGCTCAAAACCTTATAAGCTGCATTTGAAGCTCACCAAATGTATATAGATGTACCTTCAAAATATAAAATCTATATAGCCGCGAAGTAGTAGCATTCCACACTTCCAGTGGGAATGCCTCATCGCTCCCGTCAATGAGCCACTAAAATGATCTAATATTTTCATTTTCATGATTGAAGATTGTGGGCATTAACTATTGTTTTAATTTGGTTGCCCATAAGCGAATATCAATAAATTTGCGTTTCTCCAGCAACCAATCCAAGCAGATTTCCAAACAGTTATTCTAATAAACACAGGTGCAAGTCAAGAGTTCATCACTTACTAGAAAGCCGAGTGTTAATCAACTACTTTCATACTTTTAAGTCTAACATCTGAACTAGGAAGCATGGCATAACATTAACTGCCATATAATCTTCAAATTCAACTTGATTTAGGTGGAAGAATTGAAATTTGATCTCCGTTGTTGCATTTTAGAAGATGTTACAACAATTTTTCTTTCGACCTTCTGGCATTCCCAATTTCCCAGACTTACACACTATTCGGGCCTCTGACATAATAAAAAAGGGAGAAAGAAAATGATCTAGTCCTGCTTGGAGAAATGTGTAACAATTAACTGGAGGTTCATGATAAGCATGTCGAACTGGAAGCTAATGAATTGTTTATCCACGAAGTAGAAAAAGGATAGAAAAAAAAACTAGGTTTTCCAGACTCCAGATAAGGCAGTAATATCGAGGAAAGTTGCAGAAGCGCAGGAGACTGGACAAGGTTTTAGAAAAGTAACTAATGAGAGAACTAAAGAAGTCGACGCAGCTCTTGCATAAAAGATAAGTTGCATTTACACACAATGTGCCGCAAGTTCAATTGGCGCTGCTTTTTTTAACCCTGAGGTGTAGTTCAATTGGTCAGGTCTTGAGTTTGCTCCCCAATGGTCACCAGTGCGAGTCCCCTCAGGCCACTGAGATGAGAAACGGCTGTAAACTTCAGGCCCCGTGGGATTAGTCGAGGTGCGTGCAAGCTGGCCCGGACATCCACGATTATAAAAAAAAATAATAATAATACACTTAGATAAGATGTAAAAGAAACAATTTGTTTTCCTCGCACTCTAAATTTTGTTGCCGGTCAGTCTGGGATATTAAATTTGAATGAAAGGAGGTTTTTGAGAAGAATTCTTAGTTTATAATGTTTTCCCAATATACCCCTGTTTAGCACCAATTAAAATTTAGATTTTAATCTAAGTCAAAATCAACAATTCATTTCAAGCACATATTTTATGGGGACGTGCTTTTCAACCACACATTTCATCTACTTCTCTCAAAATCTAATAAAAATCTGATTTTAATCCTCACCAAATAAGGGATAGCTATGTATGAGAATACTTTTTGTACGTTAAATCCACTACATTTTCCTAAAAAAATTATAAACATATCATTGAGGTCGTAATGATACAAATCGATGGAACATGAATTATGCTCATAATTATTGAAGGGAAATATAAGCTTTTAAAATCCAATTAAGTTCCTAGTAGCACAATGCATCCAACATCCCAGATTGACACATACCTGAAGCAACAGCTCATATTTTGTGTTAAAGAGAAACACACTGAAAGCTCTGTGCAACAAATTTTCAGACTCAATCTTCTCCATCAGGTGACCTGCATGTTAGAGATGTCGACAAGTCAGACCAAAGAAATTTGATCTAGATTATATTGAGAAAGCTCTAGGTTTTCTTTTCAATTTATTATGAGAGGACTTGGGAATTCAATGTTGGCTGCTTTTTTTTTCCTTGCCACTCACCAAATCCAGGAACCAAAATTTGTCAGAGACCATGATCCGTAACTTTAAAGACTTGAATTAGACACGGACAAAGCGATAACAAATCGTGTATGCTTGTGTGTCTTACTAAAATAAATTATATAGTTCCAGGTTTCTTGGGATTCCAAATCCAGCATTTAGTAAAAGGAGGAAATAACAGATCAAAATAGGATCATAATTGGCACGGTAAAAAATTGACTTCCTTTAATGATGAATCTCATATCAGAAACTGATCCAAATAGTTTCAATAATGAAATCTTAAAGATCAGAAATCCAACTTACAATTGTATTTGGTGTCATGACCTACTACCTTATCATTCTCATCCACCAAAATACACCTGAAAAGTTATTAAAAGTGAAAGAACTGTCATTAATTAACACAACAGCTGAAGATCTAGTAAAGAATTACATGTGTTTTTCCACCGAAACTTTTCAAAAACAAAAACATCTTTTCAAGAACAAAAAACCAGAGGAAAAGCAAAGATCCAAAATTCTAAGTTCAAAATCCGAAAACCCAGATGATCATAATCCCTAAAACACACAAATCATCACAGTCCACACAATTGAACCCCCATTATTCAGCACATAAAATACATGTCTATGTATTATTACAAGTGGAGTGTCTATTTGCACGTATCGATATTTAAATGAAAAAGGGTCCGTAGAGAATCTGTCACTCACTCGTCTTCGAACATAAGGCGCCTCTGGACAGCATCCATACCGGAATCAGCGGCGGCGTCACCCATGGCGGTGGAGGGGGAAGCAACAGACGAATAGGATCCCGACACACGGAGGGCAAAATATTTTCTTCCGGCGGATGTGGATCGATTAACAAAAAGAGATTTGAGTGGGGGAGGAGAAATGGAGAGCCTCTTTATAGAAGTGGAGACGGCCACAGCCAACAAATTTTGAATGGGGAAACCAGTCAACAAAGACATCCTTTTATCTGTAAAATTTGCGGTTTCGGTTTGGGATCTCCGCCATCAAATGTCGATTCTTTGTAATACTAATTCCTTCACATGGACTATAGTACTTGAATATTTAGCTCGAGTTAGACTCCCATTTTTTGTGAATAGATTTTAAACCGTATTTTTTAGAAAATGAAGTTAAAAAAGTAAGATTTTATTTTTATAATTTACGTATAAAATTATTTTATTGAAAGAAAGTATAATTAAAAGTGAGTTTGGGAAAAAGAAAAATAAGGCTAGAACAGTAGCTTCTATTATGGAATATGAACCTCTGAGAATTCGATTCTATTTAATGAATACATTTGATCACAACTTTAAATATGAAATCCAAAGGGATCAAATAGAAAATGGTACTCTTAATCACAACAAAATTATAATAAAATATTGGTCAACCAAAATTTATTAAATTTGAAAAAGATTCAACAACGATCCTTTTATCTATTGCTCATATTTGTCCATATTGAGATAATTTCGAATGAGAGAATACAGTTTGATTAATGAATTTTTGTACTTGAATAATTAAGGGGATTTATTAATAGTTGCCGTGCCGACTCAATTAGATCAAATAGATGATATAGTCGTTGCAGTTCTATTTTTATAAGAAATAACTTCTTGCTCTTATTTGCTCCACTTACGATTATTTAAAAGCAAGATTAAACGTAAAACAATTCATTTCAAGTGTACTCTTAACATTTTTTCCTGAATTATGCTACACGTTCCTAATTTTTTACCTAATGTTTTATCGAATTCCAGGCACCTCCCAATAGGGGATCGCCACTTGTCAATTCGATAAAATATTAGGTAAAACATTAGGAACAAATAGAATTTTCCTATTTCTCTTCTATGATAAATAACTTTTTACTCTATTTGGCCTCGACATAGGTCATGATGACACTTGAATTTATTGTGCTTTTTTTTCCCCATTCTTTCTATCTTTTGGAGTGGTTAGAATTTCTTAATTAGGATAGAAGAAATTATATCTCTTTTTTAGTATTTATGAAGAAATTCAAAAAAATAAAAATAAAAAAAAATCAGAATCCAAGTTATAACTGGCATTATTCAAACCATTTATTGGCTTTATGGGGTTTGGCCATATCAAAAATTGGATGGTAGGGCTATGTTCTTATTTGCTGTAACAATTTGGTGTAAACTTTTAATTGCATGATTGTGGAATATTATTTATTTTCTTTTAATTTTAATTATTGTGGTTACTAATGAATTAGGACACGTGTACTTAGAACTTGATAAATTTATTCGTAACATAAATATTTGTGGATATAATCGAATTATAGAAGCAAAGTGTAATAGAATCATAATAATTTTATGTTCAAAATTTACTAAAAGAGATTGTTATTTTTGAAGATATATGGAATGGCTGTCATTTTACCAAAGCTTGTTAGAACCCACCGCACTCGTGGTGCACGAGGATCTGGGTCCCTTCTCTTGGTATTTCTGAATTTTTTTTAAAAAAAAAAAAGTTCTATAAAACATTAAAATATATTTTTCTTGTCAATAATAAAGCCAAAAGCATGTTTTAAGTTTATTCTTATTTTTACAATGAGGAGCACGAGGGACATGGGATGACCCTAGTTATTGACCAATTTAAGGCCACAGAGAAAATTAAAATTACAAATATGGAAACAAAATCTTCGAAAGATTGAAAATTTGAAGAATATTTAATTTATAGTAGTTATTGAAAAGAATTATTTAATTCAAATAAGCAATTATATTAAGCATATTTATAGTATGTGGTTGACCCCGAATTTGTTGAGACTCCCAAGCCTCGAAAAGATCACAACTTCTCCTCTCTCCAAGTGTATGTTACATTCACACTTGGACACACGCGTTAGAAACACAAACAGGTGCTCATAGGAAAAAGTGAGAGACCATGATCGTATGCTCTCCTATACCCAAGCCAAAATATGGACAATAATTTAGGTGTGGGAGAAATACAAGAAAATGTGAATATAGGAGTCGAGTGTATATTTAAGAGTGAGATTGCCAATTTTTCATTACCTTCAAATGATACATATTTATAGGTAAAAAAATATGCAAATGTGGCCCCTTGAATGCTTGACACATGGTTTCATTCCCATAGTTCACATGTCAAGCTCAAAAGATGTCCCATAGTAGCTATCAAAGGTGTGTGACCTCTCACACCCTATTTTAGGTGGATTAGCAAGAATTTGATTACAAGTCCATGTCATATCAATCAAATTAGATGGTGCCTTGGATCACAAAAGTCCACTTGGTGTGGCCAAGGAGTGAGTCCTTCTCAATCATCACGGGAGTGACAATGTGACTTGCTTGCTAAAAGTTGTGTCACCTTTGATCGAGAACATGGTGTTGGGTTGTGTTACTAACCTCTCAAAAGAGAGAGTAAGCAACGCAGTGGGATTTTGTCTCATTGCTTCAGGTAAACAAATAGGAAAGGTGACACAATACATTCACCTCAGAGAATAAGGCAGTGCTAACAAAGTGAAGGTGCTTGCATGACATTTTACTTAGCTGACAAGCACATGGCCTTCCATGTGGACAAAAGCATAGCAATAGTCTCTCAAGTCCAAAATCTAATTATTCATATGACGCATGAGACTTTGATGATTTATGCATTGGCCTTCTTGACAAGGAGAATGTCTTGGAGAGGCAAAATGCTGTTGAGGTAAAAAGGCGTTCACTAATTTTGACGCTTAGCATACGAATAGTCGTCCAAGTATAGAATATTTATGTAAGGTGTTGTACAGTGATTTAAAGGCAAAATATCCGAGGCGTTGCCTCACTGCTAAAGTCAAGTCCATTATTGAGACCTAGGTACCATAATGCCATTTTCAGGGTGACTTGAGCAAGGTAAGAGGCTAAGATACAATGCAACAATCTCTATGCTCTGAAGCCAACTTGTGAGGTGATATAGTACACAATGTGATGGGAGATGTGTGCCAATCAATAACATCTTGCATGTTTCCAAGGTAATAATTGGAATGAGATGCAAGGTGCTTGGTTTTCAAGGTGCATGCATCTGGCATTGTGCAATCTTCACCATTCTTCTGAAAAATGGTTGTGCGCTTCTTCCTCGCCTAACGATTGAGATCTACTAAGGCATCAAAAGCTCAGATTAATATAATTGTGATCTAACAATGGGAGTGGTCTATATAAAGATTGTGAATTTATTTGAACCCCTTATTTATTTTGTTTTCTTGCTTCTAACCAAGCTAAGAGACAATAAAAAGAGATTTTTGGACGAAGTTCATTCTTAGAACTTCAGGTAATTTCTTCACTTTGCTCTTTAATTCATCTTTTCTACTATTTATTTTATTTTTATTTTCAAAAACCTCATACACAAGAATGACATCTACTTTCCAGGTCGATGGAAAGGCGTCGGATAAGGGATATAAAATTTTGGAGTTGGTGGGTGAGAAGGTTAGGTCTCTTGTTATCACATTCGAGTAGGGATGTGTAATAGGTCGGGCCGATTTGGTCCAAAATCGACCGACTCGATATATCTCGATTTTTTGCTCTTCCACAAATCGACTCGACTCGGCTCATGTCCGAAACCAACCCGACCCGAATCGGGTCAGGGTTGGGTCCTTTTTTCCCATCTGATTCCAAAAGCTCTAATGGTACTCAACAAAGAATTAATGGATAATAGAAGGGAAAAGATGACAAGAACATAAATATTATCATTCCCAAAAGCTCTAACAATACTCAACTTGTCAGTCGTCGGAACTCATCGTCACCGTTAAACTCGTACAAGCAAACAACACTATTTCGTAACGAGTAAATTCAGTCAAATCTAAAAATTTCACCACAGGCAGAAGTTCCCTGATCAACACCGCAAATACAGACCTGGGTTACTCCGACGATCCGAAATTCGGATACGCCATTTCCAATTCCAAAAGATCCCCAAAGCCAAGTAGAGACAAAACTGTAGAAACTGATTTTTTGATGAAACCAAGAACTGTAAGGAGATAAACTAACAGCTTTGGAAGAAATAGGCCATTATATCCCATTGGTAATCCATCTTTAACTTGAAAACTAAAATAATCACTTTTACAGTGAAAGAAGTTGTTGAATTGCGTGTATGTATAAATGTTAGTGTGTGTATTGTAATAGAGATAAGAGGAAGAAAGGTTTGAGAAATGGGAGAATTTTCATTCTCATGCATTTTCAAATATCTTTTGATTATGGGTCGGCCCGGTTTTGGTCCAAACCCGACCCGACCCACATTTATTTTAAAATTATTTTATCTGACTCGAATTTATCCCTAAACCGACCCAATCCGACCCGTTTCGAGTCGGGTATGGCTAGTTTTTTGGGTATGGTTTTCAAGCCCAGCCCTACATTCGAGGTAGTAGATGTATTGCATGTACGAGCCATGGACATGAAGACGGGGATAAAAATGGCCATGAGGCCATAGAGGATCAGGTAAAGGGACTAATCATTCAAGGCTATAGAGGGCAGTTCATTGGAAAGCCTCCAGAGGCAACACGTGGTAGGTTGCTGCAGATGTGGCCTCTACCACTAACAAGGAAATATTTCTCAAAATTCGCGAAATGTTCTAAGTCTTAGACGATATTGAGTTTATAGTGCTTGAGGCAGAGGATAAGGTCTGCTATCTTAGGGCAAGATGCATCACCATTAGCAAGGTGATTATAAATGCGTGTCTGAGGCTTCATCTTCGCCTCTTTTTCAGGAGATTTAGACGATAGGATCGTTCAAAATGTGCCACTACTTTAGCCTAAGTATTGTGATATCGTTCCATATTTTTTAAACTTTGAACTAGCCTCAAAAAGTCGGGTCAAAGGTGAAGGGCAAGGACATAATGTGTGGCACTACATTTGTCCCTAAGGGTGTCGTGTCTCTTTTGTAGTAGGCCTCTCCACTTCTATCAAAGATCAAAGGAGAGCTAGTTCTGGGCGATGGGTAAGTGGCAGCATGTAAGGATAATGAATTGGTTCTAATTTAGCGAGGCACGTTCGACTAGCGAGTGAGTTCAAATATGGAGGTGGTTGGGTACAAGTACATTTGAAGATCTCTACTCTGAAGCATCATTTCTTGTTTTATTGGGTCCTTTTACAAGTTTGAACTAAGAGCCTTAGACAGGAAGAGCATTATTGAAATCTATTAAGTGTCCAACCTCATAAAGAAACTTCATCGAGTTGGTAGACATGGCCATACCTTTTTCCCAATAAAATTGAAGGCCAAAAAAAATTCTTGCCATGAATTTGACTACTCTTTATAGTTGGGGAAGCTAACGTATTGTTATTTAAGACTTTGAGAAGAATACATTTTTTAGGTGCTCAATGAACCTAAGAGTCTGAATTATCGGTTTCACGAGAACTACTATTTAACACTTGTTTTAAATATACCTAACTTCAATTCGATCGAAACAATTAAAATTGATTTTGATTTTCATCCCAAAAACTACAAACATCTGAAAATGATTAAAAAGTGCACAAATGGACAATTTAATGTTTTTATATGATGGTTAATGTTAGAATTCACGAGTTCATAATAGATATCTCCTTAATCTCAATCACCAAATTTCGAAAACAATTGATTATGTATACCCAATTGAATTCTTCTAAGCCAATTGATGTACCTCTCTCAAATTCAAAACAATCCTACTCAATTAAATCAATTCTCTATAACTCTATGTGAATCGGGGTAAGCCTTAATCAAGAGCATTCAATCACCAAATAATCTAGTTCATGACTGCAAAATTAGTACAAGTGTATCTTTATGTTTTATCCAAATTTTGATTTTGATTACATAGATTGGCTCATTACTATTCACAAGCCAGTGAATTAGAGATCAAATAATTCAAAGTATGAAGAAAAAAAGTAAAG
Organism: Fraxinus excelsior; assembly: GCA_019097785.1. NCBI lineage: Eukaryota > Viridiplantae > Streptophyta > Magnoliopsida > Lamiales > Oleaceae > Fraxinus > Fraxinus excelsior. The sequence continues at coordinate 20,237,243 of CM032631.1, read as the reverse complement.
TCAATCCACAAACATCAATTAAAAATAAAAATGATAATTAAAATTAAGGTTTAAAAATATGTTACAATCGTTCGTCCCAACATTACACATCACGGGAGAAGAAGAATTCAAGAAATATTTGCAATACATCATCAAGTTAAAATGAACTAAGATAAAAGGTAAGATCTTGTACCAAATCCGCCTTTTTCTTGTGAAAATCTTAAATACCTAGTTTTCTTTATTTTTTCTTAGATTTCCGTATCATTTCCTCTCTAATTTTTATGTTTTGGAATATTCTCCCTTGAGTTTAACCTAAGCGGAATCTTTATATAGTGGTAAACGTGCCTTGAAAATGTGTCCAAAAATGGATAAAGAAACGAAAAAAAACGTTGAAATGAATAACAGTCGCTATTGACCGCAATCAATCTTGCTAAACAGCATGTTCACCCCCAAAGATTCCTTTTTGGGGGCCTCAATTAAAAAAAATAAATAAATGTTAAAATGTGGAATGATTGCGATTCACCATGGTTTGCTTACCATGGTTAATCGCAATAAACAGTAAATTCACCCCCAATGATTCTTTTTTGGACCTTAAATTGAGGCCAAACAATATATTTTTTCACGTGGCTTTTTTTTTTACTATTTTCAACATTGATTTTCACACAAGTCCTAGGACGTTTTGTCTTATTCGTCTTCTCCCTCAAATTTTTCATATTTTCAATTTTGGTCATTTCAACTTTTCAATCATTGTCGATGTGCTCTAAAAGATGATGTCTGTGGAGCCACCATTGTCCAATAATATTCTTTTGAGCACATTACATACAATAATAGCTCGATCACCTTGCAAGGACGGACGTAGATTTTTTATGTTGGGGAGGCACAATCAAACTTTTAAAAAGTGACGAAAAAATTAAAGTAAGATATTTTATTAAAATTGTTCTTTATGTATTCTCATATTTTGACATCGTTCCATAATTACATCATTTTTAGTTTTGTCAAATACATCTTTCTCAATATATGCAATCAAACTATTATTCAACCATTGATCTCCGATTCGGTTACACAGATGATTTTCAACACAAGTCATAGTAGAAAATGATCTCTCGACTGTAGCAGTAGCCACGGAAAGAACTAAGGGCCTGTTTGATTGCAAATGTGGAAAATGGGTGGAAAGAAAATATTTTACTGGGAATTGAATTGCCTAAAATTTGTTTTACTGGGAATTGTAATTAATTGTGTTTGATTGATATAATTTTTCACCTAGAAAATGTTGAAAGTTTGGTATCCGTTTGACTTTATTTTTCATGAAATTTGTCCGTTAAAGTGATAATTGTTTCTACCATTGGGTTTAGAATTTGTTTCAATTGCCAATTTTTTTAAAAAAAATTAAAAAAATAAAAATAAAAATTAACATACAGAATACCGTTCGTTTGACTTTGTTTTTCATGAAATTTGTCAGTAAAAGTGACATTTTCTTTTACCATTATGTTTAGAATATTTTCCTATTGTAAAAAAAAACTAAAAAAGTTGGAAAATGAAAACCATCCAAACCTTAAGAAAACAAATTCAATGAAAAGTGAGAAATCCGACACGTGAAGGTGTCAGAAAGAAAAAGAATTCATGGCTAAAATTTGCAATCAAATAGAGGAAAACTTGGGAAATGGAAAAACTTTTCCATCTTCTAGGGAAAATGGGTTGTATCAAACAGAGCATAAGGTGAATATCACAAGCTTTTAGACTAATGGACACATTTCATGTTTATTCTCACAACTAACTTCTGTGCAAGATCATTAATGCACTGTAAGCCTTCAAAATCTTTGGATGTGTGCATGTCAAGAATATATGTATCTAATTGATCATCAAGTTTTGAGGTATCTATTGCATCAAAATCAACTGGATAATACCGACATAGTCGAATCACTTTGTTCTTGTCAAAAGTATCGAATGAGTTATTTGGATACAAACACGCAACACAAAGAAGAAAGTCACTATTTACATCAAAAAAATGATCATTCAGCTCCTAAAGTTGCATATCAATGATAGCATAAAACATTTCAACACGATAATGATGCAAATCTGTCACTGTCTCACACCCTGAACGACCTAGAGTTATGAACATATCATCTATATTGGGAACATTGATCTCGTGAGCTTCACAAAACAAACAAACACTTTCAAAGAAAGAATCGTATCCATAATCCCCTTCTCTTGGAGCCGCGCTTTACATAATTGCACCAATCTCACGGCATTGACAATATCTTGATCTTTTTGTTGTAATGCTTTCGACAATTCATTTGAAATCCCAAAAATCTTTTTCATGGGAATACAAGCATCAACTCAAATAAAATACAAGCATCACCAACAAAACATTCCAATACATGCCCATTTTTCACATATCGAATAACAACCGACATTTGCTCCTTAACTGAAATGTCTTGAGATTCATCAACTAAAATTGAAAAGAAATTATCACGAACATCTTTCATAATTAGATTTAGACATTCAAAAGCAATAGCACTCACAATATCTTTTTGCACTCGTGGTGATGTTAATTTGAAATTCTCAGTGCATTAGTCAAAGCAACGGCCCTAATCTCAGCATTATGATCACACAACCAATGTAGTAGTTCAAATACTTTGTTGTTTGAATCTTCAGATTCATCATATCCACAAAATGCCATACTTGTCGTAGAAGAAATCAGATACAATCAATTGACGCATTCAATCGAATTATATAATCTATTCGAGCTTGATGTGATTGCTTAATGAGACATGATCAAATACTTTGCTCTTAATTCTTGAACGATTCATATTTGACTCGAGTCTGATTGTGTGCACTACTTTAAGTCCCAACGTGTTTTTAAGGCATTCTTTCTTTTTCCAAATTGAGAATCCATCATTAATAAATGAACCACCACTCGAACTGAAAAGATAACAGCAAAAACAAAAAACCGCATCTTTCGCTACACTATATTCCAACCAGGTAGGATGCTCATAATGCCACGAAACACAAAATTGTCTATATTTGTTACCCATTCTTGTAGGTGGAAACGCGTCATTACGAGGCTGACAAAAATCCCTTTACGCATATGCTCTTCGAATCATGTCTAGATAATTAATATCATAATTCTATATTGAAATTCTCAATCCAAGATCGGTGATAAGATGTCCAACATCAACATCAACATCATTTTTTTATCACTTTTGTCTTGAACATTCCTTTTATCGGCATTTTGCTCATAACAAGAAATCATAGATTTACGTGTAAAGTATTTGTCCGTAACTGAAACAAATAAAAAATCAATCACATTAGAAGTCCATAAATCGGTTTCTTCCTCTCAATAAGTCATATCAACCAAATTTTAAATATATTACTTAGTAAATAGCAAGTTACAATCTTCCTAAATCTCAAATCCTAATTCAATCCTAAATCTTATTTCAATGTTTATCATCCCTAAATGACATCTCACCAAAATCCCTAAATGAAATCTCATCAAAATCCCTAAATCCCTAAAAACCCTAACTGTCAATCCATAAATACAGTTCAAACTTCAAAATATTAGATAATTAGATTAACAGAATAACAATCAATACTATAACCGCCTTTAATTTCATTTTGAGAGGAAAAACTTTAGTGGAAAAACTTCAAAACCTTAGTATAACAGTGTCAGTCAATGTAAGAAAAATCGAAAAACTACACAGATTAGTTACCTCGGAGGTCGGAGCTTGGAAGAATGGAAGTTGTACTTGGGCAGAGCAGCCGGAGCTCAAAACGGGTCCGTGTGCGCCATGCGTTGTAACTGTGTGTGGTGTGGCCATGTGGGAGAGATTGAGAGAGGAATGAGCGAAGGACGGAGGCTTCATGCTAGGAGCTCGGACCGTCGAGATGAACGACATGGTCTATTCTGCTGTCGGGAGAGTTGGACTGTTGCCTGTGGCTGTCAGAGTCTTAGAGACAGGATAGAGAGGAGAAAAACTGGGGTTTTGAGTGTTGAGGCTGTATTCCACAATTTTTATCCCTTATATATATTTAAAAAATTCTTCAAAATCTGGGTGGTACGTGACCTCCTAGGCTACTCCCTAGGTCCTATCATGTCACCAGGGTCTCACGGTGATGGTAGCTTACAAGGTCTACCATCTACGACCCAAAGCCCGGGTGTTGATAATGTAGCTGGTCATTGGTGGATTGTGAGACTCTATATTATAGGTCCTTCAGGTATTTTTAGATTGTCCACCAACATAGGTTTTTCAAAGATATTGTCTATTTCTCAAATGGGGCGGCCTTGATCCATGTTTTTCAATAGATTTCTTTACTACCTCCGATCTTGGTAGCTAGATACGACGCTTCTCTTGCGTGATCTCGACAACTAGGAAAATCAATAAAATGGGATCGTGAAAACATTGACTCTACGAGATAATTTAGTGCATCAGAGGCTGTTTTATTCTAATTGTGATTTGTAGTTTGTTGGAACTTGGTTTAGAGAATAAAATTTAGTTAAGTATGAAAAGTAACTTTCATTTCAATTTCAACCAAATATTTGGAGTTGATCTAATAGTCGAATTATAAATATAAATAAATTAACTTGTTCTACTGCTCGAGTAGATCATCGTGGTATATTTAGAATCTCAAAACCAATCCGGATGAATAAGAAATTGCGGTCCAAAATTGAATAGAAAAGAGAAAATACTGGTCGGGATAAATGGCTAACTCCATAGCTCGCCTAGCAATGAGACTATCACTCGAGCGATAGTCTAGTAGCAGGTGAACGAAAGAAATTTTGATGAATATGTGTCACTATTGTCTTGAGTAAGAGGCCAGATACAACAAGTGATGCTTCCATTTGTGAAGGTTGCTGAGTTTGAAGCGTGACACTTTACTCACAACCTCTCATTTTTTATAAATAGGACCCTTTATAAGTCCATTATGCATTCCATATCATTTTGCATTGAACATTACATCAAAAACTCTTGCAAAATACTCTCCAAAAGTCATTTTCTTGTAAAGGGAAATTATCGTTCAAAGTTCGTTATTACTAGTGGTTTGAAGTGCTTCTACCACAAGTTGTATCTATTGTATCTTAGGAGACAAGTGTCATAGACCGTTAATAACATTATGGGGCAATATTGTCTTAAGTAGAAAGTGTTTTACTTGCCTTGGATTTCATTCTTCACTTTCTTTTCTTTTTCTTACCTTCTTTCTTTCCATTTTCTATGATTTAATTACACTCGTGCAAATTAAGCTTAAATATTTTCTTTGTCTAAAAATCATTTAGATATACTAACGACCAACAATCTTAAGACAATACTCGTTTGTTTGTGGTTGTTGTTGGACATCATTTTTCATCTTGGAATAAGTCTTTGTGTGCTATTCATTTCTTTCATTATTTTGTACTTTGAACTTCTGTTTATAACAGAAATGAATATTGTTGAGACTACTTCGAGTCTTCGAGTCAAACAACAAATGGTACGAATTATGTGGTTCTACCTTTGGTCATACCTATATCAAACTCTCACATTCCACATCAGAAAAAATCTAATAGAGAATGTAGGTGTGGATTTTAAAAGATGACAAAAAAAGATGTTATTTATCTTACTATTTTGAATTTGGAAAAGTTTCTAAAAAAGCCGTCATTCTGTACATGAAGGAGAAAATAATCGTGAGTTGACTATAGCATTAGATGCATGGAAGCATTCGGGTATCCTTAGCAAAAATTACTTCATAAATGGATTGGACAATGCACTTTATGGAATTTAAAGTTCGATGGACTTGGCTAAGGATTTATGAGATTCGTTGGAAAAGAAGTTCACCGTCGGCAAGTTTTTTAACTTCAAAATGGTAGACTCCAAAATCGTGATAAGTCAAGTACAAGAATTTCAAGTTCTACTTCATGACATACATGCTGAAAAGATGGAATTGAGTAAGTAAGTTGCAGCCATCATTGAGAAACTCCCTCCTATGTAGAGAGATTTCAAGAACTATTTCAAGCACAAATGCAAGGAGATGAACTTAGAGAAAGTGATAGTCCGCTTGAAGATTGAGGAAGACAATAGAAATACCGAAAGGAAATCTATAATTCAACTTGGAGCAAATTTTGTTGAAACTGGTTCGAAGGTTGTCAACAAGAAACGTAAGATCTCCGGTGTTGTACCAAAAAGAGACAACTCCAAAAATGTCAAGAAGTCTAAAGACAACTATTACAATTGTGAAAAAGTCGGGCATCGCTCTAATGAATGTCAAAAGTTTAAGAAGAACGCAGAAGCAAATATGATTGAAAGAGACTCACTTTCTGAAGGGATAAAAGAGATAAATCTTTCAGCTGTTGTTTTTTAATGTAATAATGTTGGAAATTCAAGGGAATGGTGGGTTGACACTGGTGCTAACCATGACGTTTGTGGATACAAGACTATGTTCTCTAACTACAAAGAATTAAGTTGAGAACAAATCTTCATGGGTAATTTTGCAAGGTCTAAAGTTGAAGGACAAGGGAAAGATAGTTTAAAGATGACATCCGATAAAGAGTTTGTCCTCAACAATGCTCTAAATGTACCGGACATTTGCAAGAATCTTGTATCTGGGTTTGTACTTAACAAAAATGACTTTAAACTTATATTTGTATCCAATAAATTTGTACTTACAAAGAATGAGATGTTTGTTAGTAAATGATACCTATGTGATATAATGTTCAAAATAAATGTTCTTACAATTGTATCGAAACAAAGCATTATGAATAAAACTTTAAATTCTACTTATATGCTTAAAGTTGTCTTGTTTATGGTATACCCGATTATGACACGTTAATTACAAATCTATGCGCAAAATTATGAATCAAATCTTAGTTTCGACGCTTAGGATTGATCATAATTATAAGTCTGAAATATGTGTTGAAACAAAGCTGGTTAAAACACTTTTTCACTCAATTCAGAAGAAAACGACACCTTTAGAGTTAATACATAGCGATATATTTAACTTGAAATTTGTTCAAACTAAATGTGGTAAGAAATACTTTATAACTTTCATTGATGATTGTACAAAGTATTGTTATGTCTTTCTACTACGAATTAAAGACAAAGATGTTTATACCTTTAAACATTATAAGACGAAAATTGAAAATCAACTTGGTAAACGAATAAAAAATAACCGTAGTGATAGATGTGATGAATACGGAGCACCGTTTAAAGAATAATGTTCTGAGTATGGAATCATTCATCAAACAATGACAACTTACTCATCCCAATAAAATGGTGTTGCTGAATGTAAAAATCAAACTCTTAAAGAGATGATGAACTCAATGTTGATAAGTTCGGGTCTACCTCAGAATCTGCGGGGATAAGTTATGCTATTGACAAATAGCATTTCTAACAAGATACCCCTTAAGAAAATGTAAGAAACTCCGTATAAACTATAGAAATGTCATCCTCCTTCTTACCAATACTTGAAAGTGTGGGTATGTTTGACTAAGGTTGAAATACCTAAACCTAAACAAATGGAAATCGGTCATAAGACAATTGACTGCATATTTATTGGTTACGCGAATATAGTAGTGTATATCGTTTTCTTGTACATAAATCTAAAATTCAAGATGCACGTGAATGAATAATAATTGAATCAAGAAATGCATCATTCTTCGAGAATATTTTCCCATCTAAAAATAATAAAAATGTAAGTTCGAATAAAAGAACTTATGATACTACCAATGACACTTCAAATGAGGAAGAACCAAGACATAGAAAAATGTCTAGAATATCTACTTCGTTTGACTTAGATTTTCTAACTTACATGGTAGAAAATGAATCAAAGACTTTCAATGAAGCAATGTCTACACTGGAAACACCGTATTGGGAAGAAGCTATCAATAGTGAGATAAATTCTGTAATGTAAAATCATACTTGTGAGTTAGTTGATTTACCTCTTGGAAACAAGCCTTTAAAGTGTAAATGGATTTTCAAAAGGAAATTAAAATTGGATGGATCCATCGATAAATATAAGGTCAGATGATTGCCAATGCATATAGATAAAAAGAAGGAATTGACTTTTTTGATGCCTACTCACCCATAACTAAAATCACCTCTTTAAGGTTCTTAATTGCTATTGCAGAATTACATAACCTAGAGATTCATCAAATGGATTTAAAGATGACATTCCTAAATGGTGAGTTAGAAAATGAGATATGCATGGAACAACTTGAAGGGTTCATCTCTCCTAATTACAAACAAAAGGTTTATAAATTAGTTTAAGTCCTTGTATGAGTTGAAACAAACTCCTAAACAATGGAATAAAAAATTTGACAAAATAATGTTATCTAATGGGTTTAAGATATAAGTGTGACAAGTGTATATATATTAAACATACATCAAAAGCCTACGTGATTGTATGTCTATATGTAAACGACATGTTAATATTGGCCAATAGTCATGAAATAATGCTTAACACCAATAGAATGTTAACAAAACATTTTGATATGGAAGACTTGGGTGTGGCTAAGATCTCTGGAATATCATAAAAAATTATACTTTCCCAATCTCACTATATTGAGAATATACTTAAAAGGTACGATGTATTTGGAGAAAGTCCTGCAAAAATCTTGTTGACACAAGTTTACACTTAATCAAAAATACGGGTGAATGTATGTGACAACTAAAGTATTCACATTTTATAGGCAGTCTAGTGTACATTACGAACATCACTCGACCGGACATAGCATTTGCCTTGAATAAACTTAGTAGATTCACAAGTAATCAAAGTCATGATCATTGGAAGGTTATAGAAAGGGTTCTTAGGTACATAAAGTATACTTTAACCTATGGATTACAGTTCACGAAATATCCCGTGGTATTAGAAGGATATTGTAATGCGAGTTGGATGTTCGATATAAAAGATTTTAAATCTATTAGTAGTTATATATTTACCATTGGTGGAGCAGCTATATCATTGAAGTTGACAAAGCAAACATGTATAACTCGATGAAAGATGGAATAAGAGTTTATTGCTTTGGACAAAGCTGGAGAAAAAGCATGATTCTTGGAAGATATTCCATGTTGGGCTAAACTAGTAGCTACAATTAGTATACATTGTCATAATAAACCGGCTATTGAAAGGGCTAAAAGTAGCATATATAATGGTAACCCTACCTTGTTGACTGGAGATCCCAAGATCTTAGTTCAAGGGGACAACTAAGTTATGAAAATTCAATGAAGCACTTGGAAAAATGTTTCTCAACTCATTCCTACGATAATTAAAGTGCTTTTCTACAAAATGTTAATGTTAAGATATCATTTTAATAGTTTTTATATCCTGATATTAAGTCAAGTAGAGTAAGATAGAATACTCTTAATATAAGGCCACCTATGTAAGTGTGAGGTGGGGCCGCCTCAATGAAAATTGTTCAAAGACTGAATTTTTCTAATCACTTGTGAAACTCAAGAGTGGTTTAGGGCAAAAAATAAACCAAGTCATGAGAATTATGAATGATTTAGGAAATACATCTATGTGAGTATTATTGCCTTGGTTTACACTAACAACCGAATGGTTCAAAACATCACGTTCACCAATTAGTCAAGTAAATTCGATAGTATTTCACTAAGGAAGGTTCAAGGCCGGAAGTTGTCTTACCCGATACAGTGTTTTTCTGCTCTCTCACTACAATACATCATAGCATATTCGAATTTTCATTCATGTGAGGGATTGCTGGAATTTGCTTTAGAGAATAAAACTTAGTTAAGTATGGAAAGTGACTTTCGTGTCAACTTTGACCAATTTAGTCAAACTTGATCCGATAATCATATTCTGAATATAAATAGACTGATTTGTTCTACTCGTCGATTAGATCATTGTGGTATATTTGAAATCTCAAAACCAATTCCGAATGAATGAAAAATTATGGTCCAAAGTCGAATAGAAAAGAAGAAATACTGGTCATGATAAATGGCTAACTCCATAGCTCGCCTGTCGCTCTAGTGAGCTCAAGTGATGAGACAACAGTCTAGTGACAAGCGAACGAAAGAGGTTCTGGTGAATAGGTGTTACTATCGTTCGAGCGAAAGGCCAACGACGGGCTAGCGACAGTAAGTAATCTTCCCTTTGTGAAAGTTGTTTAGTTTGGGGTGTGACACTTCACTTACAACCCCTCATTTTCTATAAATAGGACACTTTGGACGTCCATTATACATTTCATATTATTTTGCATTGAGAATTATATCAAAAACTTTTTCAAAATACTCTCCAAAAGTCATTCCAAAACCATTTTCTTGTAGATGGAAATTGTCGTTCAAAATTTGTTGTTGCCTGTGGTTTGAAGTATCTCTACCACAAGTTGTATCTTGTGAGACAAGTGTCATAGAACATTAGCATCATTGTGGGGGCAATATTGTTTTAAGTAGAAAATGTTTTCACTTGCCTCGATTTTCATTCTTCACCTTTTTACCTTTTTTTCTTTTCATTTTCTAGAGTTTAATTACACTCCAACGAATTAAATTTAAATATTTTTTTTTGTCTAAACAACCATTTAGATATACTAATGATTAAAATAGTTTTCCGTCCTTCTAGATTTTTACGGATTCTATTAAACCAAAATTGTTATATTTTTTCAATTTTCCTAATTCTCAATTCATGAGTCCTTCGTGTAATGCCTATAAATTTGGTGACTTCAATGATACATAACTCAAGATCCTTGATTTCAAGGAGGGGCATGGAGGTCACTAGTTTTGGCTTCAAAGCACTTGAGCTACCTAAGCCTTGTCTCGTAATACGTATGGCTGGGGCCGCCCTATACATTAGGGAGGTGGAACACGTGTTGAAAGTGGAGGCCATATAGCTTTGCAAGAATTAGTGTAAGCGTAATGGGCATACGTCAGCTGTTGAGCCCCATGGTATTCTCTAGCTTGTGAGAAGGGATGACTTTTAGTCTTGCCTACCTAGTCACGGTGATACATAATGTCCTTTCTCATTATTTTCTCCTTGATCAAATTCACCAACTGGTCATTAGTGGTAATGTTCTTGTGTGAATATCGCTCAAGAATAGGATTTTCGTGTCGAGACCTCCTTTCACTATGGAGTGGGTCTCGACGTCAAATATATCTTCATGATTGAGTATCTCATTGCTGAAGCAAGTCTTAACTTTTAAGAAACTCTCCTTCCCCTTACCTCATATCGTGGAGATATTGCACAAAGATGAACCGAGCCTTGAGAAAATGAAAGCATTGAGGAATTTCCTCTTCAATTTAGGCTAGCTCTTAATACTTCTATAATGGAGCTTGTTGTACTATCTTTTTGCCCTTCCAGCTAGTGTGAGGTGGAATACTCTACATTTCAACATTAGGTTTATTTTTCTCTAGCTCATTTGACTCTTGTAAATCACAAGGTAGTCATTGAGGCATCCCTCAACATTGATCAGGTGTTATCTTTAGTAGGGAAAAGTTCAGGAGAATGTAGACTCTCTTGATATCATTGGAGAAGGAAAAGGTCGTCATCATCATCATCCCTTTTTGTCTAGCCACTGAGGCCTACCTCCATCATCTCATGAGGCATCCGAATAGGCAAATACGAGGATGGAGGTGAAATTATACGAATTTTGTAGCATGCTATGTGGTCGTTGCCTTGGTGACTCCTCTCTTCTACTTATTTCTAAATGCTAGATTTTTTTGCTATCTCTAGGTATTTCAATACGGAGCCTATTTCTTGGTTGATCATCTAATATGTTGAAGACACATGTAGACCTCGTTGGCTCAGGTTCTCAATCGAAAACCATCGAGAAATTTGCATCATCGTTGAGGAGTGGCAATGTGACATGCCTATTGAGAGTTGTGTCGTCTTGATATAGAACATGGAGAGGCGTTGGGTTCAGCTCCCAATGGCTCGGAAGAAAGTAGTCAATGGCAATGGGATTTGACCTTATTGCAAATGACCAACAAATCATTCACCTTGGACGGCGAGAAGATGATGACGAAGCGAAGGTGCTTGTGTGACATTTTGCTTATTTTGCACCACGTGGCCTATCAAGTGGGCAGGGCATAACAATACGTTCTATTGGTCAGAAGCAAAGGAATAATTAATAGATGTCTCATATTTTCTTCTTGAAAAAATACATAGAGATGTTATTTTATAAATATGTCAACCACTTTTCATTTTCCTATAATGTCCACTTTTTTTCGAATTATTTTTCTCAATTCCTCCAAAGATATTATTTCGTTTCAAAAGTGCTAGTAGGTTTTATTTCTTCCTTTTGTGATTAAAAAAATATATGTCTTCATTATACACGAATTTTGAACAATTTACTCATTTTTCGACAAATTGAGTAAATTTGGCAAGAGTTTATTGTCCATCTAGATATTCAAATCTTTCTTGTCAAAGGAGAAATAAATTTTATATTGTCGATAATCTCAATAGTTTTGAATGATCACGTCTAATAAATTTTAGGTGGAAAACATATTTTACTTTGACATAAAAAGTAGATTAGTCATAAAATTTCATTTTCTTCTTTAACATGTACAAGACCGTCACGACAAGGGACGAACTTCAATTTTTCATAATTGAGTTGAACTCTAAACATTAGGCCATGAAATTATATTTTGCATTTTTTCTTTATAAGGGTTTTCCATAAATAAGAAAATAAATGGAAATCATAATTATCCACCCTTATAAATATAAAAATAATGATAAAAAAGTTGGCACATTTTGGAAATAAATTTTCACAAGGTGCAAAATCATCTTCTTTGAACATTTTGCACAACTTTCTCCTTCGAATAGTCATGCATTCAACCAAATTTTAATAAGATTCGTGCGTAAAAAGAAAAAAAAAAATAAAAAAAAATAGGGTGCCTCTAGTAAATCTCTCTCCGACCTTTAAAATGGACAATTTATTGTCATGAAACTAGCTTTTTATTTTTTATTCAATTTTTAAAATCTTAAAAAAGTAAAAATATAAAATCTTGGACACCAAAAATTATGGGCATGAGACAGTTGCCTCTTGGGCCTCCCCTCATTTTTGGCCCTGATCACAACTTCTCCCTTCTTCAGAATCCATACATCCCTTCCTAAATGTCTGAATAGCTATCTCTAAAGCATATGTTTGGGATCGGCTTCGGTGAAAGAGAATATGGAGTACTTAACAATAATTTTCATAGATAGGAGTGGGTACGATATGATTTGATCCGATTTTGAAGAAAACCGAATTGAGTCCAGTATCATGGGAATCATAAAAATGGAACCATTGGTTTCATATCCAACTTTATAACCGAGCCGAACCAAACCGATTTTGATTCAGTCGGGCTTGTTTCTTTACATTAAAAAAATTATGAAAATAAAATATGAAACTATTTGTGAAAATAAAAATAGACAAAAATAGAGGATGAAACCACTTGTCATTCTCGTAATCTAACCAAAAAAAAAAAAAAAAATCTATTAAACAATCCAACAAACAAAAATCCACTTCAAAGTTCAAAATCAACTTATAAAGCGAAAAAAAAATATAAACTATTAAACACATCATAAGAGGTAATATCTTGACCGAAAATTAATTCTCAAGAAAATTAATATAACAATAGCTTAATTATTTTTTGTAATTCTTAAGGATCGTGATTCTTGATGGCCGACCACTTTGAAAACAACGATAAATTTGAATTCTTATGAAATATTGAACTAAATATTTTTTTTTCTATTGTATTGCATTAAAACTACGAATTTGTAAAATATTTATAAAATTATTTAGACTTGAATTTCGATTACCCATTAAAGGAAAGAAGAAGAAGCTATGCGGAATGAAATTTTAACGTGAAATAATTTTGGGGTCTAGGTACTAAAGATTTAGTGCATTTTTGAGCAAGTAAAAAGAAAAATTCAGGAGAACTAATTTTACTGTTGGTTCTCAAAGCAGTACCGAGAACCAAATCGAAATAGGTCTACTCTTGATGTATGATCCCAAAATCAACTCATTTAGGAGATGAATCAGAGTCGAACATACCGGTTCTATTTGATTCCGGTCCAATTCTACTAATTCTGAAAAAAAAAAAAAAAAAAAAAAAATTCCATCCCTATTCATAGATTAAGAACTATAAAATCATCCCATTTATTTTGAGGTGAAAGAGAGATAGTACCATTCAAACCGTGTTATATTCATATTTTTCCTCGAGGAATAGAGGAAGCTAATATCATTCACTCTGTTTTCTTTTGTTTCATCGATTTTGTTTATATCTTCATTTTCTTCTGAAAAGTGAAAGGGAGTGAGAGAAGGACCTTTTTTCGATGGATATCTCTTATTCAAATTTAATCTCCTCCGGTTTAGTAGGGATTATGTTAACTATTCAATCAAATAATAATAAGCATGTCCCCATCTTTTCTTGAGAACCTAGAAGGATATTTCTTTATAAAGTTGTGCTAAATTTTTTCAAGTGTGGCAACTCTGTCAGATTCTATTCCTTAGTTACGAAGAATCTCCGAGATACACCAAAACTAAATAAAATGAATCAATTAGACTATCTAGTTAATAAATAAGGAATGTAAAATCAAAATCAACAATTTGACTAGATAATGTGACTGCATTATAATATCTTCAAAGGTTGGTATACGGATGTAAAATATTGTTATACGGACCTGAATTCAAAGATGGTATGCTTGAATGGAGCAAATTGCAAACTTGAGCCACCCAAAAACCAAAATCACCTCCACTAAATCAAACTATCACCTTCCACTTTTATTCCTTCTAAACTAGACCATCGCCTCTACTAAATCGAACCCAAAAGATCTAATTGAGTGATCCTTACCGATTTATGTTCTCCCATAATGTACATGGTTTTTGTTTTTCATTCATAAAATCTATTTTAGACCAATTTTGTGCTCTCTTAGCAAGATCCAAGCCGGAAGCCATGGATTCACAAAGGGGACTCTCTTCACCAAACATAAGGACAATGTCATTTGGTTTCAAGAAGGGAAAAGTGCATCTCGATTATATCAATAGCGTGATTTGCTTGGAGGGTTTCAAATAGGGAAAGTGCAATACATTGGTCAATACTCGACCGAGAATGTTCTATGTTGCTGTTACGGTGGAAGTGGTGGCAGTGGGATTCTCCACCAATAATTTCTTGTAGATTTGAATTGATTAATTTTGAGATAAATGGGATAACCGTCCACCAATCAATTGTGGGTTCGGTGGTGGTGGTGGTGGTGGTGGTCGGCGGCGGCCGCGGCTTTTGATTGTGTTTGATTGGATTTGGGTTGGGGGGTTGGGTTGAGGAAGAAGATGAAGATAAGGGTGGGGGTGGGTGGGGTGGATTTTTTATTTTAGTTTAATTGTTTTATTTGAAAAAAGAAATTGTTAATTATAAAGTTACCATTTTATCCCTTTCAATTTGGTCAAAATTGATCGAAGTCCAATTTTCTTAGTCAACTAACGATCAAATTGACAGTTTTCATCCATTTGGATTTCAGCTGCTAATTTTTCGAATGTTTGGGACCTCCGATAGTACAAACTGAAAGTTAAGGTAAAGTCCACTAAAAATTCGAAAATTTGGGACGGCTGTTGTAATTATCCCTAATATTAATTAAACATTTTAGCTAAGAGATGTTAATATATTCCAAAGTAGAAGGTTGGTATATGGGATGTAAAATATTGATATAGTGACCGAATTCAAAGATGGTACGCTTGAATGGAGCAAATCGCAAACTTGAGCTTAGACAATATAATGTCAAAAGTAAAATAATATTAAATTAAAAAATTTAGCTAAGGGACGTTAATATATTCCAAAGAAGATGCCGGTTGTTTGAATAATTAATTTATTCTTTGACTAAATAGACGTATTATTGATATTCTAATTCACATGAAAAGTAACTAGACTTAAAAACGACTAATTTGTTTTTTCATTGGTTATCCAGAAAAGTCAAGGGGCCATAGATTTTACTGTACCAGCCATATTAACGGAATTGTTGAAACTGAAAATGTTATGTTCATTGGGAAGGTGAATCCACTGGGAGTGTGGAACCATGTAATATAGAGATTGAAAAAGTTAAGAGTTAAGTTCTTTGATATTTGATATTTGATAGGAATGTAAAATATAAATTTTTCTCTCTTTATTTTATGCAGTGGTATGATTATTTTGTGTCAAAATGTACTCATTACGTTTATATTTTGATTTATGTAGCAATTCTATGGATATGACGTAATTTGAAAAAAAAATAAGCTAACAAGGGCAAAAAGAAAAGAAAATGAAAGTTCAGGGACTGAAATACAAATATTCAAAAGATATGTGGAACCTCACGATGAAGATTCAAGAGTGTTGGAGGTCAATTGGTTGTAAGAAGACATCAAAGGGATGAAATATTGTCAAAGTAGGATCACACATCAATTTCTAATCTAAAAGTTATGCATCGAATTTTCAGTCTCCTTTTGAGACCATTTTTCGACATAGAAAATGATCGAATTGGAAGATAATATCTGAATTAAAGTTGTATCCCTTTAAGTTAGCTTTCGAAATCATCCTGAATCGCCTGGTTATAATAACGGGAGAGGAAGATATGACCAAAATACTAAAAGATGTCTGGTGACAATTATTTAAGACCATGATGTCGCATGACTTTAATTCCATGCTGCCAAAAGAAGAGCTTTAGGCAACTCTAATGCCATTTTTCAAATTTTGTGGGTCACGGTTCAATAGCTAAGTCACAGACACCAAAAAAATCGTTACTGTTCAATAGCTAGGTCACATACACCAAAATAACCGTCCCCCATCTCAATCCACTACCAATAATGGTCACAGATCGACCAACTAATTGGTCACATACTCAAACAGCCGTCCCCCTATCCCAATCCACCACCAATAACTAGTCACAGAACAAACTAGTTGGTCACAAACACTCCCGTCAACTCCGTCGCAACACCACTACAACCACCGGCAAAACAATAACAAAAACGACAACCACCACCACCACCTCATCCATACAAGTTTATCACCACCACCTGAACACAAACTACCGCCATTACACAAACAGAGATCCGTGAGCCACAGCCCCCCACATACACAGTGCACACCTACTGTACTGCCATTCTACCAAAAAAAAAAAGAATTCTAAGGGACGGACGCTGCACCCACCCGAAACGCCCAAAATGTTGGTAAGTGCGATACAGCGGCGATGTTGCCGTTGCGTCGGCAGCATCGCTACTGCGACACAGCGACGACACTGCTGCTGTGTCACACAGCAACGACGCTGCCGACACAGCAGCGTGTCACCACGCTGCTGCGCAACACAGCAGCGCAACAGCGTTGCGCTATTGTGTTGCATAGTAACGATGCTGCTGCTTTGCGCAGCAGATCTGGGGGGGAAAGAAATGGACGAAACAGGAGGGAGGGGGAGGAGACGAGAGGGAGGTAGAGGAGACCCAGATCTGAGAAGGAGGGAGGAGGCGGTCGGTAATTACTGATTATACTATTATATATATTTATATATCAAAATTACTGCACCAAGTAATTATATAACCAAGAATACTGTACGAGTAACTTTCCCCTTTTGGAATTGAAACCGAAATCAACATTACAGAGAAGGCGGATGGCATTGATTCAAACGGCTGCACTTATGGGAATTTCAAAATCTGAATTTATGTTAATTGGTACGTTACAATTGTGGTTTATATTGGGAAAACTCAAATCATTGGCTACCGTCTCATGCTTCTTCACGGTGTCGGAGACTTGTTTTCATTTTCAACAAATTTCACTTGAAGAAACTGCAAAAATGAGTACATGTATTATCTTCTAAGCCCCTAATTCGTACTAAAATATTGTAATGGTGTGTATTTTGAATTTACGTTGATTTCCGTTTCTGAACCTCGTTATTCTTTCAACTGTAGCTTATGATTCGAGTTTCGTTCGGAATCCATCAAAATTTCACGATTTGCTATATATACCAGTGGATGTAACATTAAACTGTGTGTTTCCACTCATTAATTTTTTTTTTTTTGTGTTTTATTGGTAAATTATTGGTGATTTACAATAGGCCAACATGAATGATTTTCTGGTACAGTTTCACGAGTTGTTAGTTGTTCTTGGAAATTTTCTTATGTTGTTGACACGTTTGATATCATGAATAGGATTATTGAACGTGTTCGTGACATGCAATGGAATAACGTTTGGACTTCTCGTACCAAGTGGATGTACATATGATAAACTTTCTGAGATGATAGCTAGAGAGTTGAAAATCAATGTAAAGTCCCAAATTTTGAAAATTGAGTACGAAGCAGGTGGGAATATGGCTTCAATAAGAATATCAAATGACAACTCACTACTATTCTATTTGGAGCTGAAGAGAAAAGAACCCCAGTTAACGGCGTATGCACTACATGTTGAAGTATTGGATATCACAGACCACGATACAATTGTCTTAGAGAATGCAATGGACGTTCCATGCTCATCAATAAGTCCTTATTTGGGAATGCCAGAACCTATTATAGGGCCAACAATGCATGAGTTTGCCACCACCATGGATATATCAAATCCGACCCCTGAAGAGTACGACGTTGAACTGGAGCATTTTTCGGGTTACAAACCCAGTGTTGAACATGTTATAGAAGATCAGATTTTCGTGGACAAGAAGGTGATGATGACGACTATGGCATTATATGCCATACACAACAACTTCCAGTATATGGTTTACAAGTCCGACCGTCGTGAATATGTTCTGAAGTGTCGATCAGAAGATTGCAAATGGAAATTTAGAGCTTCAAAAATGGGCAAAACAGATTCTTTCAAAGTTCGTTATATCCGTAATGTTCATACTTGCATGATGGACACAATTATTAGAGATCATCATCAGGCGAAAAGTTCGTTGATAGGTGAATTTATAAAGCATAAGTACACATCTGCCAGAACGATTTACACTCCTGTTGACATTATGCATGATATGTCATCAACATACGGGTTGACACTAAGATATGGCAAGGCCTGGAGAGCTCGAGAGCATGCATTGGAGTC
This sequence comes from Fraxinus excelsior, assembly GCA_019097785.1. Taxonomy (NCBI): domain Eukaryota; kingdom Viridiplantae; phylum Streptophyta; class Magnoliopsida; order Lamiales; family Oleaceae; genus Fraxinus; species Fraxinus excelsior. The sequence goes on along the minus strand of CM032631.1, from coordinate 20,218,317 downwards.
GGTAATGGGTGATCCGGACATGTCTTATGGTAAGCTGGCAATTTATTTGAGCGAGCTTGAGCAGAAGAATGTGGGGACAAAAACAAGTATTGAAATTGACAACAATGGACATTTCAAATATGCTTTTATGTCATTGGGAGCATCTATTGAAGGGTGGGAAAACTGCAAACCTGTGGTCGTTGTTGACGCTACGTACTTGACTGGAAGATATGGGGGGACATTGTTCACTGCATGCACACAGGATGCGAATGATTCGATATATATACTTTCATTTGGAGTTGGTGATTCTGAGAACAATGACTCTTGGACCTGGTTCCTTAGACGATTCAAAGATGCTTATGGACAGAGGGATAATCTATGTTTCGTATCAGATCGTCATACAAGCATAGAACATGCTGTGTGCGAGGTTTACCCGGGGGTATCGCATGGATTCTGTGCACATCATATACTGCAAAACCTTAGGACAACCTATGGCAAATGCGGAAGCAAGATAACAAGGCCCTTCAATGCAGCAGCTAGAGCATACACGAAGCAAGATTTTGAGTACCATATGAAACAGCTAGATCAAATTAACAAGTCCATCAGGAAAGATCTGGTACTTTTACTACCTTCTTCTTTTATTTTGCTAAATTTTATTAACTTATGATTGGATCAAACCAGTGTATATACTACTTCTTACACATGGTTTCATGATCTGACAAATGCAAACTACCTCCGTAAAAATATTTTCCCATTAGTTATATGTTGTCAATTTGAAAAACTTGTTCTTGGCAACTTTTAGAAATTGCCATTAATATGTCTGTAATTCGATTTCTTTTTTATTTAAACATCTAAAATAAAAATTTAGCACGTTACAGATATTCTGAGGAACAAGTACCTTTATTTTTAACATGTTCAAACTGATGGCATTCGTTCATTAGTCTTTAAAATTCAACATTTGAATTATAGGAAGATATTGGCTACCATAAATGGTCAAGAGCACACATGCGAACTAACAGATTTTCAGCCATGACGTCGAACATCGTCGAATCAGTAAATTCAGTTACAAAACCAGTGAAGCACTGTCCAATTGACTATTTATTCGAATCATTGCGGCACACAATACAAACATGGTTTTCCAAGAACAGGGATAAAGCACAGGGAACGTTCACACGCCTCGCATCAAAATCGGAAGAATTGTTGAGGATAAACTCAAAGCACTCGTTGAAGTTGAAGGTACATACCCATTGCTAGTCCAAGAACATTGATAAGACAGTGGAATAATTTGTCAATTCTCTGGAATCATTTATTGTTTGACTGGTGGAGTGTCTTTTAGTGTTATCCTAACGTCATATTTGTGTCTTAGGTATCTGCATCAAATGATTTCATGTATCAAGTTTCGGATGGTATCAGTCAACATGTTGTTGATTTGAGGTTGATGACTTGTACTTGCTGTCATTTCCAGTTGGATGGGATTCCATGTCAACACGCATTAGCTGTAATTGGTGATAGATGTGAACAACCGTACAATTATTGTTCAAGATACCACACTAAAGATTTTTATGTGAGATCTTATGCTGGTTACATCGTTCCACTCGGAGATCGATCCCAATGGAAAGTAGATAATTATAATTCTCGTGATGATATTTTGCCTCCTATATCGAAGAGGCAACCAGGCAGGCCAAAGAAGGCGAGGAGAAGGTCAAGGTTGGAGTTGTTAAAATCAACTAAGTGTGGAAGATGCTTGGGTAGGGGTCACAATAGGAGAACATGCAAGAATCCCCAGCCTCTTATTGGTGGACGAAAACGAAAACGAGGATCAGAATACTAGACCATTTGCATACATTCTATATCCGTCTCGATCGGGGTGGCGAATTGCTATGTCCGTACATTGATTAAAACCTATGTTTCGTGCATTGTTATAAGTTTTTCAGACAAGTTGTTCATTTTCTCAATAATATTAAGAATACTTGGATTAAATGCATTGTTATAGGTTTTTGTGACTTGAATCCTAATAAATATTGATGTAAGCACATAACAGTTGGTGTGGAATAACAATGTCTGTGATGTTTCACTAGATGGTATTTGTGTCACTACTGGTGAAATCAAAGGAAAAGAAATTCACCACTCATTCCCAATGACTCTATTCCAGGTGGAGCTCCTCGTTCTTCTGTTTTTGCATATTTCTCTTCTTGCTATGCTGGAAAAAAGTGCCCAGTATACGCTGAACTAGTAGACGGAACCGAACTTGAATGTTCTAAGTTAAACAATTACATAAAAATACTTTCATGCACTATAAACTCCTTGAATAGATGGCATTATTATTTATTAAAAAGTGTAATTTCCAAACAACACAAAAAGACATCACGAAGTACGAAATCGAAATTAATATTCCGACATAAAAGACATCAAGCATAATATCACACCCTACCATTATTAAAGTGCTAGACCTACTAGACTGGAAATGTGAAAAATAAATTCAACCATAGACACCACAATTTCAACTACGTACTCAAAAGAAAATAAGTTACAACTAAGTGCAATCACTCGTTAAGCACAATCCCCTTAAGTTTTCCCTGCATCGTGACACTACATGGGGCAAGGTCGATATCCGTTTCATAGCCTTCAATAAGCTTCTCGCATCCATGCTTATATAGTTGAGCAGCCAAGTATGACCTTGAAACGTTTGGCTCGAAATTATGTGACATAGACAATATCTTTTGACGTATTATATGTTCGGCATATTTTATCACGTAAACACCGCAATCGTGTCTGTCCAAAAAATATAAATTAGTATGCCCGTTTCTGAAATAAGAAACTGAGGTACACAATTCTTATTTGTATCCTATGTAGCTATAGCTGAAAATACTTAATAGATTGCTTGATACTCAGACTTACCCGTGCTCGTCTTGTGGGATATCACTTACAATCTTCACTGCAAGTGGTTCAATGCGCTCAAACACATCCACGATGTTGGGCTGCCAGTCCTTGATATTTACCATGAGACATGGCAGAATGCAAGCAAATGCCTCCACATCGGCTACAACCATCCGATCCCTGACTGTTAATCTGCTTGAGTTGTATACATAAAGAGCCCTTTCCTTGATGTCAAAGTGCCCAAGTATCCAATGTGCTTTCTTGTCCATCATGATAGGGATGAGTATGTGTTTAACATCAGACCAGCGTGTGTTACAATGCATGTAATCCCCATTTGCATACTCAACCAGAGATTTGAATTTTGAAATCTCTTGTATGTCATCCTTGCATGTCTTGTAGGCAAATCGGACCATTGAGCCGAAGAATGAATCAGTTATGGTACATTTGAATGACTTTATATTGCTGACTTTTAGCATCTTTCGGAAGTAATAGAAACAAACATTCACGTGCTGCAAAAGGAAGAATATAGTTGTCTAGGTAACCACATACAAAATCTAATTAAAATCTCCAATAAATAACCTTTTTATGCTAATCACATATGTATCGAATCCTTGAGGTGTACATTAGGATGACACAGCTCGTGCCACCAAGTCTTTGATTCAACTGTGTACGGCCCGAACTGGAATGGTGGTTTCAGATTATCTTTTTTTGGTGGAAACTTGGATTTTCTGTAAATTGAAATGTAATGAAAAATTAGTGAATTGTTTACAAATTCAATTAGTGCATATACATGGGACATATAAGATTGGGGATTACATGTGTCCGGCCCTATATCCGTCATTGAACCATTCATAGAAAATCTCAACATCATCGTCATTTTGTGGTTCCATTTCCTCATTAAAGGCGTTCATGTTGTACGTACTTTCATCGAGATTTCCCATGGCATTGTCAATTACACAAGTTCTAGGTGGCAACCAGGAACTATTCTGTAACATCACAACACAATACATAAATTATTTCACCATGTGGAGTGAATTAAAACAATAAAGTTGTAGACAAATAGCATGTTGGGACTGCTAACGTACATACCTTAGTGGGGAATAGTTCCTGAACAAGCACATCTTTACCAAATTCATTGCTCACTTGCAAACGTGACAAACGTGTCTGGCTATCATCAACCTTAAAAAGATTGATTCCATGTGTTAAAAATATTAAAATTCTAAACATAATATACGATTTCATATTTTAAGAAGTATGGGCTATGAAACCTAATTTGCAGTTCAATTCCTGTGAAAGAAATGAAATAAAAAAACTGAAGTAGACATCTTAGATACCTGGTTTGCAGAATTCAATTTCGTTGACGTAGCACTCTTTATTATCTCATCCACCTGAATGAGATCCTCCTCGGTATAGTTTATGTCGTCTGTTTCATCAATTTGTGTTGAGTCCTTAGTAACAACAGTTAAGCATTTGGATGAGGCGGGATTGCTGTCATCCTGGGGTGTATCGCTATGATTTTCTGATGTTTGTTTATTTTTCTTGCTAACCATTCCGTCAATGGTCGGAGTAACTGATTTATCCCGATTCTTGCCATTCTAGAGAAGAATATATACACGAATTAAGGATTGAATATTATGTGGGAGAATATTAACTAAACGTGACGATAATGAATATTACCTTATTGTCAATTGTTTGTGCTTCGTTCGATTGATCAACAATATGGTCATGTTTATCTTTATCATGCGGGGAATGCTTCTTCGCCCTTACAAACATTGTCAGGAGTGCCGTGTAGTTGGTTTCCACACTTTGTTCGATACGATTGACATCTACCTTTAGTTCATTTTGGGAATCTATAATCTGAGCTTGTGATGCACGAATCTCGACCATTTGATTCATTAGATGCTCCAGGACTGGGATTATGGGTGGCTACGAGTAATATGTTCATATTTTGAGAAGTACGGTGAGAATGTGTATGTAAACATAAATGTAAAAAATATGACTTGGAATAAACTAAACGAACCTCTCCCATTTTCGATGTGTCTTGAGCCACCTGGTGCTTGTTTGTCCTGAACGATTTTGGGTTAGAAGAGCTTGCGTGATTGTGGTCTTTTGCCATGTGAGCGGGATCATTCACCAGGTCAGCCCCTGCAGCAATTGTCGATGGTATCGTAATGCGCTCTCTTTGTGATAACCCCTGGTAATAAGCAACCATCTTTTCCTCATCGGTAGGTTGGATCATTACAACTTCAACCTGAGGGGAAAAATTAGTATTCAATAGTATATCTATCATACAATATGTTATTTTTTGAAGATGGATAATTTAGAATTGAAAATGAGCATATCTTCTTAAAAATACTTTGAAACGCGTGCATGTTAATGTATTTACTACCTCATCCACATTAAATAGAATCCTATCAAGGTATGCAGCATATATGCGTGAATCATCGGTGCTCCAATTTAGAATGCGGGGGGACTTGCGGCCAACTCTCGTACAAACTTTCCCAGCCAATGATGGAATGGACTCGTAAATCCATATCTGAAATGCAAGAGGGAAACCATGAAGTCTGTATGACATTATTCCCTTGGGATCATCAAGCAATGGGTTCGTCTTGGCAAGTGCAAGCTTCAGGTACATGTACGTAATTTGAAACAATTCTTTTCCCCATGGATATGTATCCATGTGTGGTGATTCGATGATCCGAAAATATTCATGTGGCACAACGTTTGCACTCGTGGTAGTGTACAGGAAGCTCGAAATCAAGTATAGAGCACCAAGCTTCACAACGTCTTCGTCCGAAGTTGAGGCTGGCAGATTGTTAAATATATTTTCAACGTCTTTCCTGTACACGTTCTTTTTGTGTTTGAAGAACAAATGTTTAATTCGGCTATGTCCAAGTTTGAACACGTTGGTGTTATCATCACCATGACACTTCAACCCGCTTGTGAGAGCGAAATCCTCAACAGAAAATTTTAGATGTTTACCAGCAACCTTAAACCACATCTCATCATGAGTAGATTGTCGCACTTCCATCAATAAAAACTTGTGAATAACCTGATGTTGTAGGCGCATCTCTCTCATTTCGAGGAAGTGTCCGAAGCAGGTTCGTTTGAATAGCTCCTTTTGAGCTTCATTCATTTTGTTGTTCAGTTTTGAAATAACGTTCTTCTCGAATAACACATTAATGCTTCCACCAAATCTGTTCTCCTTTGGGATGTAGAATTCTGATACCTGCTACAAAAAATTGGATATAGACGTAAATGTATAATTTCAAATATATATTCTCAACGGTAGTAAAAAAAGATGACAAAGCAATAACTTTAATGTAAATGCGTAGGAAGTCAAGATTCCAATTCATTGTCCCACCTTCAGAGAGTCCAGCAAAACAGGTACATTTTCAAAGGAATATAGCTTATTAGTTTTTAGGAAAATGAGAACACCTGGAACAAGAACAAAGCAGGACTATATTACCCTATACTATATTTTAAAATCTCCAAAATTAACAAACTATCTGACTGAACACGAACAAACTACATCAACTAATGCATCACACGAAATTTTCTAAAATTTATCATAAAAATCCACTAACAACTGTTCAATTTTTTCCCCCAAATAATGTAGTGTTCCATCAAATTAAATGTGAACTTAATAATATGTGAATATTGCAAGGAATAAATAAACGCATAAACAATGACCAAAATAAACTTTGATGTTTAAATTTGATTTAATTATTGTAACTAAAGCACTTAAATTATAAGCCATTTGTGGAATATAGCAGTAACATGCCTGGGATATATGTAGAGGATCGGTCTTCTTCTTCTTTGAGCTCGAGTCAATTGCTAAAATCTCCACCTGCCTTTTGTGCCTCTTGTCCATATGAGAATTCTCGAAGCATTCGATATCTTCAGTCTCCATTTGCCTTTTGAAATCGTTTTTGATATGTGACTTCATCTTGACATCAATTGCAGTGTTGTGCGAGCTTCGAACATTGTTGATTTCGTCCACCTCGTCCTTTGAGTCTGACAGAATGGTAATTGAACGCGTAATGCGTCTCAAAGGGGAGTGTGTCGAGGGGGAGTATGTATAATCTCCTGTTGGTCGTATAGTCTCCTTGGGTTTTGACAGAACGCTCGACTGGTTAATCCATACAGAACCCGGCGTTGGTGTTCGACTATGTGTATTAACAGAGGCCATTGACAAACGGCGAGCAGCTTTCGTTGCAAATGGGGATTCTTCTACGGTGTTCTTCTTCTTGTTGGAACCCATCGCCGGACGAGAACTTAGTGGTACTTTCGCCAAGATGTATAATATCTATTTGATTTGGGATTTTGAATGATGGATGTATCTTTCTCTATTAGGTTATATAGTGCTTAAAAGATCCGAAAATGCCGAGAATCAAGTTTCCAAAGACGATTCTTGGGGTAGAAATTATGATTTGCAGAGAAGATTATGGGGTTCTGATTCTTGAGCATTTTTCCCAAAATCTGTAATGGTATGACAATAGAAACAGAGCGATTTAAGTCGAATTAATTGAGGGAATGAGTATATTTTCTGGTTTTCAATTATACTCTCTGGGGTAGAAATTATGAGGTGTGTAATAAGGCTTTATTCCAGCCATTGTGTGCATTAACAGAGTGATTTAAGTCGAATTAATTGAGGGAATGAGTATATTTTCTGGTTTTCAATTATACTCTCAAAATTGTAGTATATTTGATTAAAAAATCGTGTTAATGTAAAAATGGAATTTTTATATATTTTAAGGTATGTGGTGAAATTTCCACATGATTTTTCCCCTTTAATGAATCTTCATCTTTACATCATGGGTCAGTCCTTTAACATTGTGGGCCATGCGATTCTATGTCTTGGTGGATCGGTTCGAATCTATCCGTCCATTTTTACACCACGGTTGACAATAAAAGTTTCACTGAAAAGTAGATAAAGAGTTGTCTGAACTAAGAGTTTTCATTACATGCCAAATACTTTTTGATCTGATTATTTTTGTCTGCGGTTCCAATAATTTAGCATCCTTATTGCCTGTAGTTTTGTTTGATAAGTGAAGTACAAGAAACAAAAAACTTGGTATACCAAGAGACAAAGATAATCATTTATCAAGTAGGTACAAACCCTAAAGACAAACATGATGAAGCATAAATGCAATGTTCAACAGACGAAGTATCTGATGCTTGATGATATTTAGGTGAAAAAAAAAAAAAGGTACAGAATATACCTTTCACCTGCAGTGGATGAGAACTAGATGATTTCTCGCATCTAAAATATGTAAAAAATAGAGAATTTAGGAATTAGTTAAAAACTTATGCCCTTGTTTGACAATCATTATTTGGAAAAATGATGTTTTGAAAAGTGATTTTTAGAAAAAATGTGTGGTTAAAAAGAGGAAAACGTTTTAAATTTACATGCATAATATTTATTATATAATTGTATAGTTGAAAATTAGTATGTTGGAAAAATGATGTTTTGAAAAGTGATTTTTAGAAAAAATGTGTGGATAAAAAGAGGAAAACGTTTTAAATTTACGTGCATAATATTTATTATATAATTGTATAATTGAAAATTAGTATGTTGGAAAAATAGTTTTCAAATAATAATTGTCAAACGACACTTAATATTAAGCATATTACCTGTTAATTGTTTCAAACATGGATACATATAGGGGGCACTTGGCCCGGCTCGTTAATTTTTTTTAGAGTAATTTCTTTTTCTTGTAAATAATTTTTTTGTGTGAATTAATTTTTATATATATTAGTTCGATTTGTAGTTTGGTACTGGATCCGTCTCTGGTTTCAAACACACATTCATACTAGGACCGTAGGACGGATCTAAGATTTTTTGTAGGGGGAGCTGACAGTACTTAATAAAGTCAATCTAATAAAATTTACACGTACTAAAAAAATTCACTAAAGAACATTATTTATTTAAGTCGTTCTCGATGAGAATTTGAAACATAATATTCATCTATAATAGAATTTAGATCGATTTTCTCAACAAGTTCTCTTTCTATAAAAAGTATCATACAATAAGCAAGAAAGTCAATCTTCATTTTGTTACGAAGTGTCGTCTTCACATGTTTCATTGCTGAAAATGTCCGTTCAGTGCTTACGGTAGAAATGGGTGATGTCAGTACAAGACGAATCAATCTAGTCACCATAATGTAACTTTCCGACCTTCCACTCTCAATCAACTGTCTGCATAACTCAGCAAGTGTGGATACATGAAATTGAGGCTCACCTTTCATATCTAACTCATAATATGTTAATTCAAATTGTAATGTAATAATATCTTGCTTTGAAAAATCTTGAGGATAGAATTTCTCTGTAAGTGTGCAAATTTTATGATTGTCAAATGATCTAAATGAATCTTTAGGATCCAAAGCAGCACTAAGAGAAAGAAGTTCTACTGATATGTCATTAAATCTTGTACTTAACTTCATCGTCACAAAATCTATTGATTCGTTGAAGACATCATAGTGATAATAATGATCAACTGTAATTTCATCACTAGAACAATCAGTGTTATACAAAATAGACAAATAAAATTCAAAATATAAATTACTAAAGTAAGTAACTAATCTAGCAAGATTCAAGAAGAAATATGAACATGTGTAGTGTGGGAAATGGAAATTGCAAATTCAAAATTTTTAGGTTTGAAATCAGGGATGGAATCGGCTTCGAAGAGATTGGATCATTGGAATAAGAATTTGAGTTAACTAATGATGTTTGGATTGGTTTGGGTGATAACTTAAAAATGAATTGGGCCTGTCCAAAAAAAAAAAAAGTTGTAAACTTGGACCGGACGGTAGCCCGGTCCAGCCCCCTTTTTCCTTACTTTTTAACCACTCATCCTCCTAAAAATTATTATTAAATATGACTTTTCTAAATGGTTGTCAAACAGTGGCTAAGTACCTATTAAAACTTTCTAAGCTTCTGTAATAGTACTCATCGAAATGGCCGATGGCTCCTACATGCATACAAGTCTTATAGTTATATAAAAATGATGAGGCAAATGAAAAATAAAGATCATATGCATTCGTTTTGAGAGTGGTAGAATCGACAAAAATCAATAATCATAAAGTGCATTAGATTTTGTTGAGAATTATAAATCTTAATTCTATTTTATCGAAAACAATCAACTATCAAAAAGAAATAAAGACATACAAAATTTATGCAAGTTCACCTTAAAGTAAAACTAAGTTTACTTTCGTCAATGCAGTAATTCACTATTAAAAAAAGAAGTTTATATGAGAAAAATTGCACACATATTTTCTCTAACATCTCTTTATTTTTTTATGATGACAATCCAAAATTTTAATAACGGTTCCCTATTTATAAGAAAAATTCAAAATCGAAATTTATCCTGAATGGCTCCACAATTAAGTTCCACAACTTAACAAATTAACACCTTAATGGATATGGCCTGTGTGCTGATTCCACGAAACAACAATAATTAGACTTTATGTTGCAGGCACCGTATCTCGGGTTTTCTTGCTTGTATAAAACTGTTTCTTCTAGATTTTTTTACCAATACTCACAAATGTGTGGGACTCATTCTACGCCGAATGCTCATTTTTCTCATAGTGAACGTCTAACCAGGGTGGGACCTATGTTTTGTGGGACTTGAGACGAATTTCAGGTTTTGGACTCCTAAATCATACCGAATAATTATTTTTCATCTATAAGAGATTTATGGAACTAAATTTGTTAACTTAAAATCAAAAAATAAAACAAATAAAATGAAATATTTAAAATATGTATATTATAATCAAATAATAATGTGAAAATGTTCCAAACGATTACTTAAATAAAACTCGTCTTGCATTTCCTTATTTTCTTTCCGTTCATCCACATTATCATTATCATTCTGATTCCGTTATTCCTCAATCACTAAATTTTCCGATGTTCCTTCCTTCTCTTTTCTTTTACTTCCATTAAAGTACTTATCCATATCTTCGGTCTAATTTCGAATTAATGTCTCTTCTCTTTCTCTCTTCTTCCTTTTTTGAGCTCCGCCGCATATTTAGGTCAAGTCACTCAAAAACTAACACTTACTAAAACTTGAGGGTAAAAGAGGCTCAAATTAGTTTAAGAAAGAAAATGACCCAATCACAATTCACAGCTTCTATTTTATTATAATAAAAGTGCTCAACTTAATATCAGTCATAATTCACAGTTTATCAATTCTAGAGTTTTAGGTTCTGACTTGCTGTTAATCAACATGGCAGAATTACCGTAAGTTCGTGAAGCTTAAGAAATTAATGTTATGTATCTAGTAATTTAAGGGAAAAACATAAACTTTGTTAACTAAGCTTGACTAGTTATTAATTTTTTGAGATTTAACTTCCATCAACACACTTTTGAGCAAAATTTATTTCGTGGGCAAAAAATCAATTTTTCTTTAAGCAATATGATTTATGAATTTCAGGACGAATAAAAGCTCATTCAAAATTTCAGTAAGAATAAGGCTTACATGTACATGTAACGACTATTCAATAAGAAATTAAGCAGTATGAATTTTAGAATTTCATAGGATACTAGATGCACTTAGCTATGTTAACGAGCTGAGCCGAGCCCGAGCTGAAAAAAAAAAAAGTTCAGGCTCGACTCGAGCTTGTTTGGGTCCGAGCCAAGCCTAACCAAAAAAATAAGGCTTGGCCCAAGCTTTCGTCTTGAGTCTTAGCAGGCCAAGCCGACTCGGGGGTTTTTTTTTGTAAAATCTATTTTTTACTTAAAAAATTTAAAATTTGTACTTTTTATACGTTTTATAAATTAAATAAGTTATAAAAGTTAAAACTCTCCTCATTTATCTGGACTTGAGATTGGCTACAATTATCGTAGGCGGAGTTAAAATTGTACACGAATAAAATATTTCGTGTACAATTTTTCTTGAAAAAAAAATTAAAAATTACGTATTTTTTAAAACTAATCAATTTAAAAACTTACAATATCTTATGCTTGAATCTGTTGTAACTCTTCGGTCATTATACTGTCAACTTGTTCTTGAAGATGTAATTTCGCACATTTCCAGTCCTTCAAACATATTAAAGTTTCAAATATATTTTCTTTTAGTCTTGATTGTTCGTCACATAAAACTCAACCACCTAAACTAAATGAGCCTCCAATGTTACCGTAGACACTGTAGGTGTTAGTAGATTGCGAGCAATTTTTGATACAATTGGATACTACTGTCTTTCGTTATACCTCCACCATGATAAAAGACTAAATTTCTATAATTCTTGTGGTTGTAACATACTACGAACGTCCACGCACATATACCTAGCTAACTCAGAGGGAATTTCAAGATTTGTACCATTGATATCTATTGTTCTAAATATTGACGAACTAGAACTAAATGGGAGAACACTAGTATTGGTTAGGGATGTCCGTGGGTCGGTTCGGTTCGGTTCAGTTCTGCTCGGTTCCAGAATTTTCGGGTATTTAATAAATGGACCCGTCGGGTCCAAATATAATTATGGAACCGTTCGGGTTCGGTTCCGTTCGGTTCGGGTCGGTTCCGTTCCGTACCATAATTAAATTTTTTAACATTTACAGCAACACTACATAAATATAACTAATGACATTTCATTTGTAACTTTTACAAATTAACATAACCAAATTCAAAAATATAAAAATAACTAGCTGTCGAATAACATTAATTCAATGCATACAAATACCAAAAAGTAGATATTAATACTTACCAACTATTTGATTTAATCATCAACTGCTACTGCTTGACTTGCCATGACAAAAAACTCTACAAGAATTGAAAAAGCACAATTAACAAACAAATAAACTAAAAAATATTCAACTAATAAGATTTGATAAAAAAAAATATAATATATATCTATTACATGTCTCAATGCCCTCATAAAATTCTGTTTTTCAATGCAAATTTCATCTTGGGAAACTTTCAAGAGTCTAGAATATTTTTTTTAGCCAATTTTGTGTACAAATTAAGGCTTCAACTGTTTTAAGAGTTAAAGAACTCCTAAATGGATCAAGAATGCGTCCTCCAGTACTAAATGCTGACTCAGAAGCAACTGTAGATACATGAATGGCAGGAACATCCCTTGCAACCTCAGATAAAAATTCAAATCTTGATTTATTAATCTTCCACCAATGTAAAATGTTAGAAAAAATAAAATAATTTAATTAATTCAATAAAAAAATATAAAAAAATTATTTAGTTTCGGGTCTCATTCGGTTCTTCGGTTCTTGGTCGAGATCCAAGACCCGACCCAAACATTTCAGTTCTCGATTATGGTACCCGTTCGGGTCTTTAACTTATGAAGAACCGCTCGGTTCGGTTCGATTCGGTTCGGGTTCGGTTCGGTCCGGTTCGGATCGGATATTTTGGACACCCCTAGTATTGGTCTCTAAATAATTTCATAGATTATTTGCATTTGTTGAAGTATTTCTTGAAAAAAAACTTTGGGAAATAGAATTACACTGACCATTTTTTTCAACGTAATAGTTATAAATTTCACATAACATAGATTCTATATGCACATGTGATATTTCTACATTCATAAAACTTGAAATCTCATTTATAGTAACTTTTGTGCCAATTAAATTAAGTCGATGGTCCATCACTGAAGCTAATAAAAATAAAGAGGGTAACTCTTCCCAATAATTACGAAATTTTAACTCCATAGAATAAATTACATCAACAAAAATTGGCAAATTCCTATATTTTTGAAATGTTTGTGAAATATAGAAAAAATGTTGTAAAACAAGTGAAGATGTAAGGTAATAAACACCGTTACATTTCTTTGTGGCATTGAAAAAAGGTTTTAAAATTTTTTTCACGATAAATGCAAGAGACAATTCTCAATCTTCTAAATTTTGTTCGGGTCTATATGTATGCCTATTATTACAATACATTGAAATAACTTTATCATAATTTTTACATGAGTGTAACATAATATATGTAGAGTTCCATCTATGTGATACATCAGTGACAAATGATTTCTCTTCTAAGCCATACTCTACACATAAACTATTAAATGCTTGTTTTTTTGCTGGTGATATAGTAATAAAATTAATTACTTGCCTAATTTTATCTAAATGTGACTTTATATGTTCCAATCAATCTTTTACAATCAAATTAATAATGTGGCGTACATTGACGTTGAAGAAAAAATAAACCTCCAAATTTAGGATTCAAATCATTAATGAATTTTTTGACAACTTTGTTTATACTAGCATTATCAAAAGTAAAATTTCGAACCATTTCTTGCATACCATATTCTTGTATAATATCTGAGGATATTCTACACATCTGTATGCAATAATCATTTTATGCATAATCCATGGGTGATCAATGTAATGAGTTGTAACAGTAATATAACATTTTTATTAACATCGGTCCATAAATTAGAGGTAAATGATATAATACAATTAAAAGTTATTAGAATTTCAATAGCAATTTGGTTTCTTTTGTTATATAATTTTATAGCATCTAAACGAATAGTATTTTTACAATAAGAATTATACCTGGTTTGGAGATAATTCTGTAGAAGACGAGTAAAGTGTGCTGACTCGATCATCGTTAGCGGCATCTCTGCTGCAGCCACATATGTAGCAATTCTTTCACGAAATCTTTCCTATGAATATACAAAAGTGGAAAGAGTAGAATTGGAACCGGTAAATGTTAGTTCAGTTTGTTTTAGGCGAAGACCGATTGGTTTCGATTTGCAACTTCTTAATATGTGTCTATTTAAATGTGATGTGTTCGAACTATGCTTCCAACTAAGTTCTTTACTACAATAATTGCAACATACTTTCCAAATATCAACTTCGTTTTGAACTCCAACTTTTTTATGAGTCATATGTTGCCAACAATCCACAACTTTTTTTTCGACTTTTTAACCTCGACTACTTCCTCATTTTTGATATCTTCCAAATCAATTGGAACATTTTGAGATGCATCGTACTCCGATAGAGTACTCGAACTCCTTTAAACTGATTAATATCATCACTAGTAAAATTCATGTGTAAGTATTATAATAAATAATGTTGAAAAATAGAGTAAAAGAAATTGAATAACACAGCCAAATGTATAAATTAAAAATCAAAGTTAAGAAATTGAAGAGTAGAATACTGAATATTGCGTAAAAAAATTAGAGATAAATTGATATGAAGTTGTAAAGTTTTTCTTGTATTTATAGACAAAAAAATATATCAATTTTAACTATATTTAATTTTCAAATTCAAATTTTAACAAAACAATTGCATGCACTAATTTATGTAAACGTCACATTTTTTAGTTGCATGTATGCAAGCAGTTATTTTAGCTACCTGTGCGCTGCGGTCAATTAGTTGCCTACATAGCATGTAGCTTTAAATTGAAATTTTAAATTTTTTTAATATGAGTTTGACTAGCTCGTCGAGCCACACGGGCATGCACAGGCTCGACCCGAGGTCCACGAGCATTTTTGTCATCACTAGATGCACTTCAAAGTTCAGATCTTCAAGATATTGCAACAAATAAACAAAGAACCCAATTTGAATTTGACCCAAAACAAGAAAATGAATTGATAACAAAAGAATAAATGATTTACCAAGGAAAATAGACCGACGGATGCCATCGCCAGTCGGATTTTGGAGAAGTTGCATACTTGCATAGTAGTGTCGTTGGTCAAGGTAGACTCTAGGTTTTGATTTCTTGTTGTGTAACGCCTCAAGTTCTGTAAACCCATAGTGCCACGTATCCTCATTTGCCTTGAATTTAATAAAAAGATTTTCGGAAATAACTAAATTTTAAACATCACATTTATAATTGTAAACCTCATTGGCAACAAAATTCATTTGATTAACTTAGGATAATTGTTTAAACTTTAAAACTCAAGTTTGAAATAACTGAAATAACAAAATAAGTTAATAATATTCAAAATGCGTAAATTTCAAAATTTAAATAACTTCATCTATTAAATCGTGCTACCACTTCCCATCAAACTCGACAGACTCCGAAATCTGCAAATATTGTTAAAATAACGTAATGAGTATTTAGAAGAAATACTCGGTAGACTCATCGTCGATAATTAATCTAAAGAATAATTGAACACATAATTATGCAAAATATACAGTGATATCATCATCATCATATGCTCATTTTCTTTAAATGTCATAGGCTCTTTTAAAATCATAGGGTGTGGGTAGTCTCGTCTCATACATTTAAGTACATAAGTTATGCATAACATCATTTTATTTCATAAGAGATAATCTCGTCTTTTCTCATGCATTAAAGCATATAAGTTATGACGTACATAACAATATCATTTACCTCATAAGAGATATTCTCATTTTATGCATTAAAGCATATAAATCACGTAAAGTTACATAATACATGCAATTATAATTTAAACTAATTAATTGGGGTGAGTCTACCTCATTTTATCTCGAGTCACGTACAAAGTGGAGCAGGAAGTAACCTCAATCACCTAATCGTCCGTGCGTTTCGTCTAGTAAAAATAGAAAATAGGTTTTAAATTAGTATCTCGAAATTCTAAAGTTTTAAAATAATAAAATTAAATTTAGGGACTTAATTGGAAATTTATTGAAACTGAAATTGAAAAGTTTAAAAACTGAAAATAGACTTTTTGAAAATAATGGCTAACTGTGGGAAACAATGACTCTAGGGGCTGTTTCATTAACAACTGAAACTTTGGGACCAAAATAAAACACTTTTAAAACTTGGAGCTAAAGGAGTAAACTTTCAAAATTAAAATATATACAAGACACTATATCTCACACACTCTCTCTCATTTACTAAGAGGAGAGGAGCAGCGACGGGGAAAGGGCTCTGCCCTTTCCTCCGATTCCACCACCGGCCAGACGGTCGGTGGTAGCTCCATCGTCGCGTGGTGGCGCCGGTGCATGTGGGGGCGACTTGGGGGTTTTAGCGTACGGTTCGAAAGTAAACGAGTCTTTGGAGGTTCCAACTCTTGGGTTTTTCGTTGGTAATCTGGCCTGAAAGAGGTCGGGGAAAGAGGTAAGTTCGTGGATCATGTCATTTTCTTGATTTTGTGGCTGTTTGGTGTCGATTTGGGGGTGAAATGGTGGCTATTGATTGGGTGGTGTGTGCGGCCGTGTGCGGTGGGTTTTGGGGCTGTCCGTGAGGGGTTGCAGGTGGTGGTGTTTAGAGATGGTGGTGGTGGAATGGTGGAACCCGATTGCAGCTTATGTGGGTGTTTAGAAATCAGTAATGTGTAGTTGATCTTGTGAGGGTGTTAGAAATTGTGATGGTGGATTGGGCTTTTGGCTGGGGTGTTGCTCATGAGTTTCCTGTTGATGCTAGAAATCGATGTTCTAGCATCAATAGTGAGTTCACTGTAAAATGGAAATCTTCTTACCATAATGGGTTGGCTGCTTGGTTACGTGAATGGTGAGGAGGGGAGGGAAATAGAGTTATATGAACAGTAAATTTTTAGGCCACAAAAACCTAGGAATTAAATGGGCCAAGAATTTGGAGTTCAAGTATTTTCTAATTGGGTTTTAAGTGGGTTGGACTAAAATAATCAAGACTTGGACTAACAAAACTTTGGGCTCTAAATAATAAAATTAGTACTCAAAATTATTAAAATTTTGGATTTAAAAATGATAAGGAATTTGATACTTTAAAATATTCGGCATTGGACTCGATTTGCAATAGTTTTAAATTTGATTTAAAATGGCTAGACGAACACGCTTTCATTTTAATGTTTGAAGTTAAAACTTAGCGACACGTTTTTCAAGAAAAATAATTTTATATTATTTAAAATTGTGGATCGCTACATGTTGTCTCTACCGTGGAGTCGAGGATCGCCGACTTGAAAGTTGAAGATGAAGTTGGGTAAAAAGGAACAAAAATAATTATTTGGGCCCCCAAAAATGTTGGACCTAAGGCAGAGGCCTCTTAGACATCTCCTCAGGACTGGCCCTGCGTCTAACAGGACATCTCCTCAGGTCCAACCCTGTGTCTAACCATGAGTTAATTATGTCAATGGTCATAAGAAGTTATTTTATTACGCTATTATTCATTCAAGTTTCTAATTTTTATGTTAATATTCGCTTGGACAAAGAAAATTAAAGTGATAACGTGCCATCAAATTGCATTATTTATGAGGTCAAGTGAGCAAAATTCGTTACTATAAAATAGCATGGGTTAACTTTACGATTTGAGTTCAGAAATATGATCAAAACTAAAGCTATATTATCTTTTTTCACTTGTACGTGTTTAACCCTCAATTCCCGTCTCCTGGATATATTGATTTGACTTGACAAATAATACCTCTTGGGACGCTTTGACACTTAAATATAATTTTTTTAACAATTAATATAACCATTAGAAAGTTGAATGACTATTAGTAAAAAAAGTGTAGGTGTTATGCCCTAAATTCAATTGATTTTGGATGTAAATGTTTTTAATATATAATTAATGTATTTTATTTATGACAGATATATTATTTAATTGAATTAATATTCTCATAAATTAAGTAATAGAGTTCATTAAGTCTTATAAATTTTTTAATCATAAGTTGTTGTGATTGTGAGATACAACTTACATATGACTGAATTTTAAATCATCCGTGGTCGTAAGTAATAACGAGATACAAATATCGTTATTACAGATAGACCATCACATTGACATTTTCTATTTGGGAAATAAGTAGTTGATCTCACAAAGTCAAGTGTGGTGACACTTAATCCATTGTGGAGATTTCACATGGATAACTATCTGTGTGTCAATAGTTAATATCTAACGTTCAGTAGTGAAATTTGATGTCATCTTAGTACCTTATATGAGGTCAATCATACTTTGGTAATGTTTGATATTGCTTTGCCAAATCTGTTAATACGACATCATTCGGGTATGTCAAGAATCATATGAAAGTTGTGAATAATCAGTAAAAAATTCGTCACTCTTAGATAGTAAGAGATTGTGATATATATTTCATTCAATTAAGTTAATAAAGAAATCATTGGTCAATATGTGCTCATAAATCGAAAAGAGTTTTTGACTTATATTGATTTAAGAGTGAGATAAAATATATGATTAATAATCAAGATGACACACATCCATATCTCGTAATTGATAAGATCGTGTTGATGAATGGATTATAGTTTCATGGAAAACGAACGAGATTGATTTTGTCATATCATGTGACATTTTTCGTTACATGTATTGTCCGACAAATTATTAGATGTAAATTTGTAATAAATTAAAAGGCTGTATTTTAATTTATCGATTTTGATTATATCAAAATAATAATCCATGTCGATAGTCATCGTGATTGGGCCCACGAGCATTTTCATCTTTGTGCACAAGATATGTCTGTAGTTGAAAATCTAGTTTGCACAACATGATTGTAAAATTGAATTTTCTTCATAAAATATTTTATTGACAACTATTAGGGCACCTAGGCATGTGCTGCTTATTTTATATGTTTTGGCATCGCGGGTGATACTTTCAGGATGATTGCCAAAGTAGATAAAGGATGGGCCTTTGATAATCACATGAGGGTACACCAGTCGACTGTGCCTTTGTGATATTATGGTGGGATACTTCTGGGGTAATCATGGGGGCAGTTAGGGAATGAGCTTATAATGGTCAGAAGAGGATGGACCACTCGCAGCTATCGATGTCATATTGGCAATTTGATTATTGAATATTGCTAGTGCGCAGAGCTCTATCCGTTGTATAGTAGGTAGGTCAAGAGCCAAATGAATGGTTTCAATGAGGTTATCTCTTGTTGATTTTGATGAATATTTGAGCATAATACATCCTTAGCATAAGGTTTAAAGAAAATAACATGGGGTCAGATACCATTATGATCCATACTTATGTCTTGCATGATTTTTGCTTACTGAGTATTAGCTTATGTAATTCTTGCATTATAGGTGAGCATGAAATCTCATAGAAGACATGATTGGCTATGGAGCTCTTACGAGATTCCAAATTTCGATGTACATGAATGATAACATGTAGGGTTATTTTGTGGACTTCAATTGTATTATATTTTCGGATTCTGTATGACTTTTGAAATGACATGTGAATATTTTTACAACCTCAGGATAAATATGTTGGACTATGAATTTATTATTTTTGGTTTCAGTATGCTATATACAAGGATATACTAGTAGAGATGCTTTCATTTTATTTTAAAAAAAATGTGTATGTGAATTTGGATATTTAGGTTTAAGTCATCAATTGTATTTATACACGGGTTAGCATATTGTTATCTATATGAATGAGGTGTTACATTATTTTATTAAAAAATATGTAAATAAAAATGTGAAAAAAAATATATTTTGAAAATAATGAAAATTAAACAAAAGTTTAATTAAAAGTTTATAAACATTTGTGTCAAGTGTCCTTTGTGAAATTTCCCAATTAAACGGTATCGTTTCTCTTGTTTTCTCCAATTGTACAACTAATTTTCGGATCTCTGCAAAGTTGCAACGGATTGGGCAAATTCCATGGCGAATGGTAAAGGAAAAGATGACGTCAGCCTCATATTCACTTATGGCACGTTGAAGCGCGGCTTCTACAACCATGCGCTGATCGAGGATCTAATACGCACGCGCGACGCCGTTTTTTTGGGCGATTTCTCCACTGTGGAGCCCTTTCCGCTCGTCGTTGGGCCACACGGGATCCCCTACTTGATCAACCTTCCCGGGTCGGGCCACCGGGTCCAGGGCGAGCTATACTCCGTGTCGTCGAATCGGGGCCTGTCTCGGCTGGACGAGCTGGAGAGAGTTGATGATGGACATTACGAGAGGCTACCTGTGGAGGTGACGGCCGGGGGCGGCGGAGATAAGGTGGTGGGGGTGGAGGTGGATGCGTATTTTGCGCATCGCAGGTTTGGTGAGGCCATGTGGAATAGGTGTGGGAAGGAGGGTTTGAGTGAGTATAGTATGGAATTGGGGAGGAAATATGTAATAAGAAAAAATAGGCCGTTGGATTCCAGTTTTCATGGTGATATCACGAAATTCATATCCGAGGACAATTGATATTATTACTGTTATTGTCCTCTTCCATTTATTCTCATTGTAGTTTTCTTGTCAATTGGGGTTTAAGATTTATCTGTTGCAATTCTTGTTTAGAATATATGTGAATCACTCTGAATATAGACCTTAAATTTCACATTTTTATTATTTATTTGTTTTTCTTCTTTGACAACCGAGTTGGGGAGCTAAGCTTGTTTGAATAGCTTGTTCAGTCCAGTGATTTGATGTATTTTTTTTGTTTAATTATGATCTTCTGCTTCATCAGGGAAGAAAAAAAAGAAGAAACACAAGAACTGACAGGTTTCAGTAGCTGAAGGAGACTGGAGTTCAAGTCTTATTCGGCTCCTTTTCAACTTGGCATGATACCTTGATCCGTTGTCAAATGGAAGCTCATTTCTTTTGGTAATCTTCTCAACCTATGATGTTCTATCAGAGAAAAGGATTTTAGAATCAGTTAACATCAAGCTATCTGTAAGTTAATATCATCAGTTCAATTCATATAATCTAGATTAACACATACCTCTCAGAGTTAAATCGTAAGTTCTTCCCAGAATTGGAGCTGCTAATCCCCAGAATTGCACCTACTAATCCAATCAAACAATTGCTCTAAGAACAGGACTTACCAGAATTTTTATAAGGCTTTGGTAATGACCATTAGGATCTCCAAATGTGATAGTGTATGGCTGATGGGAATGTGAATTTATCTTTTGAGATTGCTCTGTCAGTACTATGAATTGGATTCTGAAGCAGGGAAAAGTCTAGAGTAATCTTCACAAGGCCAACTCTAGGAGGTAGGCAGTTCGACCAAATAATAACAGAACCACAAAATGTGAAGTTCATGGTTATAATTGAATTAGGAGATTTGGGCAGGGCATGCTTTTGTCATAATATATATTTTGGTGAGAGGCTTCAAAGAAAGCTATAGGAGATGTTTGGCTATGCTACATTATGATGAAAGGATGTGATACTGGGCTCACTTTGAAGAGCATCTTAAAAACTGGTGGAAGAACTTACGTAGAATCACGAAATCTTGACAGAACTATGAAGTCAAATTCTTGTGCAATGTGTTATTTAAGGCAGGTGGCTGCATTTTCTACTCGTCTGTGAAATTCTAGTTATACTTCAAAACTCTAGTAGTGAAGTGCATCTACTGTTGTTGGGTAGAAATATGTTTCCTATTTGCATTTCACTTATGGTGAAGTCTGGTCTTGTGTGTTGGCAGATTTGACAATAGTAGCATTCAACCCTTGAATATGTTCCGACTGCCTAACGCACCTAACGTCGTTGCAAGTAGAATTTGAATGATCATCATGACTATGGCATGTTGATAAACCAAAGATTGACGATGGATATGTTTCTAGAGATCTGAGGTAGTACTCTCATCTAAGTGAAGACCTCAAAGAAAAAGACAGCTCTGACTAACTCACACCTAAAATACCTTTTCGTTAAATATTCACATATAATGTAATTGTTTTACATAAAAGGATACTCTCTCTTGTCGGAGGGGATTTAGAGACTTGGCTCTCACTTTTTTTGCAAGCAGAGATATGAGAGCACTCCAAACGAGACCAACAGAGGTGCCTAAGCACCTATTTTGGGCTTGATGCTTGATTTCGAGTAACATGTAATTGCATGCACGGACATGCATGATTATTACGCTGTGTTTGATAGTCTTAACTTTCCTTGGAAGTTGGAAAAACTTTTCCTTTTTCCACCAAATGTGCTGTTTGATGGGATAGATTTTCAAGCCCAAACATTTTCTTGGCAAGGCCTTCATGCGTCTGAAACATTTTCCATGTGCTGCTGTAATTTTTATTTTTATTTTTTTGTAATGGAAACAAATTTCATAACCAAGTATTTAAAAATAAATAAATAATAATTCGCTTTCATGGACAATTTTGATGCAAACGAACACTAAACTTTGATAAAAAAAAAATGATTTTTTAGGAAACATTTTTTTTTTTTTTTGACTTTTTGGCAATAGAAACAAATTTTATAACCAAATATAGAAAAAATTATCATTTTAATGGACAATTTTGATGCAAATGAAGGTCAAACGAACACAAAATTTTAAAAAAAAATCAGGTGGAAAATTATACTAATGAAACACACATAATTAACAATTCCTTGGAAATCATTTTTTAGACAATTACTTTCCCTGAAATTTATTTTCTTTCCATTAATTTTCCACCCTTTTAATCAAATGGACTCTTAGAATCAGAATGTTGAATGTGTGGAACTGAGCACCTGCTTGGTTTGGATTAATTAGTTAATGAGATTCACAACTTTTCAAACACACATTTCATTAACTTTTATCAAAATCTAATAAAAATTCAATTTTAATTCCTATCAAACAAGGGCTTAATGTATTGTACACTTTTTCTTGATAATGATTGAATTTTTTAATCGTTATGGGAGTACTTTGGGAAATGGACAATGACATTTGTACAATGAATTTTGACAATGTTTAATGTGTCAAAAAAATGTTGGTTGGAAAGATAAATTATTTTTTAAACTGTCCAATGATAATATGGTATTAACATTGTTGTAAAAACGATTGTACACCAAGCATGATTGTTGGGAAATTACACATGTATTAAGTTGTCATAATAGTTTGTTCACATATAAAGAGTATTAGAGTGAGTCTCTATTTTGTATTATAGTGGAAACAAAATATATAAAGATACGAGTACAAAATACACTATACTTCTTTTATTCGATATTGTGCAATTCGACGACGACACTTGTTACAATAACTCTCATATTGATGGTGAAACATATTATGTCACTATTCTGGGAATTTTTTTTTATTTTTTATTTTTGTTATTAATCGCTATTTGGTAATATGAATTATTCATTTAAATAGTAACACATACTAGATTGTCATAAATTGTCAACTAGCTCAGCCCTAAGCCAATTTCAGTTGCTTACTTGGAATGGTTTTAGTGTAATAGGTCGAAAATCAACCTCAAATTGGTTGACCAAATCTAAGATGAATCAAATTGAAAAAGATCCTAGAGTACATTGTGGGCTTTCGAACATTTCTGGTGCATTCCAATGACTGTCATCTAGGTGGTATGCAAGTTGAAAAATTTGTTGTCTACATGATATTAATGTCTAGCTGATAGACACTAAAATACAAAATTGGTCTCCAATAATTCTATCTATTGTCTTTATTTTGTAAACTATAAATAAAATCACATCATATGCATAGATAATATAAACATTGCCTAGTTACTTTGTATAATTGAGCTTTTATATTTATTTATTTGGGGAATTTGATTCTAGATGAAGCTCTCTCTCTCTCTCTCCCCCCATCCCCCCCCCCCCCCCCCCCCCCCCCCCCCCCCCCCTTTTTTTTTGTCATATCAACTTAATATAGTGGCAGTCAAGTTGCATTGGAAATGCCCTTTTTTATTTTGTTTACGCGATTATTTTTTTAAGAATTAGAAATGCTCTTAGATATGAGATCCTTAGTACGGCGACTTGGCCTCCTTTACATTTTAACAAATGTAATATTTGTTTTCCTCAAGTCGCACGTAAGAAATTCATGATCACATTAAAAATGCAGTTATTTGAAATTATTCTTTCCTAAATAAGTCATTTTGATCAACCATAAATGATTTTATATGTTTACTTGTATCGAAAAATAGTTTACAAAATTCTTATGTCATGTCATTAATATATTTTGAGAGTAAAAATATGAAATATTACCACAAAATCAATTAATCTTGAAAAAATGTACTTTCAACATGGTCAACAGATCTCAATACTTCTCACGTCAACACAAGCTTTGTTCCTGCACACAGAAAAATCGTTTGCCACACGTGGCCTCCTCTGATGGGAGTAGAGCTAGTTGTGCGCACTCCTCCTTTGTTTGATCCCGATCCTATATTTACTTTCTTATATTGTCCAAATTCTTTCCCTTTATTCGATCCATTCCATTTTCTTTTCCCATAAGGTTCATTACTTTTCTCAGCCATCCGATCCATTTCTAAATGATCAAAAATTGCCTAAGCCTAGGGGTGGGCGCGGGTCAGTTCGATTCGATTTTTTCTGTTCCAGAAATTTTCGGATATTTAGTAAATGGAACCATCGGTTCCAGATATAATTCTGGAACCGTTCGGGTTCGGTTCCGTTCGGTTCTTTTCGGTTCCTACTATAATTAATTTTTTTAACATTTATAATAACACTATATAGATACATTTAGAAAACTTTGTCAGTGCGTCTTGAATAATTAATCCATAACATATTAGAAAGTTTTCACAAGATGCTAACACTTTAGTACTAGACAATATAGATCACAATTTTTTTGCTGCTTCCCTCAAACAGTTACTGCTCCACTGCTTACTCACCAAAAGGTAACATATAAAAGCATCTAACTATGTTCTCCATTTTGAGAAGTAGTACCAAAATCATTCTTGTTTTCTGAAAATATTGTGAGAAGTGAGGCAATCCCAACGTGCTCAATACTTTCACCGAGTGAATCTGTGTGTGAATATTGACCAGGTTCAATCTTAACTTTTACAAATGAACGTAATATTTTAAAGTATTAAAAATACTTACCAACTATGTAATGTAATCATCGATTGCTTGACTTGCCATGTACCATTAAAATGTTAACAATTTCTTGAGTACCATGTAAAGAAAAATAATCTAGTAACTAGAGCTGGAAATCTCTGTGCAAAGCTCTTGGAAGGCTTAAAAAATTTGTCATTGTAAACACGATAAAAGAAGCGTTAAGAGGGTAAAATCTCACATCTCTTAAATATAAAAAGAATAAATACGAGAGTACTCCAGCTTAGTGTGAGAACTAGGAGGAGGACTTCTTCAAACTGAGAGAAAATGACTCATGACTGGATGAGAAACATGTTGTGCGGCGGGAATGGACTGGAGAGAGAAGAAGAAGAAGAGAAGATCGAAAATTCTAGGGCTCTGTCCTTTATATTTAGTGGTTTTTTTCAATTTTTTTTATGTTGGTCGGTTTGGGTTATATTCAATATACTTGAAGCACAAATGTCCAATTGTAAAAAAAAAATTCGGTTCTTATTCGGTTCTTCGGTTTTTGGTCTAGAACCGAGAATCGAACCAAACCCGTCGATTCTCGATTCGGATATCCGTTCGGATTTTTAATTTAAGAAAATCCGTTCGATTCGGTTCGGTTCGGTTCCGATTCGGTTCGGACATTTTGCCCAGCCCTACCTAAGCCCGCTAAAGCACTTTACTATAGGTAGTCGTATGGTGAGATGCCATGAGTGCCCCATTTTCTGGACGGAATCCTAGTTTGAACCTCCTAGCTTTCTTTAGCTCGGTGTCCACAAGGTGCGTAGCATACCTAGAAAGTTGTTCAAACTTCCTTTCATACTCATCAAGCGACATATTTCCTTGTTTCAACAGTAGGAACTCTGCCTATCTCCGATCCCTCAAAGATTGGGGAAAGTACTTTGTCATCACTTCTTCTTTGAACTGTGCCCAAGTCATAGCACGTTGTTGAGCTTCCGTTCTGGTACTCGAAATAGACTCCCACCAGTGGCCTGCTGCTCCAACCAGCAGAAATTCGGCACATGATACCTTCTGTACGTCAGTGCATGCCATGTGTTTGTAGATCCGTTCCAGTCCTCTTAACCACTCCTCGGCTGCCAAAGGGTCGGCTTTGCCATCAAAAGAAGGAGGTTTGAAACGATGAAATTGCTCCACAATTGAACCCGTGTTGTTGGCATTTGTCAGTCCATTCTGAAGAGGTATTAGTGCTTGATGCCTACCAAGATCATGCACCGCTCTCATCAGATCCCTAAACATAGATGCTTGGTCTTGTTGTCCTTTCATTTCCTTTGAATCAACAAAATTTAAATTTTGTCTTAGAACTATTGGACAACGCAATAACTTAATATGTTCAAAGGAAAATAAGAATCTTATTAATAATACTTCCTTTAATCAGGATATTCAATAGTTCGACTAATTTAAATTCCAATAACATAAAGGAAAACATCACAAAATAAAGGAATATAATATAAGTTTCTAATTCTTATGAGTTTTACGAATCTTCATTAGGAGTCTTCTGCCTTAGGCTCAAACTCTATGTCTATCTCAACCAGTGGCTCAGGTTCATGCTCATGATCATTCTCTAACTCCAACCCAAAGTCATCCTCATGCTCCTATTCGGGAACTTCTTCTAGGTCCGATTTAAACTGAGGTTCTGGCTCGGGCTCATTTACTATCTCCGGTTGAGGTTCTAAGCTCTCACTCCACTTATCTAGAAGGGTCTGACAATATATACCAAACTTAATCGTATCTGGATGCTCTAGAGAGTTACTTTCTAGCATATCATCTCTAACCATAACTCACATGTCTCCCCATTGAGGTGGAAGTGAGTGTATGATGTTATTCATAACCTTAATATGCGTGATCTCCAGTCCCGCATTCACAGCTGCCATACATTTCTCATAGATGTCTTACACATGTACGACAAGCGAACGAGTTAGGCCACTCACGTGATTCTCATAGAACTATATGATGAACCTATGATTCATTGTTGTTCTACAAGTTGTGGACTTTTTGGTGGTATGATATGTTCTAGTCGTGTATGACACATAAGTGTCCAATCAGAGACGGATATAGGGGGGCTGGGCTAGGCTGTAGCCCCCCCCCCCCCCCCCCAAAGGCCCAAAATTTTTTTTTTGGTAAAGATAAAAAATTTTTTAAAAAAAAAACAGTTTTTCATGCGTAAATTTTTTTTTTTTTTTTTTTTTTTTCATATTAGCCCGATTTGAAAATTTGTGGCCCAGTCTTGGATCCAATCCTGAATCCGTCCCTATGTCCAATTATGTTTTATCCTTGTTAGTGATATCAAATAATACATTATGCTCTTATGGTTTTAATATAAAGGCTAATCATCATACCTTCTTGTATATTAAAAATAACATGCATAACATATTTTATTCTAGACATTAATTTATAATCAATTTCATGAATTCAAACTTAAATGATACATAAATCATGCTTGAAATAAAATGAAACATATGATTTCATCCATACCTTGGGTTTATCGGATGATGTAGATTGATGAGTGCTAAATGCCATGGGTCTTATTTTAACACTTGTCTAATGAAAATCTCATACGACAGGTAGACATGTGCCCACCATAAATAGAAATAATTTTTTAATAAGTTGACAAGTTATATTGAAACCACTAAAGAAGAATTATTTCATTTATTTTAGAAATTTATTGTTATTTTTAATGTCTCTATGGACTTCAACCTCAAAAGAAGTCCAACCTCAAAAAAAATTGAAATACGGGCATCTCCATGTTAGTACAATTCAAACTTCTAGTCAATTTAATTTGATCTTTTCTGAATTTCATTAACATGTCTAGCTAGCACAATGAAACTGATTTCTGTTTATTTACAGAACTTATCTCCATGTTAGAAACTAACTAGTACTACCACTTTTGAATCAAACATAATATACAGAACTAGTCTGTAGATAGGAAATCTATCGACAGAAATTTTGTATTATTTATATAAATTTTAGAGAAATACAATAAAAATGAGTTTTGCTCACTTATTTTCAAATGTCAAGAAAATCTCAGAATCTAACTTTTGTTGGTATTTGGAAGAAGTATGCCATAAATAAATCTACAACATTTTACCATGAGATGTGTTGACTAGAAATTGGTAAAAAGAAGAAAAATAGATTTACAATGACAAGAGATTAACAATAATTATATCATAATGAAAATTATTATTTTTTTCTTTTACCCGATCTGTAGAAAGGTAGAACCAGGGTCTCTAATATCAAATTGTAATGCCCCGAAATCTATTTCATTTTTTAATTTGTTTAAAACAAATAGACTTCACGTGTTACCAAAACCCTTCTTTATCTAATTTAAGCGAAAAATCACTTTTATTCAAATTTTATGATTTGTTCGATAAATCGATAATGTTAACCAACAATTTACATACTGTGATTTCAAATCATAAATTTAAGATTTAACATAAAATGTCAAATGATTAAACACAAAAAAATACTAAAATAATGAGTACCACATTTAATATAAAAATGTTTTTAAAATAAAAAAATTCAATTATCATTTCTACAAATTTTACGTGGCGATCCTATAAGCATCACTCGATCAATCTCCCATGTCCACATGATCCGTTCTAATATGAAATATTATTGTAAGAGTCAGTATTTTGAAAACACGCAGTAAAAATATATGCATATTCTTATTAACATGATATAAATATAAAAAAATGACATAACATACCAACATTTTTAGATTTAGAGCAAATTGGTCGTGATATCCAGTAGCTCAAGGAATTTCTATATCCCATAGGATTTACATATTTGACCTAACGGTCCATCCCTTAAGATTTAACATATTCGACCTAACGGCCCATCCCGTGAGATTTAACATAGAATTGACCCGAAGGTCTTAAGAGTATTTCATGCCAAGAATTTATATAAACATCAAGAAATAAGAATCTATCACGTTGCACTAATGTATTCTTACCTCAAATGATATGAAAAATTCTGAAAGGATGAGTTTATATGATAGACAAAATGAACCAAGTGTAGGTATGAAAAAAATGGAAAATGACGTGAAGCAATTCTTACTCATATAAAATCTTAACAGTAACTTAAACAAACATTTTCATATTAAATCTTTGAAAGCAAAACGTATTTTACATTAACTAATCATTTTAAAAAGTTAATTAATTTAGTTATTGTTAAAATTAAAAGGATATTTATGTTTAATTAATTATAATGTATTGTACCTTTTCAATTTCCCAACAATCAACGTACTTCATTTGTTGTCTTTTATATATAAAACTAGGTGCAAGCAACGTGCATTGCACGTTTGCTTAATTTATATTTAATAGTTTTGTTTAAAAATTAATTTGTTATTAATAAAGATGTAATTTTTTTTGATTAATTAAATAATTAATGATGTAATGTTTATGTAATTGATAAATAATTAAATAAAGTGCTTCTCTCTGTTATCTCCAACCCAAAATCACAAACAGAAAACTCAAGGTATGTTAAGGGGTAAGAAGATGAGTTTACTTAGACTCCGTTTAATTCTCATTAATGTAGAATGAGAATGAAAAATATAGCCGTTATTGGACCCCACACAAGAGATAGAAATTCAAAATTGATGTGATGGATAACAGTCATATTTTTCATTTTTATGGGTTTTTAATGAGAAACAAACGGAGGTTTAAACTTTTTACATGACTTAAGTCTTTACTCATTTTTAAGTAATAATGCAATTCATTTTATCGTTAAAGTATGATATGTATTACAATAATATATGTATATCATGTGTTAGACTTAGTATTGGTAAGCGACGAGTAAATTTTCGAGGACGAAAATATTTTAAGGGGGTGAGAATGTAGTACCCCGAAAATTTTCATAAAATATAATTCAATTTTTATATATTATATTTTAATATTTTGAAATTTAGAGACTAAATGATACATTTATCAAATTATATTTTATTTGTGTCAAATATTTAGATATTGATGGAGTTATCTTAAATATATGAATACTGGTTTCGTTGGATAAATCGTAATTAGATACATAAATCAGATTCGAGAAAAAGTCGATTCGGATAAGTTAGTTTCAAGATATTTTAGTTTGAAGGAATTATCAAAAGCTAATTTATTTTTATTATTATTTAATTATAATTTTGAAA
Organism: Fraxinus excelsior; assembly: GCA_019097785.1. NCBI lineage: Eukaryota > Viridiplantae > Streptophyta > Magnoliopsida > Lamiales > Oleaceae > Fraxinus > Fraxinus excelsior. Next base: position 20,187,764 of record CM032631.1, on the reverse strand, counting down.
GTAAGGGGGTTAAAAAAAGATTTTCCGTTAAAAGAAGAAATTCCGTTAGTTTTTCCGTTAAATCAAGAAATTCCGTTAATTTTTCCTTTAAACCAACAAATTCCGTTTAATAGCCACTTTTTATATATAGAAAGATATTATAATAACAAATTTTCTTTCTATCACAATAAATTCGGATATAACTAGCTCAAAATTATTTCTTCTTGAACCCAATTTATGTTATTTTATATGAGCTACAAAATGAGTATAATATCGATATAATTTTCTCAACTTTGAAAATACTTAAATATTTGACCCCAAATAAAAGTTACGGTAATTCAATAAAAATATGCATAAGAAAATAAAACATCGAGCAAATAGGTGGGTTTAACTTATTATATTAACCTTTGGACTTTAGTACGACGAGACATGGACTATTCCACTTACTAAGTGACCAACATAAATTTTAGGCCAAATGTGAAATAAGTGAATAAAATTCAGGGTGTTACATCATATGCCATAGAGAACACATTAAAAAAGAAGCTTGATCCCTAGTTCTTCAAACAAGTCCCTGACTTTTTGTTTGTCGAAATGCCTCCCATTATCAAGTACAAGTGAGTGGGAAATCTGAAACTGGTAAATAATATTCTTCCAAATAAACTTGGAGGTGTTGGCCTCAATGATTTTTACCAAAGGTTCAACCTTAACTCACTTAGTGAAGTAATCAATGGTACAATTGCGTAGCTAGCACTTCCCTTTCCTTTCGGTAGGGGGCCTATGAGGTCTACCCCCCATAGGCCCCCCTTTTAGCGAAGGGCCAAGGGCAAGATAATATCGTTAGTTCTTGAGATAGTTGCATTTGAATGGTGGAGAAGCATTGGCACTTGTTGCATCTCCTCACAAATTGAATATCATCCTCTTTTAGTATTGACTGAGAGTATCCTTGTCTTATTAATTTCTTGTTAGCGCTGAACCCCCCGCGTGGTTGCCAGAAATTTCCTCATGAATTTCATACAGAACATAATTGGCCTTTTTCCTTTCGGTGCACCGTAGAAGGGGCGATGAGAAACCTCTCTTGCAAAGTACATCGTCCTTCAATACATAGTGAACAACCCTGTGTTTGAGTTTGTGAGCCTTTTTCTTGTCTTTCAACGACGTTTGATCCTTAAGGAAGGTAATGATTGGTTGTATCCAAGGTAGGGTCCCTTCAACCCACATTATTTACTCCCATTGGATATGGAAGATCTAGCGCGGTGTTCAATTGACACTACTTTAAGTAGCTCTGAATCCTTGCTACGGCTAGCTTTGATAAAGCATCGACATGAAAGTTCTCAGTTTTTGGTATCTAGGTCAATTCAAATTTTTCAAAGGATGGAAGCAAGTCCATAACTTTTTTAGGTAAGCTTTCATGCTCTTATCTTTTGCAGTGAAGTTGCCATTGACTTGACTGACTACCAATTGTGAATCGTTGTTAACCACCAATTTCTTTACTTACATCTCTTTAGATAACCTGAGGCCTGTTAGCAACGCCTCGTATATAGTCTCATTGTTGGAGGTCTTGAAACCAAACCTTACTGCATAATTAAGCTTGTGTCCTTTTGAGCTTGCCAGTACTACTCCTACTCCCAAGCCTATCTCACCAGAAGATCCGTCAATAGTTAGGTTCCATGCTAAGGGGGTCTATTGGTTCCATCATGTTGATATCTGGGGCTATGGTGTCTACCCTTCACAGAAGTCCAATGCTTATATGAAATGTCAAACTCGCTTAGCTCTACGGTCCACTTCATTAACCTCCCCTAAGCATCAGGTTTCTGAAGTATTTGCTTAAGTGGGAAGTTGGTCAACAACGGTATGCTTTGGGCCAGGAAATAGGGCTTCAACTTCCTGTAGGTAAATATTAGGGCAAGAGCAAGCTTCTCCATGTTTGTGTATCGTGTCTCTACTGATAAGAGGGCCTTGCTTACATAATAAATGGGTAGTTGTGTACCTCTTTCTTCTCTCGCTAGTACTGAGCTCACGACTAGATAAAGCAACACTACTTTGCCTTCCTTAGGTTTCAAGATGAAAGGGGCTTGTCCCAAGTGCTCCTTCAACTCTAGGAAAAGCCATTTTGCACTCTTCGCTCTATTGGAACCTCTTTCTTTCTTTGAGAATGTTAAAGAATATGAGGCATCTATCAGTCGCCTTTGAGATGAACCGACTTAACATGGCAAGGTGACCCAGTTAAGCTTTGCACTTCCTTGGGCTTGCAGGGAGATCTCATATCTAGTAAAGCATTCATTTTCTCTAGGTTCGCCTAGTTGATTGACAATGTAGCCAAAAAAAATTTCCAGAGGCTATGCCAAAAGCACATTTCAGTGGGTTCAGCCTCATTCTATACTTTCTTAAAACCTTGAAAGCCTCAAGGTGTTCAACGTGGTTTGCAACTTTGAAGCTTTTCACTAACATGTCATCCACATAAACCTCCATTGTCTTACCTATGCGATCGGCAAACATCGTGTTAACGAGCCTCTGATAGGTAGCTATGATATTCTTCAGACTAATGGGCATGACTTTATAGCAATCAAGTCTCTTATCTGTGATGAAAGGAGTATTTTCCTCATCGGAAGGGTGTATGGGAATTTGATTATATCATGAATTTGCATCCATAAAGCTCAATAGCTCATGTCTTGCTATAGAATCTACAAGTTAGTCGATCCTTGAAAGTGGAAAATGTCTTTAGGGCATGCTTGATTGAGGCTAGAGAAGTCTATGCAGACCCTCTACTTGCCATTGTGATTCTTTACTAGAACTAGTTTAGATATCTACTTCGGATGAACATCTCTAATGAACTCGTTGGATATCAATTTTTGTACTTCCTCCTTCAAAGCTTCGTATCTTTTTGGGTTCATGGCCCTTCTCTTCTGCCCCTAAAGAGTGAATTTAGGTCGACATTGAGGTGGTGGCAGATAACCTTAGGGTCAATGCCCACCATATCTTCATACTTCCAAGCTAATATGTTCAGGTTCTTAAGTAGAAAGCCCTTGAGCCTTTTCTTGTCCGCTAAATTTAACTATTTTCCTACCTGGAGCACCTTTATAAGATCATGTGGGTGTATGGAGAAAGATTCCAACTCTTCAACGGGGGTTGTCTGAAAGTTTGGTTTCATGATTCTAGGGTCCAACCGTGCATCCATTATCCCTTCTTCAGAGATAGCCTTTTTTGTAAGGGCATTTATCATCCCAACATCTTCTCCTTATTCAGGGGTTGGACCTTCCATGGGTGGGTCATCATTTTGTTGTCTATCATAACCATATTTGTGCTTCAGTAAGGATTGAGGTAACATTCTTGTGAGCCCATTTGATTACCTCGGATGGTGGCGATGCCTCGATTAGTGAGAAATTTCATGCATAAGTGGTAGATAGATGTGATTGCCCAAAGCTCTTTCAATGCAGGTCACCTCAGTACACCATGATAAGCGGACATGTAGTTCATAATGAGAAATTACATGAAATGATGAGCCGTCAAAGAGGTGTTCCCATCTCTACAACTAACGTGATTCTCTCCATAGGGGCGATGCTATCTCTAGTAAAACCATACATGGGATAGAGCTCCCATTATCCACCAACATGTGCTTCAATTTATTTCTTGCCACAATAGCTCTTACCACCAAGGCATCACAATGGGGGTAATGAACACCAACAATATCTTCCTGTGTAAATGTTATAGAGTTGCTAGTCACACGGGGGTGCTATTGACCAAGTATCTTGTCATGGGAGATCTTTAGCCTCTTTGACATAATTCCTTTGTGCGTTTCTTAACTCTCATCCAACATGTTGGCCCCCAATTATTGTATTAATCTCTCTAATGGAGTGTTTTCTGCATTTGCATGGGGTTTTCTTCTTTTTCTTTGGCCGCCTTTAGGCCTATTTCTATCATCGTCATGCTTCTGCCTAGGCAATTCATCCATGTGATATCACATTGCCTTATCATGCCTAGGCTCTTGATCATGCCTAGGTAGAGGTGCATTATGTTGGGCATGGCATGTATTCTTCCTTTCAGTATATGAGTTCTTTGGCTCCATGTGAAATAGCCTAGACATACAATCATTTATTTTGTAACTATAGGTTCGATGGTAAGTGCAATATGGCCTATTTCTAGGCTCGCTAATCCTTCATATACCTCTGCCTTTTGGTCGATTTGGCAGTCTTTGGGCATCAGGCCAGACTTCTTCATATGCCAAAGATGGTACCACGTTTGACCTAAAGTGGGGTGATTGTGTGCCCTACTTGGGTCCATTGTTGGTTTGCCAAATGTGAAACAAGACCTGACCTCTGTCTTTGAGACGATGAATGCCCCCAACAAAATTCGGTTGCGATGGTCAATCAATTCCTTGTTGATAATCTCACTCCTCATCATTTCCACTAAGGTGTCATAAGATGTAGGATTCTTATTTCGTACATCTCTCCAGAATAGTGTATTCATGTTGAGGCCTTTCTTCAAAGCTGAAAGGGCTTCCTTATCAGTGACCTGCTCACAATACGTCATTTCATAGGTAAACCAAGCTAGTAGCTATTCAAAGTTTTGCCTGCTTGTTATCTCATAACCTCCAACCTTTGGATAGAGATCTCTCTTTCTTTGCTTGACAAATATTGGTTCAAGAAGGCCTTCTTGATATCCGACCAACTTCTAATACTATTAGTCGGTATGCGGCTATACCATATTTCAGCATCCCCAATCAGTGTGTGGTAGAAAGCTCTGCATTTCAATGCCGATGAGGCTCCTCTAAGAGACTTGTGGGTCTTATAATTTTTAAGGTGTTTCACTGAATTGCCATTTCCTTCATATTCAGGTATTTTTGGTGGCACAAAGTGGTTACGAACATGGGCGTTCCTCAACTCTTGCGAGAATGGGAGACTTTCATTATTGTCATCCAATTTAAAATATCTGAATGGACCATCTGAATCCTCATCTTTAGCTTGGTAGCGAGGCGGTTGTGATGTTCTGGCTTGGCTATTCAATTTTTACAGTGTCCATTCTCTCTCTTATTTCTAGATAGAATGGCCCGGCATTGCCCGCGTTCTTATTACCTCTACATGGGGGGTGATAGTTGGATTCTTAGGCCTTGATTGTCCAATTATATCAAAGACACCGGTGGACCTCTGAAGCTCTCGTTCTTAAGCATATTTTGGAGAGAAATTTTCTATCCTCTATGGTAAGTTATTACCGAGTATGGTGGAGGTATAATTTGTAGACATGTCTACCTCTACCTCCGTTTTGATTGGGCTAGGCTCCCTTCTATGTCTCTGGGGGATAAGTCCTCATGTCATTCTTCTCATCTTCCTATTGAAAGGCCTCCTACTGGGGCATTTGGTACCCTAGTTGCCCATGTGTTTGAATGAGTAATTATTGCATGGTGACATTCTTCTGAGCTATGTTTCTCATGTTTGCATCAATATCTCCTACCTCCCTTATTAGGCGTGCGGTAGTGCCACCTCATCGATATTAGTAGTGGGGTCAACGGGTATTGACATTCGTCCAGATGACTTCTTCTTCATAAGCCCCTTCTTGTCGATTTCTACCTTGAGAGCCATAATGACTAGAACTCGTGGTGTAACAATAGCTTCTATGTCAAGAATAAGCTTCTAGAGATGCCTCTTCAACGTCCTCAGCCGTTCTTTCTTCAAGAACCATGACCTTTCTCCAAGGTTGGCTGTGGAATAACTCATTTTCGATGGCTTTCACCCCAATGATGTTCGCAGTTATAGTGTGATTTTTCACAAATGGCGTCAATCTGTTAACTTCAAAATGTACCTCCAACATTGCCTACAGATCCCATGGCCTCCCACATCCACGCAAGTCTTGTTCTTGTACACTCGGACAAACCGTGGGGCCCTACATTTGCTCGCCATGTAGGATATTTGGAACCGTGTAAATCAAGGCGTAACACAATATATTGATATTTAACTGACATATGTATTAACATATTGGGACCCTCTAATCCTTCTTTTTTCTAGATAAATCTCATTATTTCGCAATGTTTTTAGAATCGGCCCGGTCATTGACCCAAAAATATTAAAGGATTAAGGGTCAAAAGGTAAAATAGGGATTAACCTGAAATTTAAAATATTAAATAAATAAATAAATTTATAACATTAAAAAATTTATTAGTAAAAACATAATTTTTAAAACTCGTTATTTAGAATTTATTATTAATGTAGGAATTTAGTTAAACTAAATCCGCCAAACATTGTTACAGTCCATATACACAAACCCTAACAAAATATAATGTTACAAAGCTTCATTTTCTTCATGTTCAGTCGCCCGTCCACAAGTTTAAGAAAATGAATTTTCTTCCTCTTCTGACATTCTACCACCACTTGTCTAAAATTTTCAAATTCATTTTCTTAATGTTTTGTCGCCTCTCGCTTTCTCTCTCACATTCACAAATTTATGTATTTGGTATCTATGACATAAATACTTGTATTTCTTTAAGATAATTTTAGATTTGAATATTGAATATTTTGATTGAAAGTTTGTGCAGGGGGTTACTAAGAGCTCCGTCGACTATTAAGCAACTGGACAAACAGCAACTTCTTCTTCTTCTTCACCATGTTCTAATTTTCTTTTCAACAAAAATATAAACCGAAAAACCGTGATTGGTTCACCGATTTTCGGTTTGAAGTGGACAGATTCTCGAGTTTTACACCAGTTTCTTTACATCCGGTTTCTATAGTATGATCTGACCGGATTTTGGTCCAATTTCCATTTTTCGGTCAAATTGGCCGGTCGGGTCCTGTTTTGAGAATATTTTTATTTTGGAATTAAAAATTGTTATAGTTAATTTTGTGAGTTTTCAATTTTATTTTGTTCAAACTCACCAAAGGCTAGTCATATATGCTAATACTATTTTTCAAAGTGAATGAAATAGCAAATTTCAATCGAGAATGGACAAATACTGTTTCTCAAGCATAGTTATTAAAATAGGATTAAAAAAAACCAAAGTTTCAAACCCAGGCTGTGTGAGGTAATTGGACCGACATGCTAATGTCCTGGTCAAGAGCCGGTTAAATCGGCAATTTTTTTTGTAAACCATCAAGCTAGTGGACGCGGTTTTTAAATGAATAAAGCTACATATAGATTCTTGGTTGACAACAAGTTTGACATCTCTCTTATGTGGAAGAAATATGATGAGTGATGAGATGGATATATTTAAAATCAATAGTGTAGATTGATACCACATAAAAAAAATCAAACTCAATATCATCAATGATGTACACATAGCAGGATTGTTTTTGAATATATAATATGGGAACAAATAATATTACCCGTGATTGCATGACCTATACAATAGCTTAGATGGTTTTGGGGACCACTATCATCATGTTATTGGTTTTGAAATTTATGTCATATATCTTACCATGCATTAGGGAGGGTAATGGGTCGAGCCAAGTCTGGTCCACACAAGCTTGGCTCGTCCAAGGGCCCTCTTATTTTTTTTTTTTTTTGTTGACTTGAAAAAAGTAGATCACGTGCTATGGCAGAAACAATGGGATATTGACGTTCATGACGTCTCGAAAAATCATTAAATCTGTTGTCATTGCATCGTCTGGTTCTATGGTTTTGCACATAGGATGAGAAAAATATATAGTTAATTCCGCAGGAATTTCACTTGTACCTACATCTAATGTACTTTAATTGTAGGAAGGAGAGATGATAGAACCTTGTTAGGTTTTAGTTGATTTTGTAATTGGCCATTCTATAGATAAAATGACTTAAATTGATTGTTGATGAAAGTTCAAGGAGTAATGTGCAAATATGTCAAAATGATAGTGGAATAGGTCTAGGGTTTTGAGTTTGGAACAAAAGAGAAAACGGCGCAGATTTTTGCTGGACTGTCGCCAGGTTATAGCTCGAGCTGCAAAAGCAGAAACTTTGTCGCTGAACCGTCGCCCCTCCTTCGCTCAAGCGACACCCTGTCGCTCAAATGTCGCGGCCTCTCGATCGAGCAACAGCTTTATACGGGAAATTTTATTTTCACGTTTTAAAGGTTTTTCTCTTGGCCCATGGTTTTCATGACCTACTTATAAATATCCTAAAACTACATAACGTGATTTCTAAGGTTGATAATTGAGAGAGCTTTATCTGTGAGAGATCTATTGATTACTTCTTTCAACATTCATCTTGCTTGAGTGTTTTGGTTAGAAAAATATCCAAATACCAAAAACCAACTTCCTACGTATCTGTCAGAGAGTACTGAAGATCAAGGAAGGCGTCTGGAGTTCCAGTCTGTGAAGAACGAGTTGTTTTTCGTGATCCACAGAACATAGACGATTCTACCAAGCTAAGGGTTGCTACAAGATAGCGGAGTTCCAGGAGAGCGTTGGTCATTGCAGTTGGAATTGGTGTAGGGGAGCACATAATTCAGGAGAGCTGTTGAAACTGCAGTCATGAGATCAGATAGTTCGTGTCGTCATCGTTTAGTCTGGTAGACTGTAAGTGATGAATCATTTATAGTGGATTGACCGGCAAAGTGCCCGGAATTTTTCTCAGTTGAGTTTCTCCATAAACAATTCTTGTGTTCTTTACTACTTTATGTTTTACTATTTATTACATTCAAACTGCAATAATTCAACGTAGGAAAATTGAATTGTTTGATTAATCATCTAGAGATAATGAATTTGTGACTTGTTGCATGTTAATTAATTTTTAATTCCGCATTAAATACATATTCACTACCCCCCCCCCAGCTATTGTTAGGGTCAAACTTGCGTTTTTCAAACCTAAATTAAATGATAAAGTAAATAATTGATGCTTCGTTGATTCAAAATTAAGTGCATAGTGCATACAATTTATATATTTCAGTTAAAGTATACTCTAAATTAGAATGTGTAATTGGAGCATTAAAATTTTATGTATTTGAGATTTTTTGTACATTTCAAATTATATCTAGGATCCATTACACAAGATAAAGGAAATAATCTAGGTAACTCTTTCCAATATTTTCTAATTTTTATTTCCATTGAATGAAATATATTATTGAAATCAGGATCAGATTTATATTCGATTAAAGTTAATGTAATATAATAAAGATGTCAAAAACTTAAGAACTAGTAGGGTAATATACCACTAATAATACATTTATAGCATTATAAAAACTGTCAAAAAATTTCTAACTTTAAAAGCAAGTTCCCAATCATAATCTTGCAAATCATCATATAAATCAGGTGTATGTGTCTAGAATTACAAAATTCATTAATAAGTGGTTCATATCCTTCTACTAACATGTACGCTATTATGTTTCTTTTATTCTTGCACAATTAAATTAAATATATGACATACAGGACAAACATGAAATAGAAAATCACCAAAATCTAGATTAAGAACCCCACATAATTTATCAACTATAGGTTAACAGTTACATTATCAAAAGCAAAACTATGAATTTTAGTTTCATAATGTATTCTTTAATAATTGTCATAATTGCATTAAATATATTATTAGTAATATGAGAAAACTCAATTATTTTAAAAATAATAATTATTTTTTATCTATTATCCATAGCTGTCTATGTAGTGAATAGTTGCAGTTATGTAACTTTTTTTTATTAACACCTTTCTATAAATCAGATGTGAAAGATATAGCATCATCATATTTTTGTAAATCACGTAATAGCCTCTTTTTTTGTTCTAATGAAATAATCAATACAATTAAAACGAAGAGTGTTTCTCTTCCACGAATTTCTTGAAAATGCTTTTTGTCGACCATGCTAGACGGCAACTTAGCACCAACTACAAACTTGACCATTCCCTCGTGGTACCTTTCTCCTGTATAGATCAATGTGCTTAGTGTACTAGAGATATTACGGGTAGAATGTGTGCAAAAATTAAGATGTATTTGTGTTTGACCAATATCTCCATGTTTGGTCGAATATTTCTTTAATGCTGCTTTAGGCAGTACTTACATACTGCTTTTGATTTTTATTTTCCATATACTAAACGGCATGTAGATACCAATTTGAAGTGTTCTCAATATTTGGTAGTTTGTTTGATTTTTCGCTCACCCATACCTCTTGTACTTACTTCTTTGAGTTCTTCTTCATCAAAGTCATCCAAATCAATAAAATTATTACTCTCATGCAAATCTTCAACTGCTGAATCATCAGGATTGAGATGCTATTAAGACCAGTAAAATTATCGAACATAGGATATATGATTTGTGATGTGGATGGTATGTTATCACCACAAAAAAATAGCTCAATATAGTTAGGAGTGGGTGCGGTCATGTTCGATTCGATTCGATTCCGAACCGAACCAGGTACCAATAAAAATTTTAGAAATAGAACCATTGATTTCATATCTAACTATATATATAAAGAACCAATTGGTTCTAGTTCGGTCTGGTCCGATTCAATTTTTATATTAAATTTTTTAATAAAAAAAAGTATTTAACTAATGGAGTTAAAATTCTTATCATTATTGTAATCTAACAATACAAAAATTAATTAAATAAGGTAACAAACAAAAATACACTCTCAGGATCAATTAACAAGGGAATAAAAAGGATAGATTATTAAATACAATATAAATGGTAAAATCTGGATCAAGAATTAATTCTTAATAAAACTTATACAACAATACGTACTAAAAAGTATGTAGTATTTATAATCTAATTATATTCAATAATCTTCAATGAAAAGATCTTAATTCTGATGATCGATCACTTAGGAAACAACGAGAAATTCGAATTCTTACAAAATATTGAATTATAAATCCAATTTTTCCTATTGGGATTGCATTAAAGGCTTAAAGTTATGAATATTTGTAAAGTATTTATCAAATTATTTAGATTATGTTGATTACTTATTAAGTTTTACTGTGAAAGAAAGAAGAAGATGTGTATGGAATGTAAAATTTTAGCGTGAGATAATTTTAGGTCTAATGTCTAAGTATCTAGTACATATTTGTGCAATATATCAACAAAAAGAAAAACCAAGGAGAACCAAATTCACTATTGGTTCTTATGGCAATACCAAGAACGATCCAAAATCGATCGGTACTTCTCGATGCATGATCTCAAAATTGATCCATTTAATAAATGGATTGGAACCAAACCTACCGATTCTATTCAATTCCGGTCTGGTTCTACCGATTCTGGGGAATATAAAATATATGCATGTAACAAAAATGAGAAGAATATAAAATTTATTAGAAACTCAATATTATATCATGAAATACAATTTATTTTTTTCCACATAGAGTTTGAATGGATTAAAATAGTACAGGAACGTTGATTCGTTTTACAGTTTCTCACCGTGTATCAAATATATTTTTACTAGCTACATTGTTTGATACCCATCTCAAATTGCATGGGGTCAAACATTGCTTTCAATTACTTCAAAATAATTTTAAATTTTACATTCGATACAAATTTATCCTCATTACAAGAAGAATTATATAGACGTGTAATTTGTACTCTGATTAGAACTTGATAAGAGTAGTTTCTATACTTATTTGAGATCCTAAACGATGATATTTTTTCGTTCATTGGATAAAATACTACCTAACTTGTGTTATATTTCATTGTAAATGTAAAACTCAATGTTTGATGAAAAATTGAAGAAAAGAATGTAAAGATAGCGAAAAATGACTCAATTGTATCAAATACAAAGTTTGTGGACTAATATCCATTTAAGTAAAAGTTTGAGTACTAAAATTGAAGTAATTTAATATGGGGAACCAAGATACAAGAAAGAATGAAGAAAATGACTGAAAGAAAAATTCGTGAAATTTTTATAACTGGACAGCCGGCCCAATTATACTGGGCCAGGCGGCTATCTGACCCTAAACCTCAACAACAAGACGAGAATTTTATGTCTAGGCGGTTGCTCCATTTTCTACTGGGAGCCCAAGCAGACCAAATCGGCGAAATTTTTTTGATTTCCTAATTTGATTACAAGTCTCATGGAAACGAATTTTGGGGCGTCTTTTAAAACTTTAGGCCGTCTAAAAGTGAGGAAGACGCATTACAACATATTTTGAAGAGATTTTGAAGTAGAGAACAAGCGAAGAACACGAAGATCGAAGCCAGAATTATATTGGGTGATGTCGATTCTTTAATATTCTTTTTGTTTTCTTCTTCATAACATGCTAGGCTAGATTTATCTGTACTATGGAATGATGAACTATGTAATAAGATATTTATTTCTTAGTTTTACATTTTTGACAATAAAAACACGTTTTGGATATTTGAATGATTTATATTATCTTATTTTCTCCATTATTGTGCACGTAATTGTGTGAGTGTAATTGCTTATTTTATGCATTCGAAAAAAGGGGAATATGTTCGACATATATAAATTATCTAGGGTCCGATAGGGGATAAAAATATACTGCTATATTTTGTGTGAATTTTTAAGTGTTCATAAAAACTCATACATTCTTGTATGCTCATATCAGTCATAAAAATATAGTTTAGTCATAAATGAGAATGTATTTGACATTACTCGAGAGATAATGTTGAAGAATTTAGGAACATTGATTCATCAATATTTCATCGTATTGTCAAAGTGTATAACTGAGTTTAAAAATAGTTATTATATAGGGATTCGTTATCTTAGTACATTAATCGTCAATTCAAACACTCCAACTTACATTTAACGTTTTTTGCATTTAAATTAGTTAAATCATTTTTACTCACATACTTAGCATTGTTTTAGTTATAATGTCATCAAAATAAAACGTCACTTTATTCTAGTTTCTGTTAAGATTCAAGTAATAAGAATTGAACTAATCGATCTTCGTGGGACGATACTCGGGTTCAAAAAGTTCACTTTATTACTTGTTAACGAACCGTACACTTGTGGTGGTTTTAATCCGAAATATATTTTCGTGAACAGAACTACATAGATTAAGATTTTTTTAGTTCAAAATATATGAGTACCAATATGTTTGGATCACCCATGTAGGATGAGGGGCTGACTTCTTCAATATTTTTCAATGGGAGAATGCACGACAGTATCAATATTTGGTATTATCAAGTACAACATGAAATTTGTTCATAGTACCTACGACTTTATTAGTACTTGTGAATATAATGTGTATCATGGAAGATCACAAGTTAGATCGAGATGCATAAAATGGTCTAGGCTATATTATAATTCGAATAGAAATACGTGTTTGTATCCCCAATTATTTCAATAAAATAATTTGAGAGTCACAAGTGGCTCGTGAACCCAAATTTCTTCAGGCGAGCACTAAATAGGCAAGCCAAACAGCACGACTCATCCCGTTGAACACCCCCATGTATGTGGGATTCATTTTCATATCAAAGTTTAATACATATAGAATTTATTTAAATATATAATAATAAGTCTTGATTTAAAAGTTAAAGTTCTTAAATAGAGCCGCACATAATTCTTGGAACTTGAGAAGAATATGATTATCGAAGAATTTCTTGTGAATCTTACAAGATCCGTTTCTTCTTTTTTCTCTGATAGATTATTGGAATCATCTATGTTCGAATCATAAATATATTATAGAATTTTTATAGTATTCAGGACGGAATACATAATGTCATCCCAAATACTTCAAATGATCAGGGTTTTGAATATTCTCTCTAAAAATTTGAATAGACATAAGGGTGTGTTTGAGCCACATTAATACCAATATGTTTGGATCACCCATGTAGGATGAGGGGCTGACTTCTTCAATATTTTTCATTGGGAGAAAACACGACAGTATCAATATTCGGTATTATCAAGTACAACACGAAATTTGTTCATAGAACTTGCGACTTTATTAGTACTTGTGAATATAATGTGTATCATGGAAGATCACAGGTTAGATCGAGATTCATAAAATGGTCTAGGCTATATTATAATTCGAATAGAAATACGTGTTTGTATCCCTAATTATTTCAAGAAGATAGATGAAGGTGTCCTGGCTCTTTTCAGTTATGAAATTGCAAATTGTGAAGACAGAATTGTAATTATATTTTAAATTTTAATCATTGTATTGTATTGTATTAGTTTGCTTACACGAATTTTTTATTCTTGTACAATTTTAATTCTACCTACATATTGTTGTCGATTCCATGCCATCTTGAAGAATGAGAATGAAAATTTTAATGTGTACCAAACAAAGGCTTAATTTATTAATGAAGGTACCGTGGGAAAAGATTGTTGTCACATTCATGCTTGCCAAATTTTGCATAGAGAAGAATAGAGATGGAAGGGCATAACTATCTCAACTTTCCATATCTTTAGTCAACTGTTACAATTCTATATAAGAAGTAATTGGCATAAAAGAAGTCATTTAATCTATAGTAAGGGGAATTTACTCAAGGAGTCATTAATTCAAGAAAGGACCATTCTCCTCCTCCTAGGGAGGGAAGAGCTCAAATAATATCGAATATCGATATTTCCCTACTCTATTTCCTTCTGTAGGGAGCTGCCTTAAATGGAAAAGTTTGGTCCTTAATCCAAAGGAGATATAGTTGAATGGAAAGGTTTGGCTCTCTATTTCCTTCTGTAGGGAGCCTTGAATGGAAAGGTTTGGCCCTCTATTTCCTTCTGTAGGGAGCTGTCTTGAATGGAAAGGTTTTGCCCTTAATCTAAAGGAGATATAGTTCGATCTACTCTATTTCCTTCTGTAGGGAGCTGCCTTGAATGGAAAGGTCTGACCCTTAATCCAAAGGAGATATAGTTGGACCGATTCCTGAAATTTCATTTTCAAATATTCCTAAATGTTAGGGCTCCTCATGGAACTTGAGAAGAATATGATTATCAAAGAATTTTTTGTGAATCTTACAAGATCCGTTTATTCTTGTTTCTCTGATAGATGATTGGAACTTCATCAATGTTCGAATAAAAAATATATTATAGAATTTTTAATAGTATTCAGGACGGAATACATCGTGTCATCCCAAATACTTCAAATGATACGGTTTTGAATATTCTCCCTAAAAATTTGAATAAACGTAAGGGTGTGTTTAAGCTACATTATTTTGGAAAAATGTAATCTGAAATAGTAGATTAATGGAGAATGTGTGGTTGAAAACGAAGGAAAAGTTATTGATGTGATGAAAAATATTATTTTGTTAAAGAATGTGTGATTGAAAATGAGTAAAAAATGAAAATGAAAATTTTAATGTGAACCAAACATTGGCTAAATTGCTTCTATGTAATAGTTCAAAATGTAGTACAATAATGCCACGAAATATCCCTGGTGTACAGAAAATCTGTCATTAGATAGTTTAAGAAAAATAGTGTTGGCAGCCAATGAGGTGCTACCAACATCTCATGTGTACACCAATTGGGTAAAAATCCTTGTACAAGTATGGAAATCCATAATGCCACTATCCAGCGTAATTTTGGTCTATAAATACAAAAATATTGTTGTTGCAAAATCTCATGCACAGCATATCCAAAGCAATACTAAAAATGGCCTCTCTTCAAGCTTCATGTGCTGTCTTTGCCAAACCATCTAAATCATTCACCTACCATCACTTTCAAGTGTCATGCAATGCTAAGAAACCCAGTTCTCAAGATGTTGAAAATTCCCAAGTGAGAATAGATAGGAGAAATGTGCTCGTTGGGCTTGGAGGTCTGTACGGTGCATCCAACCTTGTGTCGAATCCGTTGGCATATGCCGATCCTGTACAACCTCCTGACTTCAAAAAGTGCGGTGAAGCTTTCGACATTGGGTCAAAGGATCATCTTAAAGTTAATTGTTGCCCTCCAATCTCCGATGACATCACTGATTATGAGCTTCCACCGCCACCACATAGATTGCGCATTAGACAGCCTGCTCATATGGTCGGGAAAGATTATATAGCCAAGTATGAAGAAGCCATTAGGCGTATGAAGGAACTTGATAAGTCCAATCCAAATGATCCCCGTGGCTTCAAGCAACAAGCTAATATTCACTGTGCCTATTGCAATGGACCTCATGACCAAGTTGGGCATAAGGATCTAGACTTTCAAGTTCATGAATCTTGGCTCTTCTTTCCTTTCCATAGGTGGTACTTGTATTTCTATGAAAGAATCTTGGGAAAATTGATTGATGACCCACATTTTGCTCTACCATATTGGAACTGGGACCATCCTAAGGGAATGACGATGCCACCTATTTTTGATAACCCTTGTTCACCTTTGTACGATGCAGTGCGGGATCAAAACAATAGGGCCTCTGCTGTCGTCAATTTGAACTACACGAGCAGTGCACCGACAAATTATCTGAGGCAGGTGGACATCAATCTCCGGACAATGCATAGTGAAATGATCACAAGTGTCAACAATACTCTTCAGTTCATGGGAGCCCCTTATTGCGATGGAAGCAGTCCCCGACCAGGTATGGGCACATCAGAACGTGGCTCTCACACTGCAATTCACATATGGGTTGGAACCAAAGATAAAACTGGGGAACATAAATATAATGAGGACCTAGGCAACTTTTACTCAGCAGGTCGAGATCCACTTTTCTATTGCCATCACGCAAATATTGATCGAATGTGGACTATATGGCGAAAACTAAGAACCCCAGTCCGTAAGGACATTACTTCACCGAATTACTTAAATGCTCAATTTCTTTTCTACGATGAAAATGCTCGTCTTGTTAGGGTGAAAGTTGCCAACTGTGTGGACCATGCGAAATTGGGCTATAAATATCAAGACATGCCTATTCCATGGCGTCACTATAGACCACCAAAGAAGCAAACCAAGGCCAGAATAATGGAGAAAAATTCTGATATTCCGAATGTAACAGCCGTGTTACCTATAACCCTGAAAAACACTGTTAGGGTTATAGTTCCCAAGTCCGCCAAGGGAAAAGTAAGGGAGCAACTGGTGATCGAAGACATAGAGAAAGACACAACAAAATTTATCAAGTTTGATGTGTTCGTGAATGATGAAGACGACGACTTGGAAGCATTGGACAGGGCTGAATATGCAGGAACCTTCGCACAAGTGCCGCACAAAACTAAGAACAAGAAGAGCAAATCTTCAATTTCTTTGGATTTGACTCAGCTTTATGACTACATTGATGTTACTGATGATGATACCATAGTGGTGTCGATTGTGCCAAGATCTAATGGCGAAGATATCACCATTGGTGGTATCAAGATCGTTCCTGTGCCTCCGGAATTTGAGGTTGAATCTAATGATAATGATGATAATTAGGTTCTTCCAGGAGGAAAATTAATATTGTTAAGCTGTTAGGAGGGATGAAATCCTTTAATCCCTTTTTAAAAATGAAAACAAAAACAAGAATAACAGTAACAATAATAAATAATAATGATAATAATGTCAGGAATTTTATGTTTCTTGGTTTCCAGTTGTTCTCTCTTAAATTTTCTGTTTTTGGTACTTCCACTTGTGTATAGAATGAATAAAACTGTCATTCTACTTGTATTTTAGAATGATATGAAATTTGGCATCAATAAGATTTTCATGGTACTTTCACTCGTGGTAGAATTGTTACTAAAGTAGGGAAAATTGCAGTATTAGTCCCCAACCTATGCAATTTGTAATTCACAAGTCCACATTCTATTATTTTAGCATGTAACTCTCAACCCATTAACTCCATAGAATTGTGGTCCTTATTTCACAGAAACCATCCAATTAATAATTAAAATGTCACCTTCATATTAAGTTTACCCTTATTTGTAAATAACACACAAAAAAAGGGAAAATGAAAACATAAACAGAATCTCCTTTTCCGTCATGGTCCTTGATTTCACGAGTACTAGGGGATATTTTCTCTCCTTGTTTCGCAAAATTGTACGAAGAAATAGATCCTAATTTCGACAAAAACTAGGGTTTTTTTCCCTCCTTAAGTCACGGTGTTACTGCAATTCAACAAAGAAAAAATTTGTCCATTATTTGCTAGTATGGGAGGGGGTGGCGGTGGCATTTGGTTGGGGGAGGATGCGGAAAAAAGATTTATTTTAGAAATTTTATTTTCTATTATTTTGTTTTTCTGTTTCTCTATTTAGCCCTTGTTTAGCCCCCATTTCAACGTGTTTTTTGAAATATCGTATTTTAAAATAGTAATTTTTTTAAAAATGTGTGGTTAAAAAAGAAGGAATAATTTTTTATTTACAGAACCGGACGACATGAACCAGGCTTTCTATCGAAACTTCTGGGATGTTGTCGGTAAGGATGTTACTTATTTGTGTTTACATTGCTTGAACACATGCACTTTCCCCACAGATTTGAATGACACTTCTATTGGTTTCAAGCTTCAAGGAATGGCTCATAGATGTCCTTAATCATCAACAAGAACAAGAGATTATCTCTATGATTTGTTAGGCCATCTATATGAACTGAAATGAAACCGTTTGGAAAGCTAAGCCGTTTACAGTGCTTAAAGTGGTGTCTTTTGTTAAAAAAAAAAAAAAAAAAAAAAAAAATCCGCAAGCAATGGCGTGATGCTAATCATTCATTACCAAAACCCATGGCTAACTCCAACAGACCGGAGAATGATAAGTGGAAACCACCTACTACGGGTTCCTTTAAATTAAATATTGATGCAGCCATCTTTGAAAATCAAAGGAAGGCTGGGCTCGACCTTGTGATTAGGAACGATTTAGGGTCATTTATTGCTGATAGAGTTGTTTCTGTACAATGTATTGTTGATCCACTTTTAGCCAAGACTTTGGGGGTTCGCGAGGCCCTTTCTTAGATTAAAGCTAAATTTCCCGAGGTCCAAACCATTGAAATGGACGCCCTTATGGTTTATAGTGCTCTACAGAATGATGAAGTGGACAATACTTACTTTGGTATTCTTATTAAAGAGTGTCGTCTTCTTGCTAGAGATTTATCGAATCTCAAGTTTAGCTAGGTTAGGAGATCGGCTAACCAAGTAGCTCACACGCTTGCTAAGGCCGCTGTTCATCACATGTTAATGTTGAATGGTCTTATTTTTTGCCTTTGTTTATTTCAAATGCACTGCTTACTGATTTGATGAATGAATAACTTTATTTCCCTAAAAAAAATAATGGTCAAATGAAAGTTTGTACGGTGCACATTAAATTAGGTATCCTTGATTCTCCAACCATTTCGATTTGTGGAATTTTTGTCGCTGTTACTTTTTTATCCTCTTTCCCATCATCAACCTTTCATTTATTCTCTCATATAGTCTCTATTGACGGGTTCCTTCCATTTTTTCCATTGGTATCACGTAAATGGGCAATTCTATCCTTAAAAATTAAATAAACAAAAAAAAAAAAGAGAGAAATTTGCAGTAGAGGTTACAAACCTTTCGAAAATGTGTAGTCGGGTTCAGACCTTCTAATTTTAGCACCTATATCTCGAATCTATAAATAAAATGTGAGTTCTAAGCACATCTTGATAGTTCTTGTCCGAATGATCTTTAGTTGACCAATTTTTTCGAATTGCCCGTCATTTAACTTAAATACTAAAGGGCAAAAATGTCATACAAGAAAATCATGCTTAAAACAATTTAAAAAGATAAGTTTAAATTAAACCCTTTAAAAATCCCTATACCTACCTCCAAACAAATCCCAATAAAGGTTTTTGTAGATTTAAACCGTAAAATTAACTTATGATAAGAGTTGTGATTATTTCTCAAATTTATTAGTTATAGGAATGATCTCCAAAAATTAATTAAAAAAGAAAAGTACTTTATCTTCTACGAAAAGCAAAAAAAAAACCACCCTACTTCTTTTATTCTCCTACGAGCCCCCATCATTCATTCATTCCTTCCTTCCTTCTTTTCTTTCTCTTTCTTTGTATCACTATCGAAAATAATAATAATTATAATAATCCAGAATCAATTACACATATAAAGAGAACACCACACCACACCACACCACACCATACCCCTCCCTCTAACCCTACCCCTACCCCTACCCCTACCCCTACCCCTACCCCTACCCTACCCTTACCCTTACCCCTACCCCAACCGAAATTTCAACATCCACAAAGAGCTCAATAATCCTACATGAGTCGCTAAAATCCATAGCCGGCCATCAATGCTGTTGACAACCTTATATTGCAAGTCATGTTGAACTAGACCAAGCCATCTTCTATAATTAAATTTCACCGGTCCTCAACCTCTCGTAAGTATGGCGCCCATGTTCCCAACCTGCCATTTGTTTCTTTCACATCGTCAATCTTTTAAGATATAGCATCCATGATCACAACTAACAAAAATTAAATATTTGAACATTAAATGAGCATATGACACTCGTGGTTAGAGATAGATTAAAATAAGGGATATATGGTCCATAAACTCATAACACCCAGCTTCAATGGATCAAACCCACGATGTATTTAATGACTCTTCTTTTCATAAGTACGTTTAAGTTGTTCTCAAGCATTGCTAAATAATCCTCAAGATTTTAAAAATCAATTTAGACTTTGTTTGATAGCGATTAAAATTAGATTCTTAATAAATTTTAATAAAAATTGATAAAACGTGTGTTTAAAAAGTTGAGAGTCACATGATAGAAAAAAACAGAAAATGATGATCGATCCAAAACAATCAATAATAAACCTAGTAACCATCCATGTTGAAATTAATGAGAATATCAAAATGAAAACGGAAGCGTACCTTGAACCATAGATATCTGATTCTTCGCCTGAATTAGTTATGATCTTCCAATTGATTCGTGGTCTCCTCTTCAACCTTTTGATCTCTATTGATGGAAATGTAGAGAATCTAGAAGAACCACTCACAATTGGGGACCATGACCCCTTATTATAATTAGATAATGAATGGTCATTATCTTTCATTTGTTTCAAATCGGACCCTTCAACAATTTAAAACAAATTTTTCGGTCTCTACACTATATTCCCATGAAACCTAATACCCATTAGTCAAAATACATATTTAGTGGATCACTTTAGTTGACTAATTTCTTTAAACAATAGCACCACACATTTTAATATATTACATGTGTGGCCCCATATGTTGAAATTTTCCAATATCACATAAAATATGTGGTTAAAATTGATTGTTGATTTTGACTTAATTTATAACTAACAGGGGTTTAATATGAAAAAAGGCAGATGCAAATTTTGCTTTAAGAAATTAAACTGCGAGACAAGCAAGTCTCATTGGTCAATATTTTGTGGAGAAATATTCAAACTTCAGAAAAAGCAACGTAGGATGAAGAAGAAGAAATGAAGGCTAGATATCATAAGTCATTTGGTACGTTTTAAATTTCGAGGATGAAATTTCTTTAAGTGGAATATGTAATTCCAGAACTTTCTAAAAATTTTGGACTTTTTTGGACTTTCATTTAATTTTTAGGAATTTCAATGATTTTACAATAATGATTTTATATTATAAGATAGAATATTGTAAGCGTAGCATCTACTCCAGGTAAAAAAAAATATAGTTTACATAAATACTTTCAAAGTCAAATTTATACTTTCTCCACAACTATACAATACTTTTTTTGTATTATTTTATTGTTTAAAATACTTTAATAATAAAAAAAATTAACAAATACATAAAAATCAATTTTAAACATTGGAACGTTACATAAATGGTCTGAATTTTATTTTATTCAGATTTTTAAATGAAAGTTGAATTCAATGTTCGAATTGTTTTGTAACAAAAGAAACTCTCTGAACAATTTTAGCTTAACATCCAGTGGCGGCCGTAGACATTTGAAGTTAGGGAACGATAAAACTTACAAAAAAAAAATTTGAAAAAATTAAAACATTCGATATATTATTACAATTATTTTATATGCGTTCTTATACTTTGATAACTTTCATAATCTCATTACTGAAAAAAACCAATTCAAGTGAAAAAATAATTCTTCTAACAAGAAGCAGCAAGAGACCAACAATTTCAACAATATTAAACTTATTTGATAGGTAAGGTTTCTAAATTTTATTCTACTCTCAAAATACAGGCGATCACTGGTTTTATATGGGCATTTTGATTTTATATTTAATACGAAACGGGTCGGTCATTCCTAGCTATGTCAACGAGCCAAGTCGGAAAAAAGCTCGAGCTTTTTTCTGCCGAACTTTTTTTGACCCGAGTCGAGCCCAGCAAAAAAAATGAGGCTCTGTCCGAGCATTCGGACCGAACTTTAGCGGGCCGAGACAAGCCCGAGCTAGCTCGGTTTTTTTTTAATGTCAAATCTACACTTCTTACTTAAAAAATTTAAAATTTGTGCGGTTTATACGTACTATAAATTAAATAAAAAAGATCGGGCTCGGCTCGAGTTTTTTTGTGCCGAGCTTTTTTTGGCCCGAGCCGAGCCCAGCCAAAAAAATAAGGCTCGTTGTAACCGAGCTCGAGCCGTCCGAACCGACGAACTTTTTTGTCATCCCTAGTCATTCCCATTCTTATCTTGTTGGATATGTGTGTTAACTTGTCATATCCCCATACTCAGTAAAAGCGGGACAAGATAGGTTCAGGCGAGATCATAGTGATGCGCGGCAGGTTCCCCTACCCCATTTATTGTCCTATGTATTTTTTTTTTTTGTCTTTAGTTAGTAAATATTATTATTTTTTTACCAATTTGTTAAAAAATACCTAATATTCTCTTTAAAAATATGACAAATCTATTATTTTTGTTTGATAAAAAATTTTAATTTGAAATTAACTTTAAACGAGGATGGTAGCGAGACATAGACTATGCTTTTCGTACCCGTCCCGTACTTATTTCGTAGCAATGACTATTGCCCCGTTTAGCCGGTTAGACGGGTAATCGCTGCCCCATTCGAGGCGAGCCTCCACATGTATCGAGTTAAATGAATTTTTTTGTCATCCATATACTAGTGCCAACATCGTGTAACGTTAACGTTCAAATATGAATGTCAAAAAAGCTCGTCAGCTCTGGCTTGCCCCGGGAAAAGCCCTAGCTGAGCCCACTCATGCTTGGATCACCGAATCGAAGCTAGGGCTGAGCCCCATTTTAGGGCATCGACTTGAGCCGAGCCAGCCCGTCTAGCCGAGCTTCATTAGAAAAAAATATTTTAATTTTAAAAATAGATTTTAAATTCTTAAAAAAAGTTTAGATTTATCACAAAAAAAAAATCGAGTCGGCTCGGCTCGACTCGGGCCAAAAAAAGTCTGAACCATTTTTGTTCCGGCCGAGCTCGAGCTTCAAGTTTCAGCTTGTGACTCGACTCGTTAATACCCCTACTTTTAAACCAATGTTTTCCGTTAGTCCCTATTTGGTACACATTAAAATTTTCATTCTTATCCTTCTACTCATTACACATTCTTCAATAAAATAATATTTTTTTATCACATCAATAATTTTTCCTTCTTTTTCAACAACACATTATCCATCAATGCACTATTCTAAAATATATTCTTCCAAAATAATGTGGCTCAAATTAGTTGCAAACATGAGTGCCATGATTTAAAAAGCTAGGCAGCATATCACACTTAAGAAAGCTTTGGGTCCCCTGGTGGAATTTACTATAAAGAATCGGATGCTTTTACAACTCATAACCAATTCGTTAGCGTGTAAAATGTAGATTTACTATAAGATGGACCCAAAAAAATAATAAAAAATCATGGATGTCTAGAATTTGTAATTTTTTTATTCTCTCTACTTTACTTACGCATCAAATCCTCGTGCCAAGACCTCAAACCATGTATTAGCAATAAACGAGGATATAAATTATGTACCACTAGACGTATCCTTAACTATTTAGGCATTTTTTTTTTCTTGTTAGTATTTTCTACCATTTTTATTGTTTATCTTAAGTTGTTTGGTGTGGATTAAGATTGAAATATTTGTTATCATTTTTATCGTTTATCATCTTAAGTCCCTATTTGGTAAAGATTAAAATTAAGATTTTAATTTAAGTCAAATTCAACAATTAATTTTAATCATATATATCAAGAGACCAACAATTTTTTTAATCGCATATTTTATCAATTTGTATCAAGATTTACTAAAAAAATGATTTTAATCTCTACCAAACAAAAGATAAAAGCAAAATAGACAAGACATGATGGAAAGGATTATTTCCGCCCCTAATCTTATGAGGACGTTTGTACCAAGATTAAAAGGATAGGTACTGATTTCAGAAAAAACGTTAGGTTGAGACCATATGTACAAATAATCCCACATTGAAAGATAGACCTTGTTTGAATTCCATTATTTTCAATTACACGTTATTCAATAATAAAATAATATTACATAAAATTCAAAAAAATTTCACTCACACATTCTCGATCAATTTATTAAAATGCATTTTTAAAATAAATAATAATAATAATAAAATTAAAATTAAACAGGCCATTAAAACTTGCACGAACCAGTGGCGTGCTTCGGGGGACCTTGCTGGAATCCGAGAAATCTCTCCCAAGTCCCAGCAGAGAACCAATTCCACCAGATCTGAATTCTTCACTATCAACAAGATTCCCTGATTATAATTTGTATATAGCTTCTACTAATTCTAATTCTTTTCAATCTCTGATCTCTGCAAGTGAAATCGATTCTTTAAATCAATCAAGAAAAGCAAAATACGGACAGAAATGGGTTGTTTGCAATCAAACCCGTTTCACAGGATACTCTTTTTCGTTATTCTTTTCCTCTTTCTTTCGTTTTCATTCCCTCGTATTTTCGCCCAGGTAATGTCGTGTTTTCTTGCTTTTTAGGGATTAGTATTTTGAGTTTGACATTCTTGGTAATCATATTGCTAGTGATTAATTTTAGGAATCTGATGGTGATGATGCAACCAAGGATCTGGGTCGGCGTAGTAAGGTGAGTAGTTTGTCTTTCTAGATTGAAGAATCTGATAATTTGACGGCTTTGATGATTGTGCTAGATCAAATGTTACAAACTTCCAAGGCCTAATGTACTTTATACCAACTTTGTAATTTTTTGCTTACCTTGTTGTACTCCTTTAGTTCTGGTACCATGATTGGATGCAAGTAATGTAGGTGGATTTACAAGCTCTGGCATGAGCATGTTTGTGGGTTGTTATTGAGCAAACTCTAGCTGTTCTGCACTCAAGATTGATCAACTTAAAAAATATAATAAGAAAAGGATTTCAGGTGTATCACTTGGATTTTTATATTATTTTTTGGTCGGGGGACAACTGAAAATAAGTGAATCTTAAATATAATTTTTCTTGAAAATTGATTCATGTTCATAGTGTTTATTATTTTTTTCCTTTTCTAGTGTGGTTACATCGTGCATCTTTTGTATCTATGGACTGGCTGTTATAGTTTGTGATCATTTGTTCATTTTGGTTGATAGATTTTTGTGGACAAGATAAAAACTGCTGTTGTAAGAGATGAGAAAAACTCTGATTCCATTAATGTTGATGTTGGCCTGGACTCTGGTCTGGGTATATTCGATGCTTTCTTTGCGAGTTTCTCCATGATTCTTGTCAGTGAGGTTAGTGTATTTGTTTGTGCAGTATCATTATATTATGTATCATATTGAGTCTTGCTAATGATGTGTTTGTTTCTCTGATTTGATGGTTCTTACTAAAAATTAAGTTCTTACTTCTTAGTGGTAGTTGGATGAATAACAGATTTTTGCCAGTTTTACGATGAAAACACTGCAGAAAGAATATTTAAACTACAAAGTATTTATTTCATCTTGTTTATTTAATTTAGTCTAACGAATGTATTCTACTGATGGCTGCTGCTAGATTGGAGATGAAACCTTTATTATAGCAGCTCTCATGGCAATGCGTCATCCCAAGTCAATTGTTCTATCTGGTGCACTCAGTGCCTTGTTTGTGATGACAGTAAGATGGTTAATCTCTTATACCATTTCCTAAGGGAAGTGTATGCTTCCTTTACAATCATGGAATGGGTGCCATATCTTTTTGATTCTCAAAATTGTTGTCTTGTGGAGAAAATGTTTTAACATTGGAATCCTTGCGTTTGTGAAATAGGTACTTTCGACTGCTCTTGGTAGGATTGTACCAAATTTGATATCAAGGAAGCATACTAACAGCGCAGCTACAGGTTTTCTATCTCATTTTTTTTTTTTTTTTTTACTGTCTTGGAATAATTCACCAAAAAGGTGTTTTGTTTAGTTTGTTTAGTTCTTCACAGACAAATTATACACTGCTTAATTTCTTTAAGTTCAAAATAATCTATAATAGAAGCCAACAAAAGATATTGTTGGTTTGAATTGGAGAGTGAGTTCTGTACTTTTTTATAGACTGATTAATATTCACTTCTATTCATTTTTGTCATTTTGAATTTTCAATTAGTGCCTGAAGTAAGATCCCTCTTGCAGTTCTTTATGCCTTTTTTGGACTGCGACTACTTTATATTGCATGGAGATCAGCAGATTCAAAAGCTTCCCATAAAAAAGAAATGGAAGAAGTATGTTTCACTAATTTGATATGTAATGTTTCGTAGTTATTTCATACTATAAATATAGCTGAATAAATGCTGTCCTTTTGGATCTGAAAATTTTTACACTCACATTTTCTGCATGAGACTGATCCGATATCAATCTTATTGTATCCCCCCAACCCATTTCCTTTGTATGACGGTGTGGATGTTTCAGGTGGAAGAGAAACTGGAAGGTGGACAAGGAAAAACAATGTACCGACGATTCTTTTCTAGATTTTGTACACCAATCTATTTAGAAGTATGTTTTGTGCTTACGGCATTAATTAATGTTTTTAATGCATTAATAACATGTGATTTCAGTTTTACATCTCTGTTAAACAACTCCTGCTGATAAAATTCTGTTGAATCAGGAATATTTTTTTATTCTGTTTCAATTTTTTCTGCTACATGGCCTGACATAGCGGTAAAGGATTTGGTACTGTTAGATCTTTTGGTAGAATTTATCAATAATCTAATGATGTAATAAAGGATTCTGCAGCCCAACCCAAATTTATTGGGAGTAAGGCTTGGATTAATGTTATAACCTTGTCAGAACATGTTGCTATTTTCTCTGCTGTTACTTCAGAACATCCTGAATCCATGAATAATTATTTTTGAGTTTCTAATTGTTTTTCTCTCTGCAGTCATTTGTTTTGACCTTCCTAGCAGAATGGGGGGACCGCAGCCAGATTGCAACAATCGCTGTAAGACTTATTTTCCACTTATCAAGTGGCTTTGGTCTATATGCATTCAAAGTTCTTAATCGAGACAGATTTTTAATTTGGTTATGAGTGTTTTTCTTTTCTTTCCCATTTGTTTAAATTCTCATAAGCCTCAGCCATTTGAGGTCCAATATTTCGGAGAGTGTAAATGGATCTTTAGTCCACGTTTCTCCTTTACGGATTCATGTCTTACATCATCTGCAATGACTTCTACTTGAAACCAGCAAGCACAACATCAGAGGATCTCACATGTTTAGCAAAGCTTAAAACTTAAAATTTTTTATGTTAGTCAAACATATTTTTTATTCACACGTTTCATAGGACCCACAATTCGCTGCTCACTTTTAATTCACATATTATGTAGGATCCACGACTTATAAGTACTTAAAAATATGACCAAGCAAGCTCTAAGGTCAAGCACTTGTAAGAACGCGTTTGGTGAACCTTAATACACGCGCTTTTAAGTTAGTTTACTTACAAGTAAATTTGTAATACTTGAAACTAAATAATTTTTTTTATCTTGAAAATAATTTAGTGAGTTAGTTTGAAAGTAAATATTTGCCTTGATACAGGGTAAAAGAAACTTTCTTTCAAAATAAGTAACTATTTTTCAGTTAAAAAGTAAGAAAATTGTAACATAACATGTTTGGCAACAAAAAATAACTTTTTCTAAGCTTAGCGAAACGTGTGGAATCATTGCTGCTTACTATAGATTGTTTAGTTGTGCCATGCTATTTCATACCATACACTTTTGCATGTACTCGATCATCCATCTGATTAGAGTTTGCTATAAATGATATTTGTTCTCCTTTTCCACAGCTAGCTACTCACAAAAGTGCTATCGGAGTAGCAGTCGGGGCCATTATAGGACACGCGATTTGTACATCATTAGCTGTTGTGGGTGGAAGCATGCTTGCATCCAAGATCTCGCAACGCACTGTTGCCACAGTCGGTGGGCTACTTTTCCTTGGTTTTTCGCTGTCTTCGTACTTGTATCCTCCTCTTTGACGATGGAAGTTTAATCGATCAACTTTGTTCTTTAGGAGTAATCATGCAATCTTTTTCAAGTTGATGTCTGTTAGGAAAAGTTAAACGCCACAAGTGCAGATCCTTTATGTAGTATATCACTATATTGTATACATATCAACCTTATGGTACAATTTATTTGTCAGTTTTGAATGAAGGTCGATGGTAGTATTTTGGTTCTCAACTTTTGATTGTTATTGCTATTAATAATTTAATTTTTACTAAAAAGAAAGAAATAAATAGTGGAGAGGTTTCTGGACTTCCCGTTTATTAATCGAAATCATATCCATGAGAAAGTTAGGTTGTATGCACAGTCTCGATCATTTACACGCTCTAAATTTTCATTCTATTTGTGGGAATTGGGTACCATGGCAGAGGGAAGATCATGGAAATAATAAATTTTTACGTAAAAATTGATGAGATGTGTGGTTGAAAAATTGTGGATTTCATGAAATGTGTAGTTGAAATTAACTGTTGAATTTGATTTAGATTAAAATATTGACCAAACAGGGGCTAAATATTCACATGACGAAGGCATAATTTTTTTTTTCTTCTCTCTTAGGTAATTAAAAGAAAAACTTTTGATTTTTTCCTAAAAAGGATAGAACGCATTTGAGTTATTGACTCGTCCAATATGACAATGAGTTGTTCAAATATTCTAAAAGATATGGTCGAGAAGTGTTGTTTAATCATAGCTGCTCTAATTGATATCTCAACAACAAAATAATTTTCCCACAATATATTTGGGGTTAAATCTTTTCTAGGCAGACTCTATTCCACTCATTGAAAGAATATCGAATCGAGAGGGGGAAGTTTTATAAAAGGTTTAGTCTAAGGTCTTTTTAAGTTAAAATGTCCATATTATCCTTTTACATATTATAAAAATATCTCAAATGCCATTATCATATAATGACCATAATAACCATTTTTTTCAAATCAAAATTATAACCGTTAGTTTCATTTGTTCTTCTTCTCCTCTTCCTCCTCTTCTTTAATTTATATATAATCTTCTACTTCTTTCTTCTTTCAATCTAGTTTTACCCTTATATTTCTACATTTTATATTGGTAAGATATTATTTTCACTCTTAATTATTTTTTAATCTTGTGTTTTTTTATTATTTGTCCATCTAATCGTTTAAAACGACTGCGAGCGTTTAAAACGACCAGAGAAACGACTACGGTCACTTTATATTACTGTGAGTGATTATTTGCTAACATTATAAAATATTACTATTCTAATTACCAATATAGACTCAACCACATGGATTTTTATATTTTATTTGGATGATTTTGTTAATGATGATCAAGGAAAATGGACATGGAAACGAAGTGGGAGTAATGAAATGGTGGAAGGAGTTACAATATCTTCAGATACTTCATACCATGATATGTATTGTGAAGTACTAAATCTTTGCAAAGTTAATTCATTTTCGCGTGAAATCATGACCCATAATGCTCGAGCTATCATACCCATGTTTTTTGGTGACTTGGTGATAAGGGTCCTCGGGGTATGTCCTCGAGGATACCCCACCTCGTTACGCTATACTATCCTCGAGTAGCATCCCTTACTCACAGACACCAAGTCAACCAAGGACTCAAGCCCAACCCAATCACCCCAAGTTCAGGGATTCTAAGTCGCAAAGGAGTCCTATCTTAGGC
The DNA here is from genome assembly GCA_019097785.1 of Fraxinus excelsior. Classification (NCBI taxonomy): domain Eukaryota; kingdom Viridiplantae; phylum Streptophyta; class Magnoliopsida; order Lamiales; family Oleaceae; genus Fraxinus; species Fraxinus excelsior. The sequence goes on along the minus strand of CM032631.1, from coordinate 20,158,086 downwards.
AACACATCTAATCAAAAAGGTTTGAACTCCTAACACTCATCCTTATAACTAATTCGAAAAATAAGGAGATGAGTCCAACTAGCACTAAACTACCTACCACTATAAATACATCATTCTCATTCATTACTCATGTACGTTTTTGCATATATTCTCCGCATATATCTTCTCTCAAATTCCTCTTTCTGACTTAAGCATCGGAGATGGGACGAGGACACACCTCGACGCCTTTGTTTCAGGTACCGGAAGATCTCGTTCGTGCTCGTTTTCAGTCGTCAAACTCAGGAAATCAGCAGGTGCGATTTTTGGTAGCATCAAACATGATAATCTTTAAGAAGAAAAAACCTGTAATCAAAGTTCAAGAATACTAAATCGAATATCATTTTGCCTTAGCAAAACACGGCTAAGCCTCAAGCTACTATTAGGTACAAGACTTAAGGTAAACTAATAAATCATTTATAAATTATAGAAAAATTTACACTCATAATAAATCATAATTCATCGATAAGTTACAGTTGTGATGCTCAAGCGCTATTTGTTTGACCTTTACTTCTAAGTATCTCCCATTGAATATGTCTAACATCATTTTCAAGTGATGCTCCACATAGTGAACGCCAAGACGAGTTGCCTTTTGGTAAAACTAGTTACTTGGTAACGAAACATATATTATGGGAAAGTTCACAAACAAGAGGCTACAATATGTATACTGAACAAAAAAAACATTATACGCACAATGTCATGAACTCAGTTTAATAGCTCCAGTGGTCCAAAAAACAACAGGCAACAAAAATTACTCAAAAATAATGTTTAAGATTCACAATAAACAACAGCCAACAAGGTAGAGGGACAACTGATTCGTGTATATAAAATTGCAACTATCTTGACACAACCATCAATAATCTAATATACCAAAGTCATTGGAAAAAAGTAATTCTTCTATATTTTTTACAATTACAATAGAGTACTTGCCGAGTTGAAACCAAAATAGAGTTTTCACAATTAATCTCATTCTCCTTCTTCTTCGTTGTTTCTCATTGATGCCGCTTGTTTTGGCTGATTTCAATTTGAGAACAGTTTGTTTGTATTTAGGGCTGAAGGGTACAAATGAAAAATGAGAAGCACTATATGTACAGAAAACCTACCCCATGCGTGTATTCTGTATGATTTTTGTTATATTGTTATTCAAAATTATGAGAAACTCAAGTTTTGGAATGGAAGTGGATCAAATGACCTCGTGTGTCACTGGACCATGCGCCGCATGGTACAAGTTTTTGGCCGTTTTGTATTCGTTTTTCACCGTTTGATTTTTGAACTTGGTGCCTTTTCACTCTATTTTTTGGCACTATTTCGTGCCTCTGGACTTGGCCTATATATAGGACAATGATGTTCAAGGTTTCGATAGATGAGAAACATTAAAAGTTCAACATACATTCCAAATTAAAGATCAAAATAGTATTCTTCATCATATTCATTATTTTTTCATAGTGTTCTTAAATTTTGGTGAATTACACTTATTGTTTGAGTGTTAATTCATTTCAAGACTTGTTCAATTTTTCAAACTATTTGCCCGAAACCTTCAAGCAGCAATTTCTTTCCGTAAATGATAAATATTGTTTAAGGACAACGATTACGCATTCATGCTTTCGGTGTTCATTTCCTCAATTTCAAGTTCAATTTCTTGTACTTTTGTTATTGTTCTTGTTGCTGCAATCTTGGTAAGTTTCTTCTCCAACTTCAATGAAATCATTTTCTCAACAATTTATGATAAAAAAAAAATTTTTGTACATGTAGGAAATTTCATGAAGAATAGAAAACGAAAGCTTTTATTTAATTTTTTTTTTAATAGAAGAAATTGGTCAAAGTGAAAAAAAAAAAAAAAAAAAACTTTTGGTCGGGTCAAAAAGGCTAAACACCACCATTCTCTCGGTCGGAGGAAATAGTTGAAAATACTCGGGTGACCCGGCCCATTTTCCAAAATAGCCATTGACCAGTATTTTTTTTTAAAAAAAGGAAAAAACTAATAAAAGTCAAAAATTAAGAATTTTCCCATTTTTACCCTCACACGTGACTTGGAAGAGGAGAAAAAAAAATTATTCACAAACGAGGAGACGACCAAAAAACCGATCAAAATTCAGTAATTTGACATGTTATTTTACAAAGCATGGTTGAAATCATTAAATAAATAAAACATGTTTTCGAATTTTTGTTGATTACCTTTAAAGAAATTGTTGTAAATATTGTATTAAGGACGAAATGTGATTTGGGTGAGTTTTGGGAGGTGGAGATCGTCGAAAATGATATTTTCCGACTACTCTGCATGAGGGAGATGACTCCCCAATTTGCATCTGGGCCGTCTGGGCCTAGACAGCCCAAAATCTGGGCATCTGGGCGCCCAGATGCCCAGCCAACTGCCTAGATGGTTTTTTTTTCTTTTTTTTTTTCATATTATTTTAAATAAATATTGTATATAATAAATATTTTATGTAATTATTTTATTTAAAATTAATTCCTAATTTTATTATTTAATATTAATTATAGTTTAACTTTGTCGTTAATTTTTAATTATTTATTTAATATTTAATTTCAATAAATAATTAACTTATTTAAGGATGAAAATAATTTTTTTTAAATAAACAATTAAATTTATTTTGTAAACAACTTGAAAAATTCACGAAAAAAGAGTTTGTAAAATAGAAAACATTATTTAATTATAAATAATAAACTATTAAATATTCGTTTGTGTTATTTAATATTCTATTAATTATAATTAATATTTATAAACAATTATAAATTATTATTTTTACAATGAAATATTAAGTAAACAATTAAAATTTTATTTTAAATTACTTATTTAATTTGTTTACAAAGAATAAAAATGAAAAATTAAATAAATGATTTCATTTAATTTGTATATTTTAATAGTTTGTCTAATATTTAGTTACAAAAAAAGAGTTTATTTAAAAATGAAATATTATTTAATTACAAATAATAAAATATTAAATAAAAAAAATAAATTGTTTATTTAAATTTTATATTTTGATTGTTTGTTTAATATTTTATTAATAATAATTAAATATTATATAAACAATTAAAATAAGGAATTTAATTATAAATTTTTTTTTTTACAACGAAATATTAAGTGAACAAGTAAAAATATTTATTTTAAATTACTTATTGAAATTGTTTATAAAATATTAAATGAACAATTAAAATGAACAATTAAAAATAAATTATTTCATTTAATAGTTTATTTAATTTGTTTATTTTAATAGTTTGATTACTATTTAGTTACAAGAAGTAATTTATTTCAAAATAAAATATTATTTACATATAAATAATAAAATAATAAATAAACAAAATAAATTGTTTCTTTGAATTGTTTATTTAAATTTTATTTTTCAAGTATTTATTTAATATTCTATTAAGTATAATTAAATATTATATAAAATATTAAATAAATTAATATTCAATTAACGATTAAAATAATAAATAATGGAATATTCAATTAAAATTTAAATTTAAATAATAAAATTATATTTAGCTGTAAATAAAAAAAAAATATTCAATATTCAATTGTTTATTTAATATTATATTAAATATAATTAAATATTATATAAAATATTAATAAAATATTCAATTAACGATTAAAATAAGAAATAATGAGATAATCAATTATCAATTAAAATAATAAATAATAAAATATTATTTAGTTATAAATAATAAAATATTAATTACTCGATGGTTTATATAATAATCTATTTATTAATTATTTAGTTTGTTTAGTATTCAATAGTTTGTTTAATATTTAGTTACAAAAAAGAGTGTAGTAATTAAATATTACTTAGTTATAAATAATAAATTATTAAATATTCGATTGTTTATTTTATACTCTATTAAAATCAATTAACTATTACATAAACGATAAATTATTTAATTTTCAATTAAAAATTAAAATAGGAAATAACAAATTAATCAATTAACAATTAAAATAATAAATAATTAAATATTATTTAGTTATATATAATAAAATATTATTTAGTTATAAATAATAAATATTAAATATTCCATTGTTTATTTAATAATCTATTAATGTCAATAAACTATTACATAAACGATAAATAATTTATTAATCAATTAACAATTAAAATAATAAATAATTAAATATTATTTAGTTATAAGTAATTAAATATTAAATATTCAATTGTCTATTTAATAATCTATTAATTTCAATAAACTATTACATAAACGATAAATAATTTATTAATCAATTAAAATAATAAATAATAAAATATTATTTAGTTATAAATAATAAAATATTAAATATTCAATTGTTTATTTAATAATCTATTAATTTCAATAAACTATTACATAAACGATAAATAATTTATTAATCAATTAAAATAATAAATAAATAAATATTATTTAGTTATAAATAATAAAATATTAAATATTCAATTGTTTATTTAATAATCTATTAATTTCAATAAACTATTACATAAACGATAAATAATTTATTAATCAATTAACAATTAAAATAATAAATAAATAATTATTATTTAGTTATAAATACTAAAATATTATTTATTTATAAATAATAAAATATTAAATATTCGATTTTTATTTAATAATCTATTAATTTCAATAAACTATTACATAAACGATAAATAATTTATTAATCAATTAACAATTAAAATAATAAATAATTAAATATTATTTAGTTATAAATACTAAAATATTATGTAGTTATAAATAATAAAATAGTAAATATGTGATTGTTTATTTAATAATCTATTAATTTCGATAAACTATTACATAAACGATAAATAATTTATTATTCAATTAAAAATTAAATTAGGAAATAACGAATTAATCAATTAACAATTAAGATAATAAAATTTAATTATATTGAAATGTTATATAAACAATTAAAATAAGGAATTTAATTATAAATTCTTCTTTTACAATGAAATATTAAGTGAACAATTAAAATATTTATTGAAATTGTTTATAAAGCATTAAATAAACAATTAAAATAAATTATTTCATTTAATTGTTTATTTAATTTGTTTATTTTAATAGTTTGTTCAATATTTAGTTCCAAAAAATAGTTTATTTAAAAATTAAATATTATTTAGTTATAAATAATAAAATATTAAATAAATAAAATAAATTGTTTCTTTGAATTGTTTATTAAAATTTTATATTTCGATTGTTTATTTAATATTCTATTAATTATAATTAAGTATTATATAAATAATTAAAATAAGGAAATGAATTGTAAATTCTTTTTTTACGATGATATATTAAGTAAACAATTAAAATATTTATTTTAAATTGCTTATTTAATTTGTTTATAAAGCATTAAATAAACTATTAAAGTAAGCGATATAAAATATTTATTTAAAATTACTTATTTAAATGGTTTATAAAGTATTAAATAAACCATTAAAATAAATTATTTCATTTAATTGTTTATTTGATTCGTTTATTTTAATAGTTTGTTTAATATTTAGTTAAAAAAAGAGAGTTTATTTAAAAATAAAATATTATTTAGTTCTAAATAATAAGCTATTAAATAAATAAAATAAATTGTTTATTTGGATTTTTTATTTATTATTCCATTAGATATAATTAAATATTAAAGAAACAATTAATAATATACTGATTAGTGAAATCAACTCATTAAAAAACTATCTTTAAAAAAAGGGTTGAACCATAACCTTAAGAGTCCCCCACCGCACTGTCCCTAGAGAATCGTGGATGAGGTAAATCATGTGATGTTCCTCAACAGGCAAGGATACAAAAGCTGTCATACAGGTGTCCACAAAGAGTCAAATTCCAAACTTTGTTAAAGGCAGGAATTGAACCCTCACACTGCGGCTGTCAACTCAACTGAGATTACCTCACTCTTGTCTTTTACACCACTAAGCTATGCCCCGGGGGGCAACAAATACCTTAAATCGTAGTTTTTTGCTCGTTCTTGAGCACTTTTGAGCGTTTTGATATGTGTGTTCATATTGTTTTGTAGTTTAAATACATTGGAGAAAATGACGTATTTTGGAGCATTATATGGAGTCGTGCGTGATCATAACAATTGAAAAATACATGGAAATAGTCAGAGTTAAACCATACACTTTCCATAATAGCCTTTGACTATTCAAATGTAAGAAACTACCAAAAATATCCCTAAAAGTAAATTTGATAACTAAGCCAGTATAATTTTAAGAAAAGAACAATCAAGTCCTAAAAGAATTATAGAACTACAATTATGTAGTGGATATACTGTTGTAATAATAGAACTCCATTAGTGGAGTATGGAATAATGAATGATGTAAGAGGCCAATAATCAAGCCTCATGTAGTTGTATAAATAGAAGTCTTTGAACTAAGATAGATGCAGAATGAGTTAGAAAAATACTTGAGCTCTCAGACTGTGAGAAAACCAAAACATTTCTGTCTTTTAATATAATCCTTAGGTATGTTCTCGAACGATTAGGTATGTTCTTTGATCTTTTCATATACACGTGAATCTTATTTCTGGAAAGTACACTTGAAGCCTTGGATACATGTGAATCAAGAACTAAACTAGATTTCTAAGGAAAACATCAAGTACAAGTACAAACAACGCCGTCGAACTTGAAGCAACTTCTTGTAATCATTTTAATTTATTTTTCTCTCAACTCATTTGATATTTTCTTTCCTAATCAAAGCATTTTGTAATTCTCATTTGCATTTCCTAGTCCAACTTGGTAAACATGCATGATTAAATGAGAGTAAGACCAAGAGGTCTTGTTGTCCAATAATAAACGATGAATGATGTGCTGTCGTATACACCCAAAAATAGTCCTTAAACCTCTAAAACTAATGTAGTAGTGGAAGTAAGGGTCAATCCCACAAAGAGTGCGTAATTTAATATTTTATGCTCCATACAATGATTGGGGGGTTTTTGTATGCAAACAATTGTAAATAACGCAATTAATAACAATGAAAACTAAATTAACGAAACAATCAAAAGACTAACCTTGGTCCAAGTCAATATCCACCTTCGAAAATCCACAATTGATCATAGATGCAAGAATAATTCAATTCATATCTTGAATATTCACCGTTGGAATAATTTTCCTATTTCTCCTTAATTTTAGTTAGTTAGAAACCAGCGTTCTAATTAACCCTAATTATTAAATAACCCCAGACCAGCGCTCAAGATTCAATTTAATAACAGCTTTAAACAATAGAGAAATTGATGAACTAGATAACACAAACACCAGCGGTTGCATTCAATCTATTTAAACATTCTTCTTAAGATTCAATAACCTCTATCGCAGAAAATCATCAAATCCTAGTGCTTCACAAGTTAAAGGGATCAAACAATTACGGATTTGATATTTAACTCAGCGGTAGATTGCAACGAATAATAAACTAGTAGACCTCCTAGTAATTAAACATAACAATCATAGAAATAAGTGCAGAAAAATATTCAATACTCAAAAACATGAATTAAATTAAGAAAAATCATTTAGATCTCACAATATGTGGTTCCGAGGCTTCAATCTCCTTCGACCAAGCGTAAAAGTTTAGTTACAATTCATGAATATAAGAGAAAAATAGAGAAGAATAGAGTTGGGAGGCGTTCTCCTCGTTCTGGTTGTGTTCTAGGGTTTATAAAGTGTAGAAAGATTTGTTTCCATAAGTGTTTGATTGAAATTAGGAAACCAGAATTTTCGTCCCGGGAATGAACCATGCGGCCGCATGGTTTAGAGGTTTGCGGCCGCAAGGAACAAGTGAAATCAACACTTTAATTCTCGGGAATGGTATGTGCGGCCGCATGGAATTAAAGGCTTGCGGCCGCATGGTTTTACGAAACTTCCTCCGGATAGTGTTCGGTAATTTGGTCATAACTTCTTCTACCGATATTCGATTGAAGCGATTCAAGATGCGTTGTAAAGCTAACTCAAAGGGCTAAAACTTTGATTCAGAGACCATCTTCAAATTCGATCGTTTACTATGTCCAAAATTGGTCTCAATATGAGGCTGAAAATCTATGCAAAAATTTTCAGCTTGAAAGTTGATATGTGAAAATGTCTTGGCTATATTTCATCCCTTTGAATCATTTCTTCATCCAATTGACCTCCAACACTCTCGAATCTTCATCACAAGGTTAGAAACAAGTTTAGAATATTTGTACTTTAGTCCTTGAACTTTCACTTTCTTTCATTTTTGTCCTTTTTCACGTATTTCTTCCAAATTACGCCATATCCATAGAATTTCCACCTAAATCAAAATATGAGCGTAATGAGTACATTTTGGCACAAAATAAACATACGAGCACGTAAAATAAGGAGGGAAAAATATGCATTTTACATTCCTATCAAATTCCCCCACACTTAGCTTTTGCTCGTCCTCGGGCAAAACTCAAATTTAATTCCCAAAAAACACCAGGTTATAATGTCAAGAACATAGAACCATCAAACTTTTTCAAAACACATAAAATATCATGAATAAACATTCCACACAACTCATAATCAATTAGCGACCATGTTCATATGAAGATGGAGTAAACTAAACATGTAGACCCTCACGGATATAAGCACTAAACTCTCATGTGTTTAAAAGGGTAAGTGTTTCGCTCGAATTCATTCCAATGGAAATGTTCTACCATATGCTTGCATATTTTCTCATTCGCCACCACTTAGATCACATGCTTTACAAGAATCATAAGGACTTTTCAAAGGTTATAATGTGGTTTATGGTCAAGGTGGGAAATATTTGGGTATGTGACTCAAGAGCTATCGAAACTAGTGGAGTAAAGATAAATAGACTTAGCTCAAACATATACATAAGACATGTAAACCAACCACTCCACATGATAGTTTCATTTTTTTCATCTATCCCATACAAATCGAACTCTTTTTTGAGATGTAAGAAGAGTTATGAATATAGACTTTTTCACATTAAAATCACTCTCTTTCATCACTTATTTTCTTTTTCTTCACTCATTCATTTTTTTCCATCTTCTTCTTGTATTTTTCTTGCACAATGTAAACTTCAAATTATATACTAATACTGGAATTCCTTGAATTGACATAGAAAATTTGTTCCAATTTACCAATATAGCACTACCATAAATCTTGATACCCCCACACTTATTTTCTTGCATACCACCACTTCTCATGACATTCAACAATACTCCACTAGCTCTAAGACTTGGGAAAAGACATTGTTTTTTCGGTTTAAATCTTGTAATGTGAGTTTATACAAAGAAAAGGCAATAAGGCTCAAATGGGCTCAACAATGGAAAATTCAATTACAAGGTCAGCTATTTGGCTAATGAAGCTCATTTATGTAACAAAGATGGCCTTAATCATGTTCGTGCATGCATGTATCAATGTAATCTTGAAGAGAATCAAGGCAAGTTCTAGAGAAACAAAACTATGGAAGAATATCACACATGAAAAGAAATAATGAGACTGTTATGGATGTATCAGTCTAAAGGCTCAAAAATCTCACTGGCTTTTGTCTACAGAATTTAGTTACTACCATCCTTAAAGAAAATAACTCCACTAATCAACTCTAAGTTGGAAGATCATTCATTCAGTCATGTTATGAGTTCTTCAAAAGCCTAACTAATTCTAGCAAATAGCATATACAACCAAAAATCTTTTAACCTCAACTTCTCTTCTTGAAAAATCATGCACATTTGTGTTTTCTTTTAAAAAATTAACTCACTCAATATAAATGCAACCTAAATCTATATCCCTCCCCCACACTTAAAACTTACATTGTCCCCAATGTAAGATTCAATGCAAAGAAAATGACAAATATAACTAAAATAAAAAATGGAATGCGAAAAATAAAAACAAAAATAAAATGATAAAGGAACGAACTCCCATTGGGTTGCCTCCCAAGCAGCGCCTTTGTTTATCGTCTTTGGCTCGACTCAATGTTTCCTTATTCAACCCGGGTCTATTATGGTTGGTTTCGATCTTCCTTGAAGTGTACCAAGTTCAATGAGAATGATAACTAGCAGTGTTCCTCCACCTCCATGGAATACATACTTGTAGTGACTAGGGTGAGGCTTCAAATCCAAAATGAAAGTCTGCAAAACAGAAAGTAGAGGTTTCTCATTAGAAACTGGTAATACAAAACAAGAACTGGTACCTGACTTTGGAAGAGCATTTAATGCTGCCACAGTTCTTTGTAACTCAGTGTTTAAGGCCAGCTCCTCTTTTTCCTTCCCAAGATGCTCAATATTGACAACTTCTCATTCTTTTGTAGCAACAAATTCGAAAACATCATGTGCTAATTGATCAATCACATCAATAAAATGAACATGGTTATTATTACATGGATGTTTCATGGAATCATAAATATTAAGTGTAATAGTTTTATCATCAAATTCCATGGTTAGTGTGCCATTATGAAAGTCCATTTTAGTTTTAGATGTCCTTAAGAACGGTCTTCCTAACAAAATAGGGAGAGTTTGATTACTACTACCCATGTCAAGCACATAAAAATCAGCAGGAAAAACCAATTCATTAACTTTCACAAGAATATCCTCAACTACCCCCTTAGGATAGACATTAGATTTATTAGCTAGTTGAATTATCACACCAGTGTCAATTGAAGGTCTCAGTTTTAAGGAAGTGTATACAGAATATGGCATGACATTAATAGATGCTTCTGAATCTAACATGGCTTTTTCAAACTTAGTGTCACCTATTATGCAAGGGATAGTGAACATACCTGGATCTGTACACTTTGCAGGAAGTTTCTTTTGAATTATTGCAGATACCTGTTCTCCAACTTTTACCCTTTCAATCCCCTTCAATTTCTGTTTCCTTTTACTTGTGCACAAGTGTTTCAGAAATTTAGCATAACGAGGCACTTGTTTAAACATATCTAAAAGTGGAATATTTACCTCACATTTACTAAAACTTTCATGCAGCTCATCATGATCTCGTTCATATTTTCTAGATCCTACTAAAGTTTAAGAAAAAGGAGGTATTGGTTTATAATCAGAGAAGGGTAAAAACTTACGCTCAGTCACCTCAGTATCATTGGTGATAGTCTTGTTTGCAACCTCTTTTTCTTCCTCTTCTTGCTCCAATGGCTTAGGGGATGCCTTTATCGGAATCTCAACATTTTCACCACTTCTCAGGATGATTACGCTCATATTTTCTTTTGGATTCACCATTGTTTGAGAGGGTAGTTTTCCCGAATTCTGTGACTCCAACCTACTGACCGCGTTAGCCATTTGACCCATTTGATTTTCCAACCTTTGAATGCTAGCCCTTCTCTCCTGTTGAAATTGTAAAGTGTTAATGGCAAGAGATTTAACTAGATCTTCTAAAGACATACTAGAGTTAGAAATTTGTCCATGTTGTCTAGGAGGGTATGGCTGATTATATTGCTGGAAATTCTGCCAATTTTGATTCATAGGTTGATTCACTTGTCGATCCCCATAACTAAGATTTGGATGATCCCTACATCCTTGATTGTACGTGGTTAAAGAAGGATCATAATTCCTCTGTTGTTGTCCAGTGAAGCTACCGGCTGCATTTACGTGTTCAACGGATTCTTCTTGAAGTGTTGGATACATATCAGTTGGATGACCTATAAATGAACAAATTCCACAAGTCTTTGTTGCTTGCATAGTACCTACAGCCATTTGACAAATAAGAGTAGTTAGACTCGCAAGTTGTTGTTCAATGGATGAAACATGTACCTCATTAACTTGTCTAGAAGGGGGATCAAATCTGGCGCCAAATTGTTGAGAATTGGCAGCCATATTTGCAATCAAGTTTCTTGAGTAGTAGATCGAGTTATGGGCATAAACTATCAAGGAAACTAAAAAAATATATATATATATGAAAAACAAGTTAAAAAAAAAACTAGAGTAACAAAAATAAATAAAATTCTACGCTAAAATTCCTAAAAACAATAAATTGCCTAAAAACCTAAAAATTATGATTTTTTTTTATTTTTTTTCAAAATAAAATAAACAACTAAAGAAGTACAAAAATAAATTAACACCACTCCCCGGCAACGGCGCCAAAATTTGGTGTGCTGTCGTATACACCCAAAAATAGTCCTTAAACCTCTAAAACTAATGTAGTAGTAGAAGTAAGGGTCAATCCCACAAAGAGTGTGTAATTTAATATTTTATGCTCCGTACAATGATTGAGGGGTTTTTGTATGCAAACAATTGTAAATAACGCAATTAATAACAATGAAAACTAAATTAACGAAAACAATCAAAAGACTAACCTTGGTTCAAGTCAATATCCACCTTCGGAAATCCACAATTGATCATATGTGCAAGGATAATTCCATTCATATCTTGAATATTCACCGTTGGAATAATTTTCCTATTTCTCCTTAATTTTAGTTAGTTAGAAACCAGCGTTCTAATTAACCCTAATTATTAAATAACCCCAGACCAGCGCTCAAGATTCAATTTAATAACAGCTTTAAACAATAGAGAAATTGATGAACTAGATAACACAAACACCAGCGGTTGCATTCAATCTATTTAAACATTCTTCTTAAGATTCAATAACCTCTATCGCAGAAAATCATCAAATCCTAGTGCTTCACAAGTTAAAGGGATCAAACAATTACGGATTTGATATTTAACTCAGCGGTAGATTGCAACGAATAATAAACTAGTAGACCTCCTAGTAATTAAACATAACAATCATAGAAATAAGTGCAGAAAAATATTCAATACTCAAAAACATGAATTAAATTAAGAAAAACCATTTAGATCTCACAATATGTGGTTCCGAGGCTTCAATCTCCTTCGACCAAGTGTAAAAGTTTAGTTACAATTCATGAATATAAGAGAAAAATAGAGAAGAATAGAGTTGGGAGGCGTTCTCCTCGTTCTGGTTGTGTTCTAGGGTTTATAAAGTGTAGAAAGATTTGTTTCCATAAGTGTTTGATTGAAATTAAGAAACCAGAATTTTCGTCCCGGGAATGAACCATGCGGCCGCATGGTTTAGAGGCTTGCGGCCGCAAGGAACAAGTGAAATCAACACTTTAATTCTCGGGAATGGTATGTGCGGCCGCATGGAATTAAAGGCTTGCGGCCGCATGGTTTTACGAAACTTCCTCCGGATAGTGTTCAGTAATTTGGCCATAACTTCTTCTACCGATATCCGATTGAAGCGATTCAAGATGCGTTGTAAATCTAACTCGAAGGGCTAAAACTTTGATTCAAAGACCATCTTCAAATTCGATCGTTTACCATGTCCAAAATTGGTCTCAATATGAAGCTGAAAATTTATGCAAAACTTTTCAGCTTGAAAGTTGATATGTGAAAATGTCTTGGCTATATTTCATCCCTTTGAATCATTTCTTCATCCAATTGACCTCTAAAACTCTCGAATCTTTATCACAAGGTTAGAAACAAGTTTAGAATATTTGTACTTTAGTCCTTGAACTTTCACTTTCTTTCATTTTTGTCCTTTTTCACGTATTTCTTCCAAATTACGCCATATCCATAGAATTTCCACCTAAATCAAAATATGAGCGTAATGAGTACATTTTGGCACAAAATAAACATACGAGCACGTAAAATAAGGAGAGAAAAATATGCATTTTACATTTCTATCAATGAACTTGGAGCTTTAGAACTCTGTCTATGTTGGAGAAAATTTGTTGATAATTGTTGTTCAACCATTCAATAAAGAAATGATGGAATGAAAAAAAAATTCAACGGGCATGGGCGCCCCCACGCCAGTACAATCTAAACTAATCGTTGAGGGCGGTTTTTTGGTTTGAAATTGGTGCATTTTCCACTTATTTTGGCACCAATTCGTGGAGTATTGATGGTGACCTATATATAGGTGATAAATGATCAATACAAACAATGAGAAAAACATATAGAAATCTTGCATAAACATGTGTGAAAGATCGTTAATTCCAAAAACAAGAAAATCAAGTTTTCTTCTTCTATATTCAAGTTTCCCCCTGTGTTCTTGGAGTTTTGGAGAATTCCACAAGTGCTTAAGTGTTGAATTCTTTACAAGGCTTGATCAATCCTTCGAACCATTTGCCGTGAGACCCTTTAAGCACCAAATTGTATAGGAGAGGGGGTAAATATCGTTTGAGGACAACGATCTTCGTGTTTGGGCCTTTCATTTTGTTCTGGTATTTTGTTCGTGATTCGTTGCAGATTTTGGTGTGCTTATTCTCCAACATTTCATTGAAGTTCTTGGCCTTTGATCATAAGATAAGTTTATCATTTTCTTTTACTTATTTCTATTGATTTAATTTGTGTTTCATCATGATTTTATTCATCATGTTGTTGGTCATTATTGATTGATTTCTTCTTAATTTCCCTCTTAGGAAAAATATTCCCAACAATCTCAAACGATATTCTTGTGCAAAGGAGAGTGAAATCACCATGTCAACATCAAGAATGATGAATAAAATTTTATATGGACCGTTTGGAAAGAAATATTTCCTTTGAAGAATGAAAGGATTCAATCGACATCAAGTGTTCTTGATAATGAAAGGACTTAAATTTTTTCGAAGCATTATCTATTTGATAATGAATTGAACTATGAGAGAGTTGATAAACTCTAAGTCCAAGAATAACCCAAAATGTGGGGGTTAATATAAATGATTGTGAACTTATATGAGAAAGTTCAAAACTATTGGAATGCATCTTTACTAGATTGCATGTGTATTCTTTATTGAAGAATTGTGGGGGTAACTTATTTCAAAAGTTATAAATCTCTATATCTTTTTAATCATAGAAAGAAATCTATGAATGAGAAAAGATAGAAATCCCTTATAAAATTATAAAGATGATATACAAGTGGGTAAAAATTTGTGAAAGCCAATTATGTCATTCGAATATCTAGAGAATATTCGTATATTTGAAAATCATTGATTCAAATATGATAATTAAATACCCATGCATGAGATCCACTAGTAAAAAGTGATTGACTAGTATGATGATTTGATAGAAATACTCCAATAATGTTTGGAAGTAATTAAAGCTTTACACAAAGCTAGTAAGAAGCGCATTGCTTCATATAAAATGATTTCTTGGTGGTGACAAAGTTGTATCTATTAAATGAATCGGTTATTGGCTGGCCTAATTTAATAAGATACTAAGTCACATAAACTCGTGAGTCTAAAACATGATTACATGAGGAAATTAATCAAGAGGAATAATTTTCCTAAATCATATAATGTCAATCAAGAAATTGGCAGAAACTTTAACTAAATCTCTAAATATAATATATACTACGAGTAGGATGGGGTTGAAACTCTTACACTACAAAGATCCACCAATGATGGCAACCCTACCTGTCATTACTTAAAAGGTAATCCACGGGCTCAAATGATAACAACAAGTCATTCGATATGTGGATAATTTCAGCATTATTAATATCCACGATAACCCTATCCTAGTTATAACAATGTTGGTTGTTACTGAAGTGAGGGATGAGTTTTAAACTCTTAATGAAGTTCAATACGTAGTACAAGTATCTCTAAAAGTGACAAAGATACTAAAAGAATTTCACCTAAATAAGCATTTCGAGGTGATGCTGCCTCAATAGAGAGTTACAATTTCTCTCTTTAAAGTTTGTTAAAAATGATGAGCGCAATGTCATAATAGCACTAAGCGAGTTTGAGGAACTTGAAAACACGTGATACTTGTGTATGTGTTCTTATCGGTATTGTCACATGGAATCATTGGTTCAAAGCTTCCATGCTACCTTTAATTCCGACTTTACTTTGTTTAGATTACACTATGGTTAGATTTAAATCGAAAGATATATAATCCTTATGCATGAGTATTGTATACTTTGAATATGAGACTTTATTGAATTTGAATAAGTGGAGGATTGTTGATAATTTTTGTTCAACCATTCAATAAAGGAAGTGATGGAATGAAAAAAAAAATAAAAAAATCAGCAGGCATGGGCACCCTCGCGCCAGTACAATCTGAACTAGCTGTTGAAAGCGGTTCTTTGGTTTGAAATTGGTGCATTTTTCACTTATTTTGGCACCAATTCATGGAGTATTGATGGTGACCTATATATAGGTGCTAAATGATCAATACAAACAATGAAAAACATATGGAAATCTTGCATAAACATATGTGAAAAATCATTCATTCCAAAAACAAGAAAATCGAGTTTTTTTCTTCTATATTCAAGTTTCCCCTTATGTTCTTGGATTTTGGAGAATTTCACAAGTGCTTAATTGTTGCATTATTTACAAGGCTTGATCAATCATTCGAACCATTTGCCGTGAGACTCTTTAAGCACCAAATTTTATAGGAGAGGGGGCAAATATCGTTTGAGGACAACGATCTTCGTGTCTGGACCTTTCATTTTGTTCTGGTATTTTGTTCGTGATTCGTTGCAGATTTTGGTGTGCTTATGCTCCAACCTTTCATTGAAGTTCTTGGTCTTTGATCATAAGATAAGTTTATTATTTTATTATTTTCTTTTACGTATTTCTATTGATTTAATTTGTGTTTCATCGTGATTTTATGAATCATGTTGCTAGTCATTATTGATTGATTTCTTCTCCATTCCTCTTTTAGGGAAAATATTCCCAACACAATCATGTATATGCCATCTTTCCAATGCATTCAAAAGCTCCAGCAAGTTCCTTCACCAGTGAAAATTATTGAACGTATTTTCCCAACATGGTTTGTGATAATACTTTCGACCACACATTCTAAAAAAAAAACACTACTCCTAACATTAAAAATTGAAATAAATGGGGCCAAATAAGTTGATTATTTATTAAAGAATGTATGATTGAAAAGAAAAAGAGAAAAATGTATTTTGAAAAAAAATGAGAATCTAACGAGTGCTCAGCTTGGCGAAACCTGCACTATAAGTTTTAAAATTAAATTATTGATAAAATGTAAGAAATATTTAAAAGAAAAGAAGAGGAAAAAAAAAAAAAAACAAAACAAAACAAATCCACCTCTCGTTAAGCAGACATGAAAGCAGTCTGCCAGTTTCGACCACACGCTGCCAGCCTGCCACCACCAACACCAAAGTTCCCTGACACCCGACGCCGGTCTCCACTAAGATTTGGTAATTACATGGCCAGCAGAAGTGGAGATCACGTCAGCCTCATCTTCGCTTATGGCACATTGAAGCGCGGCTTCTACAACCATAAGTTAATGGAGGACCTGATGAGCACGCGCGACGCCGTTTTTATGGGCAATTACACCACCGTGGAGTCCTTCCCTCTCGTCGTAGGGCCAAATGGGATACCTTTCCTTATCAACCTTCCCGGGTCGGGTCACCGGGTCCGGGGCGAGCTCTACTCTGTCTCGTCAGACGGGGGCATCGCCCGGCTGGACGAGCTAGAGGGAATTGACCGTGGACATTACGAGAGGCTGCCTGTGGAGGTGGTGGCCGAGGACGGCGGAGATAAGGTAGCGGCGGTGGAGGCCTATTTCGCGCACAGGGAATTCGGGGAGGCAATGTGGAAGAGGTGTGGGCAGGTGGGGTTGAGTGAGTACAGTATGGATCATGGTGGAAGATATGTGAGGAGGGAAGATAGACCACCCAATTCCAGTTTTCTTGGTGATATCAAGATATTCATATCTAGTAACAATTGAAATTTTTCAGCAGTTTCATTTGTACTTGCCATGAAACCTAGATTTGTGCATCTGATGACAATGTATATATATATAGGAGAACACGAATAATCCATCGAGCACCGATATTCATTCTATTCTATGTTAAGTACTTATTTAAAGAACTTGGCTTTTAAATATTGTTTTATCACATTGTTGATTTATTCGAATCTGCATCATGGACAATTATACATTCTCATAGCTAAAGGGGGATACGCGTCACAACCATTTTGAATCAGAATTAGAGAAGAGATTAAGAAATGACCGATGAATATACTCTGAGCAACCACTTGGAGTAAGGATGGCGGCAATGTGCATGAACATCCAGAGGGATAGACGAGGGCAAAAGAGAAGTGTGACTAATTCAATAACCAAAGTTTCTAGGAAACAACAATTAACAACTAGAGGTATTTCTGTTCTTGCTATCGTATATGATTCTATCCAATTGAAAACAGAAATTTACATCGACATACCTAATTTAAGCTATTCAAATATATAACCCGGTAACCATAGATGCTCTAATTACTGAGTCAGAGAAAGTCAATAGCAGGTAAGAACCAAAAACAACCTTAGACAGCTTTGTTCTAACTTGCTCTGGGATACTAGCAGAGGAGGTTATCAACCTATTGCCCGTGTTGCACATCACCAATCAAAATGGAGCATTTTAGCACCCCTAGCTTTCGCTTTTGTCACAATCCCTGTCACAACATTATTCAGCAAAAGCTGAACCCGCATCCATCACAGGAATATATACCTGAGTTCCTATTATTCAAAGAGCTTTATTTTATTGTTATTATTTTTTTTTCCAGAAAATCATCTATACCAGTGAGTTGGGATATATAACCATGAGGTCTTCAATGTCGTCTTCCTGCAGACAGAGAGTCTAGGCTGTGGATCAATATATCATAAAGTTGTTTCCAACTTGCTGGAACCAGAATTTGGAGTGTCACATATCTGATCTGAAACTCTAGCTTCAAATTACGGCTATGCTCATCTGGCCAGACTTTTCCAAAGCCGGAAATGAGCATTTTCAAGTATCATCATGAATATATAAACCAAAGCTGTGAAAGCCTAGGACGATGCATGCTAGTTTAAGATGTAATTAGATTGCATGACTATGTCCAAGGACACGATCTAATAAATTATTTTTTCAAGTAGTTGATGGACATTGATAAGGTTCATCCATTTAGCATCAACTTAGAATGGCATAGCCTTATAAAGGCGAGTTTCAAACGTGTGGATGGGTATCCATTCTATAACTAGATCCAAGATTGACCGGGAAATTTCTTGACTTTCCTTTCCTGCATCAAACGCCTTAATTGAGCTGCCTCAGCCCAATTGTCCATTGCTGAATAAGTATTCGATAACAGAACATAAGAATCAGTTTCATGGGGCTCCAGTTCAAGTAGCTTCTTGGAAATTGAATTAGCCAGCTCAATATTCTTATGAAGCCAGCAAGAAGATAAAAATACTTTCCAAACTTCCCTCAAATGAGAGATGCCGTTCTTATAAATAAAATTCTCACTCTCTTTTAAGTGACCAGCTCGGCCGAAAAGATCCACCATACAAGAAAAGTGCTCTACTTCGGGCTGGATACCATAAACTTCTATCATCATCCTAAAATACTCGCAACCTTCTTTTATCAAACCGGCATGATTACATGCGGTAAGGAGCCCAACAAAACTAACTCCATTTGGCATAACACCCTCATTTTGCATCAATTCAAAAAGCTCAATAGCTTCTTCTCCCTTCCCATGCACGGCGTAACTTGCTATCATCACACTCCATAGCACAACATTTCGGGTTTGAGTTTGTCTGAAAAATGACCATGCGTTGTCTAACTTTCCACATTTGGCATACATGTCAATCATTGACGAGCACAAGCAAACATCTACACCTTGACCTAATTTCACTATAAGAGCATGAATCTGCTCGCCAAGCTCCAAAAATGCAACATTAGCAGCTGCAGTAAGAATACTGGTAAGAGTATACACATCCACCTCAAGTTGTTCGTGAACCATGAAACTAAAACAGTACAAGGCATCTTTCATCATACCATTTTGAACATAACCAGCAATCATTGTACTCCAAGAAACAGTTTGTGCCATTAAACCATCATGAGAACCCTTATAACCTATTCGTCGAAATTCTTGGAAAATTGTGGAGGCCTTGTCCATTTTCCAACATTTGCAGTACATATCAATAAGTGAAGTGATTGCAAATAAATCTTCATTCATCCCAAGTCTCAACAGTCGGCCATGAATTTGCCTACCTAGTTCCAAACTTTTAAGCACAGATGCCAACACCAAGGATATAGAAAATGTAACTTTGTCGAAGGCCGGTCCTATTTTCACCATCTCATAGAGAAGCTCCAAGGCGTTTCTCTCAAGCCCATGCTGCATAAGTCCGTCAATGATAGTATTCCAACTCGAAACACTCTTGATAGGCAAACTCCTAAAAAACTCGAGACATTTCCCCATCTCACCTTCACTCAATTTAGCAGCCATCATTATATTCCAAGAAGTAGAATCTTTGTCATCCATCAATTTGAACAACCTATTCACATAGTCAAACACCCCACGTTTTGCATAGAGATCAAGAATAGAATTCTGTAAAGCAACATCCATATCAATCCCATTTATCATTATCCACCCATGAGTTGCCTTTCCCATTTGAAGCCCATTATTAACACAAGCACAGCACTTGAAAACACTCGACAAAGTGAACGCATTGGGAGCCACAATTCCTTCATTTCGCATCTCAGTAAAGTAATCCAATGCAATCCCGTGATGACCATATCGAGCAAAGCCCGAAATTAGAATAGTCCAAGTTCTAACATCTCTATCAGGAATTTCATCAAACAACTTCCGGGCATCCTTTAAATCACAGTCTTTCAAGTAAAGACTCAACAAGTAGTTGTTAACATGCAGCATTTGAGCAAAACCATTTTTAATGAGATTGGAGTGATATACCTGTGTCTCAAAGTTTGTGGATGTTGATGGCAATGAAGAGTAAAATGTCAAGTGATAGAGTTTAAAGAAAATAGATTTTGGGTTTTTAATGAACAGTTTCTTCAGAGAGAACAGCATTTTACTGACCAAAATCCGGACCCAACGTAATAGCAATTAATCCAATTGTTGTTCACCGGTCAACTACAAGTCGGGTCGAACCAAACTATCGACTGAGAGGAGGAAATGGTTCAAAATACCCGGATGACCGGCCCATTTTCCAAAATAGCCGTTGACCATATAAAAAAAAAAAAAAACTAATAAAAGTTGAATGGTAAAAATCATTGTTCCACATTTACCCTCGCAATTGTAAGAGGAAGAAGCCGACGCCAACGCCACGCCACCATCACCGACGCCCGGACTTCAAGACAACCATTTTCTATCGAAGAAGGTTAGTGTATATACGAATTTTGTAAAGAAAGTTTTAAGTTTTTAAATTTTTGTTGATTATTTTAGGAAAAATACTTGTAAATCTTTGATTTAGGGTTTGGATGGATGAAATATGTGTGTTGGGTGACATTTTTGGGGTGGAGATCGCCGGAAATGGCGATCTCCAACGGCCAAGGGACCGAGAGAGACGATCGTCTCTCTCGGTCCGTTTTGGGCCCGGACTTAGTCTGGGCCCAGACTTAGTCAAGTTCGGGCCCAGAAGATTAAATCTGGGCCCAGACTTAGTCTGAGCCAATCTGGACCCAGACTAAGTCTAGGCCCAGATCTGGGCCCAGACTTACCAGACTAAGTTATCTGGGCCCAGATTTAATCTTCTGGGCCCGTCTAGGCTGGGCCTGGATTAATCTGGGCCCAGATTTAATAAATTTTATCTGGGCCCAGATTTAATGATTGTTTTTTTTTCTAATAAAAATATTATTATATATTTGATATTTAATTTTGTGAAATATAAAATATTATTTAATAATAAAATATTGGATTGTTTATTTAATATTCAATTAATTATAATTAATATTATAAACTATTATTTTACAATGAAATATTAAATAAAAAAGTTTTAAATTACTTATTTAATTTGTTTACGAAAAAAAAATAAGCGATTTAAAATATTTATTTTAAATTACTTATTGAAATTGTTTATAAAACTTTAAATAAAAAATAATAATTGAAATTTATTTATTTATTAGTTTATTTAATTTACAAATTTTAATAATTTGATTACTATTTAGTTACAAGTTGTTTATGTTTATTTAATATTCAATTAATTATAATTAATATTATAAACTATTATTTTACAATGAAATATTAAATAAAAAAATTAAAGAGTTTTAAATTACTTATTTAATTTGTTTACGAATAAAAAAAAATAAGCGATTTAAAATATTTATTTTAAATTACTTACTCAAATTGTTTATAAAACTTTAAATAAAAAATAATAATTGAAATTTATTTATTTATTAGTTTATTTAATTTGCAAATTTTAATAATTTGATTACTATTTAGTTACAACTAGTTGTTTATTTCAAAATAAAATATTATTTACGCCTAAATAACAAAATATTTAAGAAACAAAATAAATGGTTTCTTCGAAATGTTTATTTACTATTCTATTAATTATAATTAAATATTGTATAAAAATTAATAAAATATTCAATTGACGATTAAAATAAGAAATAGTTTGATACTCAACTGATTATTGCGGATAGTAGTGAATATAGTTTAATTTTCTCATAATATATTTTGTCTATTATATCTTGTACATGATGCTAACGTTTGAAATTTTGTAGGATGAATTACCAGTTGGACGATGTGGTGAGACAGATGTCTAGCAAAGTTACAGCGAACTGTAACTTTGCTATTTTTACAGTGGTATTAGATTTGCTCGACGAAGAGCACGCGGATATATTGAGGCGGTCCTGCTTATGGTCATTGTATTTATTGCGCAACGTACAGTTTTCTGGGCAGATACTCGATGCGTTGCTATGTCGGCTGCTCAAGCCGGTTGATGGAGATGCCCTTCATTTCAATCTTGGGGGCAAGGTGGTTAGATTTTCTATATTTGAGTTTGCCATGATCACCGGATTGATGTGTACTGGCGAAGATTCAGCACGGGCCCGTATTCCGAGGAACAATAGGCTATTGAATGAATATTTTCACGGGCAGGCGGCGGTCACTCCTGGGCAATTGATAGATGCAGTCAGGGCATGCGAGGATATGTCTGACAGGTTGAAGCGGGTATGGTGCTTATCGTCGAGAGCGTACTCAGGTGTCATCACAAGAAAACGTCGATCGACTTTTTTCATTTGGAGATTGTTGATGATATTAATGCCTTCAACAGCTATCCTTGGGGGCAGCGATGTTTTGCGGATACCTTACGACACTTCAGAAGGGAGTATTCGATGCCTAAGGGGGATAGACCCGAGCGCAAGTATGATGCATATGGCCTACCGTTGGCATTACAGGTAAATGTTGAACACAATAAATTATCTAATTTTTGTTATTAAATTATATATATGATAATTGTAAATGTTGCAGATATGGATGTACGAGACTGTCCCCATATGGCTGACCAGTATGCTAAGAGAGTGGAGACGTGCTGCCCTCGGATTTATCAATGGCGAGCACATGGCAAGCCACTTGGTAAACAAATATCAGCTCTCCTCGACGATCCTGAGGTACGTATTATACATTTTTTCGATTTATATTGTACGTGGGCAGTCATTAACTCGGTAAAACACCAATATGTTAGGTTGAAGTCCTCACTGAGTTGACCCCGTCGATAGAGGAGGAAGGTCAGAGTTACATGCGTTGCTTTTCTATCTCGGCCGCATCAGATGATCATATGCCCGAGTCCATCGTTGATCGGGATATGGTATGTTTATTGAATATAATATGTTGATTATCGTGTTGAATTTTTAATTACATTAATAATTCAGATTGTTCATTGTTTCAGGGGTGCCGTCCGGTATCACCGAGGTCGCCGCCGCCGAGGTCCTCACCCCCACCGTCGAGGTCGCCGCCGACACCGAGGTCAGAGTCGCCGCCGAGGTCCTCACCCCCACCGACGAGGTCCTCACCCCCACCGCCAAGGTCGCCGCCGAGGTCGCCCCCGGCACCGAGGTCGCCGCCGCCGTCAGATGATCTATATGGCCGCCTCACCGAGTTTATAGCGGGTCAAATGGGCGCAATGCGACGCGAGTTGGGACGGCAGGTCGACGCTAAGTATGCCAGACTGTCGGAGGAGATGGGCGAGATGCGACGAGAGCTCAGAGGACATATCGACGATGTTTATAATGATGTTGGAGCCCTACGTAGCCATGTGGTAGATCTGCAAAACGAGATAGGGGACTTTCGGTATGAGTTACGGGGTGACGTAGCATCCCTGCGAGGGAATCACAATCATCGGGATGGAGGGGGTGACGGTGGAGGTGGATGGACTGGGCCGTGGGGGGGAGACATAGACTCATTTTTTGAGGGGGTACCGGAGGAGGCGGATGAGGCGGATGGGAGGGCACCGGAGGAGGCGGATGGGAGGGCACCGGAGGAGGCGGATGGGAGGGCACCGGAGGAGGCGGATGGGGGGCACCAGAGGAGGCGGATGGGAGGGTACCGGAGGAGGCGGAGAGGAGACTGTCGGAGGAGATGATTGACAGGGTACCGACGGAGGTGGAGAGGGGAGTACCGGAGGAGGTTGAGGTGGAGAGGGGGGTACCGGATGAGGTTGCGGTGGATGAGGTTGTGGTGGAGAGAGGGGTACCGGATGACATAGTTGTGGTGTCGCAGGGGACTCCGGAGAGGGGGGTACCAGATGAGGTTGCGGTGGATGAGGTTGTGGAGGTGAGGAAGGGTACGAAGCGTGCTGTTGACATGACACCGCTGGTGGTTGGTAAGAGATCGAGATTGCCGTCACAGTGCATCGTTTCCCCTTTCACGGCCGAGGCTAAGAGGCGGCCGTTCTTGGACGGGACATACCCTAATCTCTTCCGCGAGGTCGACCGAGTTCGGAAGAAAGCGTTTCATGATTGGTTCAATAAACTTAAGCATGAGTAAGTATTTAATGATTTGCCTAAAGTACATGCGAGATCATCTATGAATATTTAGTGTAACACTTCACTTTTTCATTTTTTTAGGGACATCCATAGGGTGGGGTCGAGGATGATATCGAACGCGAAGAAGTGGTTCGATGATGTTTTGACTAGTGGTGCTTGGCTCGCCGATGATGTAAGTGCATTCTCGTTCTTATTTGTTGTATCGTTTAATTATTTGTTGTTTTACTTAATTATTTGCGTTCTCATTCTTATTTGTTAGCACATCGACATGATTATGGAATTGTTGCGGGATCGAGCTCGGAGATACCCTAAATCTTTTGACATTCCTGGTCGAGTCATCCTTAGCTGCATTTTCGCACGTGCCATTGATATTGAGTACGGCACACTCATACTCAATGGAAATGGATATGTGGTGCCCGACTATATGATGGAGTGGGTCATTGGGTTGGAGCCGACAAATGGGAAGCCGTGGACGGATTGTACACATATGTACGTTCCAATGATCGCGAACTCACACTGTTTCGCAGCTGAGATTGTATTCGCGGATTCGTCTATATATGTGTACGACTCCGACCATGGATGTTTGACCCAAGACCAACTGCAGCGTATACTAGAGCCGATGAGTGAAACCAATATGAAGAAAGAGGAGAAAATAAAGAGGAAAAAGAGAGGAAAATTGTATTTTATTTAAGAATCAAGTCTCTTAGACAATCATAAAAACCCTCTTTTATCAAGTGAACAACTACTAAGAGGAAATTTACAACTTTTCCTTTACAAATCAATTGACCAAAAATGAGAAAAATGCAATAATGGAAAATTCTATTGTAATTAATATTAATTTTGTTACACCTCGAATAAATTCCATTTGCATCGTAATTTTCATACG
The DNA here is from genome assembly GCA_019097785.1 of Fraxinus excelsior. Taxonomy (NCBI): domain Eukaryota; kingdom Viridiplantae; phylum Streptophyta; class Magnoliopsida; order Lamiales; family Oleaceae; genus Fraxinus; species Fraxinus excelsior. The sequence goes on along the minus strand of CM032631.1, from coordinate 20,132,569 downwards.
AATTTTTCACCATTTTATTAAACATTATTTCAACTTGTCCTAAGTGCAAGACAAAGTATGAGGTGTCATGTAAAAGTTTGGAAGCTAGTGAGAGTTGAGAGAAATTATGAATTTGGAATTCTATTCAAACACTCTCTCCAATTCACTTTAATAACTTATAGATTGGGTCAACTCGCATGGGCGATCCATGACCATATTTTCTAAGATCTCACACTCGCACATGATAAACTTGATCCGAACCATAAGAGACAACAAATGTCACACGTTAGAGATATACCTCACAAAAAATTCATATGACAAATAAATCGTGCGACCAGCGAGTATATTAGAGCTTACAGTACTATAACAGAGGAATATATAGTAGCTCTACTAGAGGAACATTGTATCTCGCTATACACCAAACTTTTTTTCAAAATCTATTTTTTTTTTTAAAAGTTAAATTTATGAAGAACATACGTTGAATAATCAAACCAAAATCAATAATAGTTATGGTAAAACATGCTAAAGTAGCAGCACCTAAATAAAATCTTAAGAAACGGTCAAAAGTCACAAGGGCATATATGATGTTATATAAACCTAAAGGTCTCACACAATGAGGAAGTATGAATTCCATTCATCATTTACACAATATTGGCCGTAAAAGCACACGTGGTATGAAACACGAGCTACGAAGTTTTCTCCCATTCTTAGGGTGTATGCATATCCATTTATAAATAAATAACATGTACAAATTCTAGTTCAGGTATTCCCCGGTACCTAATTTGAGTTCTCATAGATCCTGGGGATCAGCTACCTATATCTATGATTCCTCAAGTAAGTTTTGAAAAAAAAAAGGTTTAATGGATTAACCAAAATAACTTGTTGCAATCTCATCAAGACGACTAAATCATGTACACAATATGATCACTTTGTCTCATCTCAGTACATTCCAAAATGTCTAAGGCGATTGCTCGTGTGAGTGAGCCAATCTCAACCCGATTACATATTTTGTATGTGTATGCAAGAATTATTCTCGTAATCCAACAATAAATATATACATGAATTCAAAAGTGTTCATTTATATGTACATAAAACTCAATAAAGGTTTTTCGAACACTAAGTATCATATTCTGCGTAATTTTAGAGATTTGACGTTACCAACAAGTATATCTTTAAACATCTTAGAGTGAAGATATTACATACCACCATTTCGTAGATATACTGCCAATATACTTTTTTTGCTCGTATCTCTCCCAGGAAATACTATTGGGGTTGGGTGACTCTGATATTGGAGACCTCAACACATGAGATAATTGCATAATTATCATTGATATCATATTCTCAACTAATACTCATTAGATGTCAACAACATCGATACCAAACAATTTCTTCAACTGTCAAGATATATACAACAATATATGCTTTTGTTACTTATTAGCAAGATTGATAAGTTGATAACTTTTTGTGCTTGGCCAACTCTCGTCTTTAGTTGATATTGTATTTATTTAATTACAGTTTTCATTCAGACAACAAATAGAATAACTGACAACAGTATTTTTCAGGTATCACAATATCCTTTTTAAGGAGAATATTGATACCTACTAACTAGATTCATGGCATGATAAATATTAGGACGAGTATATATCATATCATACTTCTAATTCTTAATCGCACTAAATATGGTCTCTATATATTTTTTTATGCACTTAGGAGTCCTTGAACAAATATGAAGATTCATATGGTCACCTTTCGATATAAGAGCATCAATAGCGTAGCAACTCACAATAAAAAAAGATTTTTAGGAATCATTATGGTATATAGCTCTTGTGACGGAGAAACAAAACTAGAATAATCTTTTTAATACAAAATATACAATTTTACTAAATTAACGCTTCTTCGTTCTAAAAAATTAGGACAAACATTCAAATGGTCTCAATACACTCTTCATGTTTAGCCAATATAGTGCATCAACACATAAAATTAGAATTACAACCTAATATAGAATTTTACATAAATATAGTAAACTTCACCACATTATGAGATTTTGTATGAGATTTAAACCTTATGAAAATTCAAGTACCAGTGTCAAGATTACTGTATTAGGCTACAACTATAACTAAAAAGTTATCACAATACTATAGAGGGCCTAACATGAAAACTTACAAATTTTTTTTTTTTTTTTTTTTTTTTTTTTTTTTTTTCAATTGAGAATGAATATACGTCTATAAGTCCTACTGGTGTAGTTTAAAATTAAACATACTATTATGGCTAGCATCAGCGTATGGAAGTGAATCTCACAGCTAAAAAAAGGTTTTCAAACTCCAAGATACTATGATTGATTCAAACCTAGTTTGGCCAAAAAAAATGAGGCTTATTATCATAAAACTCAATCAGTCTTCATTTATTTTAAGAACTTGAATTTTGCATAAACAGAATATCCCAATAGAACTTCCACCATTTCTCACAATTAATTAAGCAATATATATTCAATCACTTTATTCAAATTTCTCTATTGGTTTTCTGAACCAATAATAATTGAAGATTAAAAGAGCTCTCTTAAATCCCACTCAAACCCAAGAATCATTGAAATTACATAGTTCTTAGCTTCTATCATTCAGATAGAAGTTTAGACTCGTAAACAGATTACTCCCACTTGAATCAGAACTTTAAACTAACTATTATGTATTCAAAATTGATTCATCAATACACATAATATCAATTTCAATCAATATTCTTCAATTTTTACTCTTTATTAGGAAAAAAACGTCAAATGTCACATTTTGTGACCCAATATTCATCCAAAATCTCACTTAAGTACCTTTTTAGATCAGTAGGTGTATCTCAGAGATACAACTCTTTCTTAATAGACTCATATTCCCTAACTTATTATTAATAACACGTGCCATGTAAAGTGAGTTTATTGAAAAAAAAAAAAACATATTTGATTATTCTACACGTCCAAAGCTTATATATTCTCAAGATACTAACATAAGATAAAATCCCATTAAGTGACACATTGCAGTTAACAAATACTTTTCCTAAAAGAAAATACATAAATTGGACTGCATATCTCAAATCTAATCATATTCAGTTATATTCCATCTTTCTACATAATAACCATATAATTATTGGTGATCAGAAAATAATCAAAAACACAATATCTAAACATTATAAAAAATTAGAGGCACAACTGAAATGAGTGAATCCATCTACAAATGTAAAATAAAAATATTCTAGCCACAGAAATTCAAACAAATCTACTCAAGGAAAGTTGAACTCTTATATTTCATAATGGTTTTTTCTTAACTTAAAACCTCAAACCATTGTACAAATTCCCAGAACCATAATTAAACATCACCATTGTGAGTATGAACAGAACTACTACGTATAAGTTCAAGTAATAGACCACTTTAGAAGAACAAAAACTGAGACCAAGTTTAGTGGAACCTTTGATACTATCTTAATATCAAATATGAGGCTAGTTTCTCTATTTTGCAATACTAAGTTGCAGTATCAGTCATATAAATCTCCACTCCATATTCATTATTTGTCTATCTATGTATCAAGTTAAAGACTCGACAATAGACTAAAGAACTTCTTGACCTCATATAAAGTGGGTTTCTAACTCTTGAATTCTTGTCCACAAAGATAAGGTCAATATGTATAGTGTGAGATTTATATGACTGATACTGCAACTTAGTATTGCAAAATAGAGAAACTAGCCTCATATTTGATAGTAAGATAGTCATCAAAGGTTCCACTAAAACTTGTCTCAGTTTTGTTCTTCTAAAAGCGGTCTATTACTTGAACTTATACGTAGTAGTTCTGTTCATACTCACAATGGTGATGTTTAATTATGGTTCTGGGAATTTGTACAATGGTTTGAGTTTTAAGTTAAGAAAAATCATTTGAAATAGTAAGAGTTAAACTTTCATTGAGTAAATTTGTTTGAATTTCTGTGAGTAGGATAGATATTGTCCACATTCGTAGATGGCTTCACTCATTTCAGTTGGCCTCTAATTTTATATGTTGAAGTATTGTGTTGATTTATTTCTTGATCACCAATAATTATATGGTTTAATTTGGGAGAAAAAAGGGGACTTGAGTTAATGTAGTCCAATTTATGTATTTTTTTTTTTTTTTTTTTTTGTATTTTATCTTATTGTTCAACTTATGGATTTTTTTAATGTTAGTATCTTGAGAATATATAAGCTTGGAAGTAGATAATCAAATATTATCTTCGTTTAATAAAACAATATAAAAAAAATGTAGTTATTAATAATAAGTTAGGGAATATGAGTCTATTAAGAAAGAGTTGTATCTGATATACAAATAATGGATCTAAAAAGTACTTAAGTGAGATTTTGGATAACCTGGGTACAAAAATGTGAACATTGACGTTTTTTTTCCTAATAAAGAATAAAAATTTGAAGAATATTATTGAAATAGATATTATGTGTATTGATGAATTCAATTTGATACCATAATAGTTGTCTAAAGTTTCGGATTCAAGTGGGAGTAATCTGTTTACGAGTCTAAACTATCTATCGAAGAAGATATCTAAGAACTATTGTATTTCAATGATTCTTGGGTTTGAGTGGGATTTAAGAGAGCTCTTTAATTTCAATGATTATTGGTTCAGAAAACAATAGAGACATTGAATAAAGTGATTGAAGTTATATGAGTATTAATTGAGAAATGTGGAGTTCTAATGGATATTATGTTTATTGCAAACATTCAAGTTTCTTACAAAAATATTAAATAGAAGACTGATGAGTTATGATAAATAAAGCTCCAAATTTTTTTTTAGAGAAATGTTTGAATCAATATAAGTATATTGAGTTTGATTATAAAAAAAAAAACTTTTTTTTTTTTTTAGCCTGTGAGATTCACTTCCATACGCTGATGCTAGCCATAATAGTGTGTTTAAGTTTAAACTACACCAAGTAGACTTATAGACTGTATATTCATTCTCAATTGAAAATTGATGAAGAGATCTACATGAATCGAGTTGTAAGTTTCATGTTAAATGCTTCCATAGTATTGTGATAACTTTTTAGTTATAGTTGTAGCCTAATACAGTAATCTTGACAATGGTACTGAATTTCTCATAAGGTTTAAATATCAACCACAATCTCATAATGTGGTGAAGTTTACGATATTTATGTAAAAGTTGATGGTAGGTTGTTGTAATTCTAATTTATGTGATGACATATATTGGCTAAAACATGAAGGTGTATTGAGACCAGTTGAAATGTTTTGTCCTTAATTTTTAGACGAATGACGTTAATTTAGCAAAATGTATATTTGTATAAAAAGATTATTCTAGTTGTGTTTCTCCGTCATCAGAGCTAATACCATATGAGTCTAAAATATTTTTAATTGAGAGTTGAACCCCGAGTGATGCTCTTATATCGAAAGGTGACCATATGAATCTTCATATTTGTTCAAGGACCTAAGTGCAAACCCCCCCCCCCCCCAAAATATATAGAGACCACCATATTTAGTGCGATAGAATTAGAAGTTGATATGTTGTATTGTCTAAAATGCCATGCCATAGATCTAGTCAGTAGGTATCAATATTATCCTTAAAAAGGAAATTGTGATACCTGAAAAAAACTGTTCAGTTATTCTATTTGGTCGAATGAATAACTTGTAATTAGAATATAATACAAATATCAACTAAAGACGAGAGTTGGCCAAGCACAAAAAGTTATCAAACTTATATAATCTTGCTATATTAGAGTAACAAGAAGCATTCAACCAACTCTTATTGATAAAAAAAAATTGTTTGGTATAGATTGTGGTTGGCACATATAAGGATATCGTGAGAATATGAGATCAATGATAATTATGCATTATCTTATGTGTGAGGCACATTCAAATATCATGATGGAACCAAACACTCAATAGTATTTCTGGGAGAGATACTAGCAAAAAAAAAGTTACTATTGCAGTATATCTACGTAAATGATGGTATGTAATTATCTTACTCTAAAGATGTTTAAAGATATATTGTTGGTCAATCTCAAATCTCTAAATACGCAGGGGGAAAAAAAAAACATATGATTACTTAGGTATCAGAGGAAAACTCTTTATTTGAGTTCATGTACCTATAAATGAACAATTTTTTTTTTGAAATTATGTATAATTTATTGTTGGGATTACGAGATAATATCTTGCATGCACATACAAAATATGTTAATCGGGTTGAGATTGCTCACCACACGAGGCAATTCGCTTAGACCATTTGGAATGTCTGAGATATAGACATAATGAATCATATTGTGTACAGGATCTAGTCGCCCTGATGAGATATCAAGATGAGCATTGCAACAAGTTATTTTGTCCATCCATTAACCTGTTAGTAGACTATTGCGTAATGATTTGAATTGTCTCGATGAATGAATTATAAGGAGAACTCAAATTAGGTACCGGGGAATACCTGAACTAGGATTTGTACAGTGTTATTTATTATAATGGATATGACATACACCCTAAAAATGGGAGAAAATATCGTAGCTCGTGTTTCATACCACGTGTGCTTTTACGGCCAATATTGTGTAAATGAGTGAATGGATCCCTACTTCATCATTGTGTGAGTGCCTTTAGATTTTATATAACCATATTGCCCTTGTGACTTTTGACCGTTTCTCAAATTCTCCTATTTCAGTGTCGCTACTTTAGCATGTTACCATAACTATGATTGATTTGGTTTGATTGATTCAAGTATGTTCCATAAATACTTGAGGCATCGGAAATACTTAAGTTAATGTTGAAAAAATAAGTTTGGTGTTATAGCGAGATACAATGTTCCTCTAGTAGAGCTACTATATAGTTCCTTAACATGTTTATAGTACTGTAAGCTCTAATATACTCGCTGGTCGCACGATTTATTTGTCATATGAATTTTTTGTGAGGTATATCTCTAACGTGTGACATTTGTTGTCTCTTGTGGTTCGGATCAAGTTCATCATGTGCGAGTGTGAGATCTTAGAAAATATGGTCATGGATCGCCCATGCGAGTTGACCCAATCTATAAGTTATTAAAGTGAATTGGAGGAAGTGGTTTGAATAGAATTCCAATTCATAATTTTCTTTTTTTTTTTTTTTTTTTTTTAAGTTTTTACATAACTCCTGTAACTTTGTCTTGCACTTAGTAAAAGTGAAAATAATGTGATAATAAAAATGGTGAAAATTCGTATGGAAAATACGATGCAAATTGGAAAGTATATTCGAGGTGTAAACAAAATTATGTTAAATTACAATAGATTTTTCACATATTGCATTTTTTCTCATTCTCTGGCAATGATTTTGTTAAAAGGAACAGTTGGAATTCCTTATTAGTAGTGTTTTCAGCTTGTATAAAGAGGTTTGATGATTGTAATAAGAGATGATCTTAAATATAAAATACAATTTTCTCTCCTTTTCCTCTTATTTTATCCTCTTTCTCATATGGTTTTACGAGTATGATCGGCATCAACTTGATATCAGAGCCAATTCGTTTCCTTTGGCTTAACACTTCACCCCTCATTTTCAACCGTACAAACCCAATCAAGTCCAAATCATTTATGCACTCCATCCGCCCCCATCCACCACAATTAACCCAAACAAAATATATACCAGTAGCCTACGCCTATAAAAAAAAAGCTCTCAACAATCAAGAGTATCCCTTGATTAGCAGTAGAAACAGCAGAAAAAAAAAAAAAAGTCATCATAATCATTTGCGCAGCCTGCTACAAAAAGTCTGATTAACATCAGTAACGATCTTTCTCCTCTTTTCACTTCGTTCCAAAAAAAAAAAAAAGAGAATATCCTGTCGTCACAGAAGTCAAATTAGCAGCTTTTCAAGTTTACTCCTGTCAGTAAAAAAAAGTTTCGAGAAATACTGCTGGCTACTCATTCCAGTGTTCAGCTGATTTCTTTTGCTATTGTTTCAAAGAAGAATCACCCCATATAGGGGTACTTTTTAAATACCTTTGTCAAAGCAACCATTTTAGAATTTGCCCCTTTTTTTAACCATTCACACAATAGCCGTTTTGAGGTTGAATGACAAACGTACCCTTAAAATAAATACAATACAATGATATGTAAGTTTAAAGACAAATACCCTTTTTTAATATATAAAATTTTTTTTTTTTTGTACTTAAAATTTTAAATCAAATTACTTTTTTATCGATTTATTCCAACACAGAAAAACAGTTCATTTTTTTCATCTGTTTCAAACTTGAAAACAGACAAAGTTATTCAAACGATCACAAGTAAAATATATTCACAAGCCATCCAGCCCCCCCCTCTAATCGGTAATTATATTTACGTATTTTTAAGTGGGTTTCGATTAAATTACAATGTACATTTTAATAAAAAAAAAAAAAAAAAAAAAAAAAAAAAAAAAAAAATTTATGTTCTTAAATGGAATATATATTTTTTTAATAAAAACGAGCAAAAAATTCACTTGTGTATGAGATTTTTCAGACAAATTTTTTGATATACAGAGAAACCGCACACTTGGACGTGCGGGCCCGCACACCCGCACGTCCGAGTGTGCTGGCCCGCACGTCCGGGCGTGCGGGCCCGCACGTCCGGGAGTGCCGGGAGTGCGGGCCCGGACTTCCGGACGTGCGGGCCCGCACGTCCGGGAGGGCGGGCCCGCACTCCCGGACTTTGCGGACGTCCGCCCGGACGTCCGGGAGCCGTGCGAGCCCGGACGTACGGGCGTGCGGGCCCGCAAGTCCGGGCCCGCACGTCCGGGCCCGCACTCCCGGGACGTCCGGGACCCGCACGCTCGGACTTTGCGACGTTTTCCCGGGCCCGCAAGTGACTGGACCGGACGTAGACCCGCACTCACGACGTGCGGGCGTGCGGCCCGCACGTCCGGACCCGCACTCCCGCACGTCCGGGCCCGCACTCCCGGGACGTTCGGTTGAAAAAATTTTCGTTAATTTTTTTTGAACAAATATAATATTTTGTCTGATGCAGCCAAATATGGAGTTGCAGTTACCAGTTCTTCACTATGGTGAATTGAAGAGGATGTAAACGGCAATGGAATGGAAATGGACAAGTGAAATACATGACACAATTCCAATTTGTTCAATAAACATCAAGTACGTCTTATGCAGAAATGTACAGTGAGATACATAATATGCTCAATGTCGATCCCGCCCAATACGATATGGAATTTGGATTTCTATGGAACAACGAACATTCATCAATTCCAGTTCCACCTGTAAAGGTTACATCTGAACATTGCATGAAGGATCTATTTGCATTGAACCAATTTCCCATGACTACTCCTCTCTGCGTAAATTTAGTGGAAAAGAATGTCCCTGGCGGTGAACATGAAGATCTCGATGTAGGGGATCGCAATGTGAATGAGTTTTGGAACACAGTGGAGATAGCTCTTGAGGATGATGTAGTTATTCCCGATACAGTGGGTCCTCACCTCACCAATACGCACAGGATTCCCTAAATGGTTCATTCCAAACGAGAATGAAAATGAATTTAAGGAATGAGGATTGATTGCTTATCCATCGACGAACATGGGTCGGAGTTCACAAGAAGGTTGGGATCAGTAACACGTACTTTCTAAATTGTTCCCGTACAGTCCAGATGATGAAGATGTATATGTAACGAGCAACTGTTCGAAACAAAAAACATTTGCAGGAAGCAGTGCATCGTATGCTTTAAGAAAACAATTTGAGTAAAGTTAAAAAATCGGACAAGTCAACGTACACAATTGTCTGCATTGACGACGATTGTCACTGGCGTTTGCGAGCGATAAAAATGGACACGAATGAACGCTTTGTAATTCGTAAGTATGCACGGGAACATAATTGCGAAGTGGGTATTCGTCGAAATGATCAAAGGCAAGCCCGGGCATGGTTAATTGGTCGACAAATAAAGAACAAGTTTCAGGACCCGAACGATCTATAGACCTTTGGACATCATCAATGACTTACGACGAGATTACGGGGGGTTATGAGCTATCAGAAAGCCTGGAAGGACAAAGAATGCGCATTGGAGGATTTAATGGGTTTGGCCTATTGTTCCTCGGAATACGGGCCCGTGCTGAATCTTCGCCAGTACACATCAATCGGTGATCATGCACTCAAAAATATAGAAAATCTAACCACCTTGCCCCAAGATTGAAATGAAGGGCATCTCCATCAACCGGCTTGAGCAGCGACATAGCAACGCATCGAGTATCTGCCCAGAAAACTGTACGTTGCGCAATGAATACATGGCCATAAGCAGGACCGCCTCAATATATCCGCATGCTTTTCGTCGAGCAAATCTAATATCACTGTAAAAATAGCAAAGTTACAGTTCGCTGTAACTTTGCTAGACATCTGTCTCACCACATCGTCCAAGTGGTAATTCATCCTACAAAATTCCAAACGTTAGCATCATGTACAAGATATAATAGACAAAATATATTATGAGAAAAGTAAACTATATTCACTACTATCCGCAATAGTCAGTTGAGGAATCAAACTATATCTTATTTAATCGTTCAATTGAAATTTTATTAATTTTCTAAAATATTTTAATTATAATTAATAGAATAGCAAATAAACATTTCGAAGAGAAACCATTTATGTTGTTTCTTAAAACCTTTTGTTATTTAGGCGTAAACACAATAAAATAAGTAATTAAAACTCTTAATTTTTTTATTTAATATTTTCATTGTAAAAATAATAGTTTATAATATTAATTATAATTAATTGAAAAATATAAATAAACATAAACAAGTGTAATTAAATAGTAATCAAATTATTAAAATTCGCAAATTAATAACTAAATAAAATAAAAAATTTCAATTTCTTTTTTTTTTTTCCTGATTATTTTTATTTTAAAGTTTTATAAACAAAATTTCAATAAGTAATTAAAATAAATATTTTAAATCGCTTATTATCATAATACAAATATTTAATTTGTTTTATTCGTAAACAATACATAAGTAATTTAAAACTCTGAATTTTATTTAATATTCATTGTAAAATAATGTTAAAAATATTAATATTATTAATTGAATATTAAATAAATTTTTTTTACTTATTTTAACTAAATAGTAATCAATATTTTTTTATTTAAGATAAAATTAATAAACTAATACATAAATAAATTTCAATTATTATTTTTATTAAAGTTTTGTAAAACAATTTCAATAAGTAATTTAAAATAATATTTTAAAATCAAAAAAAAAAAAAAAAAAAAAAAAAAAAAAAAAAATTAAAACTCTTAATTTTGATTTCATTATTTCATGTAAAATAATAGTTTATAATATTAATTATTTTTTTTTTTTTTTTTAAAAAAACAAAAAAAATTAATGCAATATTAATAAACATAAACAACATTGTAACTAAATAGTAATCAAATTATTAAAAATAATAAAATACCTAAAAAGTGAATGAAATAAAGAAATAACTAAATTTCAATTATTATTTTTTATTTTAAAGTTTTATAAAAAAAAAAAAAAAAAAAAAAAAAAAAAAAAAAAAAAAAATTATTATTTGTAAATAAATTTAAATAAGTAATTTAAAAACTCTCTAATTTTTTATTAATATTTTTCCAAATTTTTTTTGTAAAATAATAGTTTTATAATATTAAGTATAACAAGTGAATATAAATAACATCAATATTTAATATTTTATTATTAAATAAATATTTTTATATTACAAAATTAAATATTCAAATACTATAATATATATTTTCTTAGAAAAAAAAAAACAATCATAAAAAAAAAAAAAAAAAAAAAATTATTAAAATCTGGGCCCAGATTAATCCAGGCCCAGCGACGGGCCCAGAAGATCTTATCCAGACTTAACTAAGTCTAGGCCCAGACTTAACTAAGTCTGGGCCCAGCCCAGACTTGGAGTTAAATCTGGGCCCAGACTAAGTCTGGGCCCAGAAACTAAGTCTGGGCCCAGCCCAGACTTGGAGTTAAATCTGGGCCCAGACTTAACGAAGTCTGGGCCCAGACTTAAATAAGTCTGGGCCCAGACTAAGTCCGGGCCCAAAACGGACCGAGAGAGACGATTGTCTCTCTCGGTCAAGGCCGCCGGAGATCGCCATTTCCGGCGATCTCCACCCCAAAAATGTCACCCAACACACATATTTCATCCATCCAAACCCTAAATCAAAGATTTACAAGTATTTTTCCTAAAATAATCAACAAAAAATTAAAAACTTAAAACTTTCTTTACAAAATTCGTATATACACTAACCTTCTTCGATAGAAAATGGTTGTCTTGAAGTCCGGGCGTCGGTGATGGTGGCGTGGCGTCGGCGTCGGCTTCTTCCTCTTACAATTGCGAGGGTAAATGTGGAACAATGATTTTTACCATTCAACTTTTATTAGTTTTTTTTTTTTTTTTTATATGGTCAACGGCTATTTTGGAAAATGGGCCGGGTCATCCGGGTATTTTGAACCATTTCCTCCTCTCAGTCGATAGTTTGGTTCGACCCGACTTGTAGTTGACCAGTGAACAACAATTGGATTAATTGCTATTACGTTGGGTCCGGATTTTGGTCAGTAAAATGCTGTTCTCTCTGAAGAAACTGTTCATTAAAAACCCAAAATCTATTTTCTTTAAACTCCATCACTTGACATTTTACTCTTCATTGCCATCAACATCCACAAACTTTGAGACACAGGTATATCACTCCAATCTCATTAAAAATGGTTTTGCTCAAATGCTGCATGTTAACAACTACTTGTTGAGTCTTTACTTGAAAGACTGTGATTTAAAGGATGCCCGGAAGTTGTTTGATGAAATTCCTGATAGAGATGTTAGAACTTGGACTATTCTAATTTCGGGCTTTGCTCGATATGGTCATCACGGGATTGCATTGGATTACTTTACTGAGATGCGAAATGAAGGAATTGTGGCTCCCAATGCGTTCACTTTGTCGAGTGTTTTCAAGTGCTGTGCTTGTGTTAATAATGGGCTTCAAATGGGAAAGGCAACTCATGGGTGGATAATGATAAATGGGATTGATATGGATGTTGCTTTACAGAATTCTATTCTTGATCTCTATGCAAAACGTGGGGTGTTTGACTATGTGAATAGGTTGTTCAAATTGATGGATGACAAAGATTCTACTTCTTGGAATATAATGATGGCTGCTAAATTGAGTGAAGGTGAGATGGGGAAATGTCTCGAGTTTTTTAGGAGTTTGCCTATCAAGAGTGTTTCGAGTTGGAATACTATCATTGACGGACTTATGCAGCATGGGCTTGAGAGAAACGCCTTGGAGCTTCTCTATGAGATGGTGAAAATAGGACCGGCCTTCGACAAAGTTACATTTTCTATATCCTTGGTGTTGGCATCTGTGCTTAAAAGTTTGGAACTAGGTAGGCAAATTCATGGCCGACTGTTGAGACTTGGGATGAATGAAGATTTATTTGCAATCACTTCACTTATTGATATGTACTGCAAATGTTGGAAAATGGACAAGGCCTCCACAATTTTCCAAGAATTTCGACGAATAGGTTATAAGGGTTCTCATGATGGTTTAATGGCACAAACTGTTTCTTGGAGTACAATGATTGCTGGTTATGTTCAAAATGGTATGATGAAAGATGCCTTGTACTGTTTTAGTTTCATGGTTCACGAACAACTTGAGGTGGATGTGTATACTCTTACCAGTATTCTTACTGCAGCTGCTAATGTTGCATTTTTGGAGCTTGGCGAGCAGATTCATGCTCTTATAGTGAAATTAGGTCAAGGTGTAGATGTTTGCTTGTGCTCGTCAATGATTGACATGTATGCCAAATGTGGAAAGTTAGACAACGCATGGTCATTTTTCAGACAAACTCAAACCCGAAATGTTGTGCTATGGAGTGTGATGATAGCAAGTTACGCCGTGCATGGGAAGGGAGAAGAAGCTATTGAGCTTTTTGAATTGATGCAAAATGAGGGTGTTATGCCAAATGGAGTTAGTTTTGTTGGGCTCCTTACCGCATGTAATCATGCCGGTTTGATAAAAGAAGGTTGCGAGTATTTTAGGATGATGATAGAAGTTTATGGTATCCAGCCCGAAGTAGAGCACTTTTCTTGTATGGTGGATCTTTTCGGCCGAGCTGGTCACTTAAAAGAGAGTGAGAATTTTATTTATAAGAACGGCATCTCTCATTTGAGGGAAGTTTGGAAAGTATTTTTATCTTCTTGCTGGCTTCATAAGAATATTGAGCTGGCTAATTCAATTTCCAAGAAGCTACTTGAACTGGAGCCCCATGAAACTGATTCTTATGTTCTGTTATCGAATACTTATTCAGCAATGGACAATTGGGCTGAGGCAGCTCAATTAAGGCGTTTGATGCAGGAAAGGAAAGTCAAGAAATTTCCTGGTCAATCTTGGATCTAGTTATAGAATGGATACCCATCCACACGTTTGAAACTCGCCTTTATAAGGCTATGCCATTCTAAGTTGATGCTAAATGGATGAACCTTATCAATGTCCATCAACTACTTGAAAAAATAATTTATTAGATCGTGTCCTTGGACATAGTCATGCAATCTAATTACATCTTAAACTAGCATGCATCGTCCTAGGCTTTCACAGCTTTGGTTTATATATTCATGATGATACTTGAAAATGCTCATTTCCGGCTTTGGAAAAGTCTGGCCAGATGAGCATAGCCGTAATTTGAAGCTAGAGTTTCAGATCAGATATGTGACACTCCAAATTCTGGTTCCAGCAAGTTGGAAACAACTTTATGATATATTGATCCACAGCCTAGACTCTCTGTCTGCAGGAAGACGACATTGAAGACCTCATGGTTATATATCCCAACTCACTGGTATAGATGATTTTCTGGAAAAAAAAATAATAACAATAAAATAAAGCTCTTTGAATAATAGGAACTCAGGTATATATTCCTGTGATGGATGCGGGTTCAGCTTTTGCTGAATAATGTTGTGACAGGGATTGTGACAAAAGCGAAAGCTAGGGGTGCTAAAATGCTCCATTTTGATTGGTGATGTGCAACACGGGCAATAGGTTGATAACCTCCTCTGCTAGTATCCCAGAGCAAGTTAGAACAAAGCTGTCTAAGGTTGTTTTTGGTTCTTACCTGCTATTGACTTTCTCTGACTCAGTAATTAGAGCATCTATGGTTACCGGGTTATATATTTGAATAGCTTAAATTAGGTATGTCGATGTAAATTTCTGTTTTCAATTGGATAGAATCATATACGATAGCAAGAACAGAAATACCTCTAGTTGTTAATTGTTGTTTCCTAGAAACTTTGGTTATTGAATTAGTCACACTTCTCTTTTGCCCTCGTCTATCCCTCTGGATGTTCATGCACATTGCCGCCATCCTTACTCCAAGTGGTTGCTCAGAGTATATTCATCGGTCATTTCTTAATCTCTTCTCTAATTCTGATTCAAAATGGTTGTGACGCGTATCCCCCTTTAGCTATGAGAATGTATAATTGTCCATGATGCAGATTCGAATAAATCAACAATGTGATAAAACAATATTTAAAAGCCAAGTTCTTTAAATAAGTACTTAACATAGAATAGAATGAATATCGGTGCTCGATGGATTATTCGTGTTCTCCTATATATATATATATATATATACTGTCATCAGATGCACAAATCTAGGTTTCATGGCAAGTACAAATGAAACTGCTGAAAATTTTCAATTGTTACTAGATATGAATATCTTGATATCACCAAGAAAACTGGAATTGGGTGGTCTATCTTCCCTCCTCACATATCTTCCACCATGATCCATACTGTACTCACTCAACCCCATCTGCCCACACCTCTTCAACATTGCCTCCCCGAATACCCTGTGCGCGAAATAGGCCTCCACCGCCGCTACCTTATCTCCGCCGTCCTCGGCGACCACCTCCACAGGCAGCCTCTCGTAATGTCCACGGTCAATTCCCTCTAGCTCGTCCAGCCGGGCGATGCCCCCGTCTGACGAGACAGAGTAGAGCTCGCCCCGGACCCGGTGACCCGACCCGGGAAGGTTGATAAGGAAAGGTATCCCATTTGGCCCTACGACGAGAGGGAAGGACTCCACGGTGGTGTAATTGCCCATAAAAACGGCGTCGCGCGTGCTCATCAGGTCCTCCATTAACTTATGGTTGTAGAAGCCGCGCTTCAATGTGCCATAAGCGAAGATGAGGCTGACGTGATCTCCACTTCTGCTGGCCATGTAATTACCAAATCTTAGTGGAGACCGGCGTCGGGTGTCAGGGAACTTTGGTGTCGGTGGTGGCAGGCTGGCAGCGTGTGGTCGAAACTGGCAGACTGCTTTCATGTCTGCTTAACGAGAGGTGGATTTGTTTTTTTTTTTTCCTCTTCTTCTTTTCTTTTAAATATTTCTTACATTTTATCAATAATTTAATTTTAAAACTTATAGTGCAGGTTTCGCCAAGCTGAGCACTCGTTAGATTCTCATTTTTTTTTTCAAAATACATTTTTTTCTTTTTCTTTTCAATCATACATTTTTAAATAAATAATCAACTTATTTGGCCCCATTTATTTCAATTTTTAATGTTAGGAGTAGTGGTTTTTTTTTTTTTTTTAGAATGTGTGGTCGAAAGTATTATCACAAACCAAGTTGGGAAAATACGTTCAATAATTTTCACTGGTGAAGGAACTTGCTGGAGCTTTTGAATGCACTGGAAAGATGGCATATACATGATTGTGTTGGGAATATTTTCTCTAAAAGAGGAATGGAGAAGAAATCAATCAATAATGACTAGCAACATGATTCATAAAATCACGATGAAACACAAATTAAATCAATAGAAATACGTAAAAGAAAATAATAAAATAATAAACTTATCTTATGATCAAAGACCAAGAACTTCAATGAAAGGTTGGAGCATAAGCACACCAAAATCTGCAACGAATCACGAACAAAATACCGGAACAAAATGAAAGGTCCAGACACGAAGATCGTTGTCCTCAAACGATATTTGCCCTCTCTCCTATAAAATTTGATGCTTAAAGAGTCTCACGGCAAATGGTTCGAATGATTGATCAAGCATTGTAAAGAATTCAACAATTAAGCACTTGTGAAATTCTCCAAAATCCAAGAACATAAGGGGAAACTTGAATATAGAAGAAGAAAACTCGATTTTCTTGTTTTTGGAATGAATGATTTTTCACATATGTTTATGCAAGATTTCCATATGTTTTTCATTGTTTGTATTGATCATTTATCACCTATATATAGGTCACCATCAATACTCCATGAATTGGTGCCAAAATAAGTGGAAAATGCACCAATTTCAAACCAAAGAACCGCTTTCAACGACTAGTTCAGATTGTACTGGCGCGAGGGCTCCCATGCCTGCTGATTTTTTTATTTATTTTTTCATTCCATCACTTCCTTTATTGAATGGTTGAACAAAAATTATCAACAATCCTCCACTTATTCAAATTCAATAAAGTCTCATATTCAAAGTATACAATACTCATGCACAAGGATTATATATCTTTCGATTTAAATCTAACCATAGTGTAATCTAAACAAAGTAAAGTGGGAATTAAAGGTAGCATGGAAGCTTTGAACCAATGATTCAATGTGACAATACCGATAAGAACACATACACACGTATCACGTGTTTTCAAGTTCCTCAAACTCGCTTAGCGCTATTATGACATTGCGTTCATCATTTTTAGCAAACTTTAAAGAGAGAAACTGTAACTCTCTATTGAAGCAGCACCACCTCGAAATGTTTATTTAGGTGAAATTCTTTTAGTATCTTTGTCACTTTTAGAGATACTTGTACTACGTATTGAACTTCATTAAGAGTTTAAAACTCATCCCTCACTTCAGTAACAACCAACATTGTTATAACTAGGATAGGGTTATCGTGGATATTAATAATGCTGAAATTATCCACATATCGAATGACTTGTTGTTATCATTTGAGCCCGTGGATTACCTTTTAAGTAATGACAGGTAGGGTTGCCATCATTGGTGGATCTTTGTAGTGTAAGAGTTTCAACCCCATCCTACTCGTAGTATATATTATATTTAGAGATTTAGTTAAAGTTTCTGCCAATTTCTTGATTGACATTATATGATTTAGGAAAATTATTCCTCTTGATTAATTTCCTCATGTAATCATGTTTTAGACTCACGAGTTTATGTGACTTAGTATCTTATTAAATTAGGCCAGCCAATAACCGATTCATTTAATAGATACAACTTTGTCACCACCAAGAAATCATTTTATATGAAGCAATGCGCTTCTTACTAGCTTTGTGTAAAGCTTTAATTACTTCCAAACATTATTGGAGTATTTCTATCAAATCATCATACTAGTCAATCACTTTTTACTAGTGGATCTCATGCATGGGTATTTAATTATCATATTTGAATCAATGATTTTCAAATATACGAATATTCTCTAGATATTCGAATGACATAATTGGCTTTCACAAATTTTTACCCACTTGTATATCATCTTTATAATTTTATAAGGGATTTCTATCTTTTCTCATTCATAGATTTCTTTCTATGATTAAAAAGATATAGAGATTTATAACTTTTGAAATAAGTTACCCCCACAATTCTTCAATAAAGAATACACATGCAATCTAGTAAAGATGCATTCCAATAGTTTTGAACTTTCTCATATAAGTTCACAATCATTTATATTAACCCCCACATTTTGGGTTATTCTTGGACTTAGAGTTTATCAACTCTCTCATAGTTCAATTCATTATCAAATAGATAATGCTTCGAAAAAATTTAAGTCCTTTCATTATCAAGAACACTTGATGTCGATTGAATCCTTTCATTCTTCAAAGGAAATATTTCTTTCCAAACGGTCCATATAAAATTTTATTCATCATTCTTGATGTTGCCATGGTGATTTCACTCTCCTTAGCACAAGAATATCGTTTGAGATTGTTGGGAATATTTTTCCTAAGAGGGGAATTAAGAAGAAATCAATCAATAATGACCAACAACATGATGAATAAAATCATGATGAAACACAAATTAAATCAATGGAAATAAGTAAAAGAAAATGATAAACTTATCTTATGATCAAAGGCCAAGAACTTCAATGAAATGTTGGAGAATAAGCACACCAAAATCTGCAACGAATCACGAACAAAATACCAGAACAAAATGAAAGGCCCAAACACGAAGATCATTGTCCTCAAACTATATTTACCCCCTCTCCTATACAATTTGGTGCTTAAAGGGTCTCACGGCAAATGGTTCGAAGGATTGATCAAGCCTTGTAAAGAATTTAACACTTAAGCACTTGTGGAATTCTCCAAAACTCCAAGAACACAGGGGGAAACTTGAATATAGAAAAAGAAAACTTGATTTTCTTGTTTTTGGAATTAACGATCTTTCACACATGTTTATGCAAGATTTCTATATGTTTTTCTCATTGTTTGTATTGATCATTTATCACCTATATATAGGTCACCATCAATACTCCACGAATTGGTGCCAAAATAAGTGGAAAATGCACCAATTTCAAACCAAAAAACCGCCCTCAACGATTAGTTTTGATTGTACTGGCGTGGGGGCGCCCATGCCTGTTGAATTTTTTTTTTCATTCCATCATTTCTTTATTGAATGGTTGAACAACAATTATCAACAAATTGTTTGTTCTCCAACATAGACAGAGTTCTAAAGCTCCAAGTTCATCGTTTATTATTGGACAACAAAACCTCTTGGTCTTACTCTCATTTAATCATGCATGTTTACCAAGTTGGACTAAGAAATGCAAATGAGAATTACAAAATGCTTTGATTAGGAAACAAAATATCAAATGAGTTGAGAGAAAAATAAATTAAAATGATTACAAGAAGTTGCTTCAAGTTCGACGGCGTTGTTTGTACTTGTACTTGATGTTTTCCTTAGAAATCTAGTTTAGTTCTTGATTCACATGTATCCAAGGCTTCAAGTGTACTTTCCAGAAATAAGATTCACGTGTATATGAAAAGATCAAAGAACATACCTAATCGTTCGAGCAAGTTTCATATTTTGTTATTGTAGAAACAACGAACACCAAATTCTTCAAGTACTACTAATCTGCAGAGATGTAACATTGAAGAAGGTTATATAAAAATGTGTGCTTATCAACTTATAGAAATGAATTGTCTCAAAGATTTGATAACAAAGTCTAATGAATGAAAAGGAAGGGAGTGAAAGAGGATGATGATTAGGAGGAAAAACAACAGTATAAAGCATCATATTGTGTTCTTTGTAAATATTATTGTAGTAAAAAGAAAAGTAGAATGCACGGTATTCAACTTGCATATTATGAAAAGCAAGTGATCAGTTAGTTGAAGTCTTATATGGAAAAAATGAACTGAGAGTTCATGGATACACTGATGCTAACTTCTAGTCAAATTAGAATGATAGCATATCTCAATTAGGATATTGATTTACTCTTAAGCGGTGTGTTGAAAAGGTTCCAAATCGAAAATAACTATTGATTCAATAATAGAAACCTTATACATCATTACTTTAGAAAACAACAAAAGTTGTGGTTTAGATCAGAAAGTTCATTAATGAACTTGGAGTAATTCCTAATATTGTTGATCACATGCTTCTGTATTATGATAATAATGGAACCATCGTATAAGGGAAGAAACTAATGTCTCATCAATGATCTAAACATGTGTTAAAGCGGTATTATATCATTGGAAAGAAAATACAATGAAATGACGTAAAGAAAGAATGAATTCCTACAAGTTATTAAATTATAGATCCACTAACAAAGAGTTATTGTAGTATAAACATGACCGTCATGTAGACTCTTATGGTATAAGATACATAAGTGATTGGATCTAGTGCAAGTGAGAGTTTGTAAGTATTGTGCCCTAGGTCCAATTAACTTTGGACATAAACACTTTTAATATATATATTCGATACATATTTATGGCAAGATCTATTATTTAATTGAATTAATATTCTAATAAATTAAATAATAGAATCCGTAGATTCAAGTCTTGGCGATTTGTTAATCGCAAGGAATTGTTATTGTGAGATACAAATTATAGATGACCGAATCTTAAATTGTCCTTGGTCATATATAATAACGAGATACGGATATCGTTATTACGGATAGACCATCACGTGTGACATTTCTTATTTGTGAAGTAAGTAGCTGATCTCACAAGCTAAAGTGTGGTAACACTTGAATGAACACGTGGATGTTTTGCTATAAAACAAAACATTGGAGACCCACTGAAAGATTCCACATGGATAAGTATCCGAGTGGTTAATCCCTAACGTTCGATAGTGGAATTAGTCCATTGACTTGATGTAATCATAATGTCTTATATAAGGACAGTTATATTTTGGTGATGTTGAATGTTGCTCTGTCAATGGACGCTAATACGGCATCGTTCGTATATGTCAAGAATCATATGAAGGTTGTGAATGATTAATAAATGATTCGTCACTCTTAGATAGTAAGAGATTATGATCTACATTTCATTTAGTTAAGTTGACAATGAAATCCTTGGTCAAGGTGCACTCATAAGTCGAAAATGAGTTTTCGACTTATATTGACTTAATAGTGGGATGAAAGATATGATCGATAATTGAGATTAACACACATCCATATCTCATAATTGATTGGACCCTATGACGAAGTGATTATAGTTTCACGGTAAATGAACAAGTTTGATTTTGTCATATCACATGACATTTTTCGTCACACGTATTGCCCTAACACATTGTTAGACGTCAATTTGGGATGACATATTTGAATTGATGATAAGTTAGAAAGAAGTATTTTAATTTATCGATTTTGATTAGAGCAAAATTATAATTCATGTCGTTAGATATCGTGATTAGGAACCTCATGTGTCATACACAAAAGGAAAACCATAAGAATGAGATTCACCAATTAATTAATTAACAAGTGTTGAACAATTAATCAATTAGGTTGCTTGTTAATATGCCCGAATTAATTAATTGGATTAATTAATTCATGTACCGAATTTAATTAATTTGATTAATTAAATATAGGGTTGGGTTAAGTTTAAGAGACGGACCAAGCCAACTTGAACTTATATTAATAAGTCATTAGAGTTTCATATTAATTGAACATAACACAATTCATTATCTTGCCAGCACAAAAAAAGATAGACCATAATTCTCTCATTTGTGTTCCCTGTGTGGATTTCAATTAGATGCTAGACAATTGGACAATTATGGATTGCAGTTCGTGATTGTTCATGTTCAAGAATCAGCAAAGGAGTTTGCAAAATTTATCAAATGTATTAATTCTAAACACGGTTTCTATCTAAACACAAAGTAGATCTGTGGTAGGAATTGAAAAAATATTTATTTTCTATTGTACATGTTAAGTAAATTCACAACATCGTATGCATAATCATATTAACATACCAACAAAGAAAAAATGGGGAAAAATAGACTATTGAAATGCCATTTATGAACTCAATATTATTCCATTTTCTCAAAAGAATATAAAATATAGAAACTTCACTTGAAGTTTATTTTATACGGCATGCCATTAATGTATGCCGTAAAAAAGTTTACGACGTGCAATCAATGTGTGCCGTAAAATTTTACTTTTTACGGCATGCCATTCATATATGTCGTAAATACTTTTAGTAATTGAATTATTACGGCGTGCATTTTAGACATGTTGTAAATAGTTTATTTTTACGGTATGCCGTATATGCACTCCATAAATGTGTGCCGTAAAAAGCAACATTTGTTGTAGTGTTAACAAATCACCGTGATAACAAAAATGAAGTCTTTATTTTCCATTTTATCTTTAAAATTATTGTTAAGAGGATATTTTGGCGATTTTTTTTTTTTTTTTCTCATTGTTTAAGACGTCTTTTTGTATTTTTATTTAGATGGGAGTGTCGTTTCTAATTAAAAAGAATTATGATGTACTTTGGTAACAATATATCAAAATTATGAAATAGAATTTTTCTTCAAAATATATGTATTTTTTTCAAATATGGTTGTTAATAATTCTTTTGTTTACAGAATTAAAAAATAAACACAAACATTCAAGAATAAATTAAATAAAGGTGAGTAAAAGTAATTTTGAAAAACTACATATGACTCGAGTTTTAATACTTTATAAATACAATTTATTTGGTTAACTTGTAATCCTAATTAAGATACTATGAACTAAAATACTTTAACCTTCATCTTTTCCCCATAAAATGTAAAATTTAGTAGTTCCAATGATATTTCCTTTAATATTTATTCTTATAGTTTTAATTAAGCTTTTAATATTTACCAACCAATCAAATATATGGTCCATAATTCTGAATTAGCGACCAAGGATTAGTGACAATAGAGCATAAAAAAATTAATTCAATTTTAACAACCAAAACCTCTACCAACCATTAGTTGGTCACTGATCGTATCTTATAGCAACCACCTTTTATTGGTCGCTAAACCTTTGGTCGGTGAAGTCCATTTTTTTTTGTATTGAATAGGAAATATTAGTTTAAGAAAGTAAACATGTGCTTTAGTATGATTGAATGGATAGTATTAGTTTAAGAAAATAAATTGTTCTATTTAACGAACAATTTGTCCATAAGAACTAAAAGTGTAATAACAATGAAATCATGACGATAAATTTGTTCATTTTTAAAGCTTAGGGATTAACTGGCAAGACAGACAATAAGTTGGAGACTAAAAAACAAATTTTCATAGAGCAGGATCCGAAATCTATATAATTCATAGGTTTTCATCATCAAGCATATTTATCTATCATATTAAAGATTTTAAAATCATTAAAACCATGTTAGACTTATTTTGATATTGTCAAGCTTTTAAGAGATTTAGGTTACGTTGTGTTGTGTTGTGTTGAATAAATGGTAAACTTTTATTCTAGAAATATTGTTATGTTTCAAAATCAAGTTTATTGTTCAGTTTGTATATAATTACTAAAGTGGATATTAATTAGATGATATCTATTTGTATTATTATTTTCCTTTGTATATTATAAATTTACTTTTATTTTTTTAAAAAATATATAATTTATTCACAAGTGTTATTTTAAAATGAAAAAAAATAATATCTAATAAATCTCAAAATTTATTAAATTACAAAACAAAAGCATTGTTTATGTAGTATAAAAAGAATAAATTTAATTAATTGAATTTTATATTTTAATTATTGATAATTGGAGAAGTTAAAAGTAGAATCTAATTTTTTTTTTGGCTGCTTTTCAAAGTTTGCCACAAGACGATACAATTCCCCCCAATTCCCCCCCTCCCCCCCACCCCCCCCCCCCCCCCCCAAATTTACTAACTTAAAAGTAACATACAACATTTCTAGAATAAAACAACAAAAATATATTTGGAAACTGTTGGCAAACAGTTTAAATTATAAATGAATAAAAGTGAGTGATGCATAAGTGAGTGATCATACTCGTGAGTCAAAGAAGATAAAAGTAGTTTTTTTTTTTTATTAAAATTTCTATCATGCAGCAAAGAAGATAAATTTTTATGAGCTTCAAGATATAGAAGTTGTCTAATCCTGTGTCCCTATCCAGTATCCTTGACCAAATAATAACCATGTTGATCTCATGTTGTTATCTTCTAATGCGGCTATAATGTATTCTTCTTGATGAGGATTGTTCCTTCTGGTGTTCATAGTTCAAATCCTTTTGTGTATGGAAATGTAGAATTTGTGAATAAACTTGAGTGGTTTAAATCACTCAGGTTATTTTGATATGGTTGTCGAAATGCGTAATAGATCTAGCGCCTGCTTGTTACCTATTTCAAGCAAAATTTGTACCGTTGCTACAGTGTTGTGGTCACAATATTTGACTTTGTTGTGTCATAGTGGGCCCCACAATTTTGAAAAAAAAAAAGGGTCAAAAAATCTCTTTTCCTGTTGAAATAATTTCTCCCAGACAGCCCTTAGTATATAACTTATTTTCCATGAGCTCGACTTTTAAGATGAACCATGCTCAAGCGAGGTTAATACTCACTTGGACTTAGACTCACTGGCCCTAGAATTTAGATAAATTATCCTCAAACGAGGTTAAGACATACATAGACTTATCATTTGAGAGATTATGATCAAAAGATTTGTATTAGAGGAACTATGTTAGAACGAGGATTAGACTTGCTCGGGCTTGATTGGACTCTTAATATACATTCGAGCATAATCTATCCTAAGGATTGAACTCATAGTCTTTAATTCCTTCGAGCGTTTTTGCTGAAGGCCGAGCAATTTTACCGAAGGGAGGATTCATCCATGATGATAAATTATGCTCGAACATGGTTGAAACTCATTTTGCCTAGACGCATCCATTATTATAATTTGTGCTTAAACAAGGTAGAGACAACTTTGTGGATTCGACAACCTTATTTGAGCATAATTTGATATAAGGGTTGAATCCAGTCTAAGGAATCACAATTTTATTCTAACATAATTCTATTGAAAAGACGAGTTGAGCCCTAGAGAGTCTTGACTTCATTCTACCATAATTGTCTCTAAAGATTGAGTCTCAACATTTCTATTGTCAACTAGTACCACTTATGACCACAAAGTTGATTATGGAATCCACTAAATGAATCTAAGCCACCTCTTTAAGAAAAAAACTCATCATAAATTTATAACAAATTACAAAGCAAAACCATGTGATCATATCCATTAATCAAATTATTTATAACAAATTAAAAGCATGTGGGCAAAGATATTGCAGAGTTACAATGTTATGTCGAATACTTTTGATTGGGGGAATGTAGACTGTTTCCGTTGTCAGAGACAAATAGTGCTATTTGTATCAATTTTTCTTAGTTATTCCAGGCCTTCGATGTGGGATCTTCAGTTGGGCCATATTTCAACAAAATTTGCCAACAACAAAGGTCGGTCCATTTGGCTCCGATTGGAAACCGCGAGAAAAAGAATTCTCGCCGATATTCTTCTATCTGCTCAAGAAATAATCGCCGATTGAGTATTAAATCGCTCGCACACAAAATCTTCGGCAAAATCAAAGCAATGGATGTTATAAAATCGCAGCAAATATCGGCACGGCCAATTGACAAGGTGGTGGTCCATCCGCTAGTCCTGCTGAGTACCGTCGACCACTACAACCGTGTTGCACGCGACTCCAAGAAGCGCGTTGTTGGTGTTCTTCTTGGAACTTCCTTCAAGGGCACCGTTGACGTCACCAACAGCTATGCCGGTAAGTATTTATTGCCGCACCGTCTTCGGATCGGACAATTTCTCTCTTACATCGATTTCAAGCTCATTCTTCGCATAATTATCGATATTGTTGCTTGTTGACTTAAATTGTGCAGGGATTTAGATTTGGTTAGGATTTTAGGACTTTAGTGTTCCTTTAAAATTATCATTTGGATTTCATTTGTATATGGTGAATTTAGTATTTGAATTTTTTATCTGTTGGAGTGAGTTGCCGTTCATACTTAAGCTGGAAGTAAATATATGGTCACGATTAGAAATTTGAAGTCCACTGAGCTGAATATGGATTGGCTATTGAACTTTTGGAGTCGTTAGAAATTAATGATTATGTTAGAATTTTTATGGTTGCAAATGAATAGTACTAAACTGGAAAATATGAATCTACTGGGATTGGTCAAGTGGTGGGATTCCTTTACATTCTTAATGGGTACCTTTCTTGAAAGCATTATGTTCTGATCCTTTAATTAAGGATCTATTGGAAGCACTGGGATTGGAGTATAATTTTGGACAAATTTTCAATATAGACCCTTTCAATGGCCAAAGAAAAAAAGCCATCTTTTAATGGATGGCGAGCTTATCACTGATCAAGTTACCAAGCCTTGATGAGGAAGATAGTGACATTACTGCAGTGGTCGTTGCTGAGGCAGTTTGTGGTGTTTTTGGGATTGTCAAATAGTAGACACTGTCAGGATGGTGGTATCTAGACTGAAAAGTTTTCAAAGTTAAAGTGAAGGGTAATATTGGATTATTCAATGTAGAGATGCTGTTTAAAGAGTTGTAATTTGGCCGTCAGATTTTTTCCTCTAGAGTTAAATGAACATATTCCACCTCCACCTGCCGCGAAACTCAGTTTAGTTTCCATTCTCATCTCCCTTAATAAGTCTTATTTCCACCACTGTATTTATATTGCAAATGTTATACAATTCTATAGAAGTTATTTTCAGTTACTGTGAGAATACTTTTGAGAAGCATAAATGAGAAGATATTGTGCTTGCATATCTTTCTCTTTTTGTATAAAATAATAACCACCATGTATAAAAGAAATTGTAGAAATATATTTATAAGTATGATTGAATACCACTTATCCTACGAAGTAACAACACGGACACATGTGTCTGCATGTTGGACACGCCGACACGTGATTTTTTACAAAAGTACTAACACAACATGTTGATTAAATTTTTTTAAAATTCTTCATTTATATAGTATAAATATAGTTTTATACTTGTTATTAATTTTTTCTTGTCGAAATTTTAAATATGAGTACTTATTTATTATTTAATAAAGAAAAAATGATCATGACTGAGTGTCTGGGAAGTGTCGTCGACACACTAACCTAGTTGAAGTGTCCGTGTTATAGAGCACTTGTCTATGCATGTTTTTAACCAAACTTTGTGATATAATTCATACTTTGACATATATTTGTTCAATCACTAATGGGAGTAACATGAAAATTGAAACCGACGAATGGACATTGCATTTGAATCTAATACTTGTTAGGAAATTGTCAAAAATCAGCAGACCTATTGAAGTATTTTATAAACTGTGTATCTCTGCAGTTTCAAAACTAATTAAGGAGAAGATACTTAGGCCCTGTTTGGTACGGATTAAAATCAGATTTTAATCTAAATCAAAGTCAAACAATCAATATTAAACACATCTTTCATAGGTCCCACCGTTTTTCAACCACACATTTCAAAAACTTCTATCACAATCTACTAAAATCTAATTTTAATCCCCACCAAATACCCTCTTAGTATATGTGGGCTAAGCTTAGCCAAACATGCTATTATTGTTGTGGTATACAGGCATAGTATGGTTAAAGTTTTAATGCAGTAAAACCATTCATTCTTTGTTATTCTTTCTAGATATATTATTTAATGCAGTACTATTTCCCATTTCTTCCTTTGCAATATGTATCTTCTGAGTATAGAAATCTCAATTGTACTTCACGTGCTACATAATGCTATGGCTTTTATTTTATATTCTGGCGATATATGTAGTGCCTTTCGAAGAAGATGACAAGGACCCAAGCATCTGGTTTCTTGACCACAACTACCATGAATCAATGTTTTCCATGTTCAGAAGAATAAACGGTATAAAATTCTCAATTATTGTAGTTTCTGTCAAAACATTTCTGAGAGTTTCTGTTACAATTCGATTGACTCCTAAATTCTGTTAGCCAAGGAGCACGTTATTGGTTGGTACAGCTCTGGTCCAAAACTTCGGGAAAATGATCTAAATATTCACGCACTTTTCAATGAGTAAGATCCATCTGTCCTTTTACGGGAAAAAAATAAATAAATTAGCATTTTCCTTTCATTGACAGATATTTGACAACTTACAATTCTTGTGCTGTGTAATTGCACTGATTTTTGTCCTAGACCGTATCCATAAAGCTACAGAAGCAGACATGTTATTTACGTGTGCTGAAAATATCTTTGTAGAAAAAAAGTTATATGCATTTGGAAATTGGAATTTTTTATATATGTATTTGAAAAATAAGGATTACTGGCTGGGGTCCAAAGAAAAGATTATGCCTTAGAAACATATCTTGCTCTGTTTTATTGGTGTACTATCTATTCTATTTAACTTGGCCACTGACATGCAAGGAAAAAAGACTACTTGAAAACCTCATTCTTATGAGTCATAGGTACTATCTAGAGAAGAATAGAATGTATTGAACAACTTGTTTCATAATTAAGATATAGCCAGGATTTGGTATATGAAAAGCTTCTTCAATTGTTACAAATGGAAGACTTTGATAGTGTAGAATTATGCTTTCCTTCCAATTACTTTCTGTGATGTTTAAGATCATTTCTTTGCAATCTGGACACATTTATAAACGGTGTGGCATAGATGTGAAATGTGAAATAGCTCACCTTTTCAAGTCACCGATTCTCTACCCAGTCACAAGAAATTCTGATATTTATAGCAGCAATCGCTTTAAGAAACTTTTGTTAATTTGTACGATATACTGGAATTGAAATCTTTTGAATAACTTCTATGGCCTGTTTGATAGCATACAAATTCCATGGAAATGGAATTCAAATTCCATTTTCCTTGTTTAGTAGTGTTTGATGACCATAATTTGGCATGGAAAATGTCACTTTAATTTTCCCTCTACGCGCCAACTTCCTTGCGTGACAGGAAATGATTTTCCCACCTTTTAGGTGGGAAAATGAATTCTGGGTTTTGTTTGCCCCCACCTTTTTTTTTTTTTTTTTGCAATGAAAACAAATTTTATAACCAATTGTAAAAAAAAAATTCACTTTAATAGACAATTTTGATGCAAACGAAGGCCAAACGAACAAAAAACTTTGATGAAAAAAATAATTTTTTAGGAAACTTTTTTTTTTCATTTTTTTTTTACTTTTTGGCAATGGAAACAAATTTTATAACCAAGTGTGGAAAAAATTATTACTTTAATGGACAATTTTGATGCAAACGAAGGCAAAACGTACACAAAATTTCTTATAAAAAAAAAAAAAAAAACGTACACAAAATATAAAAATTTTCTAGGTGAAAAATTATACCAATCAAACACACTTAATTAACAATTCACTGCGCGGAAACTCTCATCATTTGTTGCGCACATGGTTGGTCTGTCGCTTGGTTCGAATCGCGCATATGTGTGTGCCTTTTCAATACCCATATTAGCACGACCACTGTGACAATCAAACGGGACACACCTAATGAAATTTGCTAAGGAACGTGAAGCGCTCGCGCGCGGTTATAGAAATGCTTTTTTAAAGTATTTGTAGAATTCAGATGTTTTAGAGCTTTGGCAACATAATAAAATGTGCGCGTAGTGTCGTATCTTACACAATTGTGGTATGTTGCCACTAGAGATCACGCGCCAAAGTGATTGACCTAAGCTTCTATACTTATATGTGAAGCAAGAGACGGTTTAATATTCCTCATTGAACTTACAGGATCTTTTTAAGTAGGGTATGGTTAATATAAAAATTTATTTCATTTCTGAGAAATTCTAGTTGGTTTTAGACGTCCCTCTTTTCCCTTTTCTCTGCTGTATTTGATCTGCAGTTTTCCTTGACTTTCCTCAATACTTCCAGACCTTGTTCTTGTGCTAAAAGTAATGTCTATGAAGCCTTCCTCCTCTATCTCAACTACTCTCTGTTGAGCTGAAGTTACGCGTAATTTCCTGAGAATCATCCATCTCATGTCAACTTTTCAGTGCATTTTCATAAACCCTTTTTAGCATATTTACAATTTCTTGATTTTCTTTTTTCTTTTTTTTTTTGTCAACAATAAATCTCTGTTTATGTATTGCAGCTATGTCCCCACCCCTGTTTTGGTGATTATAGATGTCCAGCCAAAAGAGCTTGGAATACCTACTAAAGCCTATTATGCTATTGAGGAGGTTAAAGAGGTACATTAAAACAATAGTTGTTTGCTTGTTGGACTCGGTTATATATTTGCTTACTCAACAAAACTACAAAAATAGTTGAGATACAAATAGAAAATTTGCAAAACCTCGAAGCTGGTTATTTGGTAGAAACCATATGGAAATGTGCAAAGTTCTGATCTTAATGTTTGGATGGACTTGCAGAATGCAACTCAGAAAAGCCAGAAGGTATTTGTGCATGTTACTTCAGAAATTGCTGCTCACGAAGTTGAAGAGAT
Source organism: Fraxinus excelsior (assembly GCA_019097785.1). Classification (NCBI taxonomy): domain Eukaryota; kingdom Viridiplantae; phylum Streptophyta; class Magnoliopsida; order Lamiales; family Oleaceae; genus Fraxinus; species Fraxinus excelsior. The sequence continues at coordinate 20,101,770 of CM032631.1, read as the reverse complement.
AGGTATCCCAATCATATTCAAGATTTGCTTTTCTCATATAAAGGTTTTTTTTTTTTTTTTTTTTTTTTAAGTGCTTAAATTTTTGTTTCCATTTATATTATCAATTTTGGGTCCTTTATGAACCTGTCCTGTCTTTTCCACTCACCCTGCTTATGAACAGGGGTTGAACACTTGTTGAGGGATGTGAAGGATACAACAATCAGCACACTTGCAACAGAGGTTTTTTTTTTTTTTTTCCATCTTGCTTTCCTCCGAGTGTAACGATGGTTATCAAGATAATAGATAAATTGTACTTGGTTGAATTTGTCTCCCTCTCCTTTACCCGTTGATGATGTTTGAAAGTAAGGAATAAGAAACTTGGAACACTTTGTCCTATCCAGGTGAGTGGGAAGCTTACAGCTTTGAAGGGCTTGGATGCACGATTGAAAGAGATCCGCAGTTACCTTGACCTTGTTATTGAAGGGAAGCTTCCATTAAACCATGAGATTCTATACCATCTACAGGTATTTCAATGCCCTAGCTCTCTTTTTGTACAACTCTATCCTTGGGAAATTATTAGTTTAGTGTGCATTAGTTAATTGTATGTTTCACATCATCCAAAATGATTTATGCACTGCTAGGTTTTTGGTTATTTACCCAGATATAATTCTTGAAATTTGGGCCGAATAGTATTATTTAGTTTTTATACAAAATGGGATATAAGTTGACCGATTGCCTAAGCTTTAAACTTCATTCCAGTCAGTTAATAGGCCTGGGATTGACCATCTAAATCAAAAAACTAATAAGCCCTTCATATTGGGAATTTTCATCCTATGGCAACTTGTTTGCTATGGATTATGAATTTGTAAGTAATTTAAAAATCAACATCATCAAATAGTATGACCTGGATGTGAAATAGAACATCTGAAACCCCTTTGGAGTTTGATGAGGCTTTTTGTAGTAGTCAATTAGTACAGCATTTGTGTCTCCACTTGTTCTGAATAAAGTATACTTGTAGATGTTTACAACTTGTTACTTTTCTCAGATCTTCCTTGTTTGGTGTGGACAACTCTCTATACATGCACATGGATAATTACAGATGATTTCCTATCTTATGTTGAAATGTCTTCTAACTTCTGCAGGATGTGTTTAATCTACTTCCAAATCTCAATGTGTCCGAATTAATTAAAGCTTTTGCAGGTGAAGTAGCTAGAAGTTGAAAGTTATTTGCTTTATTTTCCTGTTGACAACTGAGGTGATTCTGTTTACAGTGAAAACAAACGATATGATGTTGGTCATATATCTTTCATCCCTTATCCGAAGTGTGATTGCTCTTCATAACTTGATCAACAATAAGGTGAGAAGTCCTTGAGTTCTGTGCATAGCTTTCTTTTTTGGTTGCCCAACATATCAAAACAACTCCCGAAGCATAGTATCTTTTAATCTAGGTGTAAAATACTGGAAATTCAGCAGTCTTTCTTGTCCAGTTCTCTATGGAAATTGCAATTGAAATTAACTATAAAAAAACATTTCTTGGTTTATTACTATCAAAGGGATATTGTTACTTGATCCTATATCAATAATAACTGATGTTAAAATGGCGCCTGAGGACTTTTGTGTGGTTTGGTAATCATAAATGTGTATGGATGAACTGAAATATTATAAAAGATGAAAACTTGGATTGATTTGCTTTTGTGCTTAGTAACTGCTTGCACTTTGCACTTTTCATTTTCTAAGCACCCAACCCTATGTTGAGGAATTGTTCTCTCTTAATCAAACTGAACACACATTGTGATTCATCAAAGGAAGCAAAACAAGTAGGCATTTTGCGTGCTTTGTTCAACAATAAAATTAGTTTTGGCCCCTACCAAGATCGGTTTCCTAGAATTATTTACATTCTGTTGTCTTGACATTTTGGACGCATGATTTCAGATGCTTAACAAAGAACACGAAAAGGCAGAAGATGCAAAGCCGGTTGCCGTGTCGACTGCTGCTGGAAGCTAAGCATGAAAATGTTATGCTGAGGGTTTGCTTTTCCGGGGGAATTCCAATGCAATGTGACCTTGGAATCCAGACTTAACATTTTGATGTCACAAGTCAATGCATTCACATAGTTCAGGCTGCGCATAGATTTTCTCGATAGTTTCTGCATTTGATGCGATTTTGTGAACTTCTCAAATAGTCAGTTGGGGCCTGGAACATGAATTAATAGAGAAAATATCGCACTTTTTATTTTTTTATTTTATTTTGAATAGGGATTTGTGTTGTTTTCTTGAATTAGATTTGAACCAAAAACAAGAGACACCTGGATGGAGGGAATGGTTTCCATTTGATTGTGTTTATGTGATTTATGCTGGACTTTAGTACTGCTTTACGTCCTTTTGAGTAAGTCATGATGAAGTCCAACAGAGAAACTGGTGAGCAGAAGACTTGAATGTTCACACCTGACCTGATTCACCGGTTACAGTTATTTCATTCACTTTCCGACATTAACACAATAAAACATGAATTGAGACGTCTGTATCTATTGCAGTCAGCCTCGAATTGTGCCTGAGTCTGCTGTATTTTCCTTTTTCTGGCCACTCTTCAAGCCTTCAAGCGTCTATCTTTGCTCGAGCCAGACCTTGACTTTTAAAGATCTATTGGGGATTTTGATTACATCACGCGGGGCGGGCGGCGGCTATGGACCTAACGGTTAGCAATTGAAAAGGGGAAGGAGTGGGGGTGGAGCGATCGGATAGAGATTTGAGGGTTTTTTACTGTGTTGATGATGTATGTGAAAATTCAACTTTGGACCAATAGTTATGAGTTAATATATATGAAAATTTAATGTTTGATTAATTAGAGATGAATACAAAGTTTTTGTGAAAATCTTGTATAAACATTAATTAAGGTTTTTTGTTAGAAAGAGAGATGCTGTGATACTTTTTAAAATGAAAAAAATGTTATTAACATGTCACCACTCGATCAAAATAATGTCAATGACAATACTGAAATACACTTTTTCACTCCTTCTCTTAAAAGAGAGAATCCAAGAATCACTGTTTCATTTTGTCACAGCCGTTTTCACACAGGAATTGGTTTCAAACTGGTTTTGTACTATTCATTATTCTTATTATTTATTTTAGTCATCAACATAGTTATATATTAGTCAATAAAAAACACGGATGACTCAAAAAAAAAAAATATATATCTGCACGCCGACTCCACTATATTAAGATATAGTGATATACATGAAAATGCAGTAAACGCGTATTAGTCAATAAAAAACACGGATGACTAAAAAAAATATATATATCTGCACGCCGACTCCACTATATTAAGATATATCACTCCTTCTCTTAAAATAGAGAATCCAAGAATCACTGTTTCATTTTGTCACAGCCGTTTTCACACAGGAATTGGTTTCAAACTGATTTTGTACTATTCATTATTCTTATTATTTATTTTAGTCATCAACATAGTTATATATTAGTCAATAAAATACAAGGATGACTCAAAAAAAAAAAAAATATATCTGCACGCCGACTCCACTATATTAAGATATAGTGATATACATGAAAATGCAGTAAACGCGTATTAGTCAATAAAAAACACGGATGACTCAAAAACAAAATATATCTGCACGCCGACTCTACTATATTAAGATATAGTGATATACATGAAAATGCAGTAAACGCGTTTCAATGAGAATCAAACACAGAAAATAAAAAATAATAATAATTTTTTGCCGACTTCGTATGAATATATATCTGCAAACCGACTTCTTCACTAAATGTATCTTGCCGCTTCCTTTTCTATATATATATACATACAACTGCATTAAACATATTTCCAACTATACAGTTTCACGTTTCTCTTATTTAAAATACAAAATAAAAACAACCAATATTCTCAATTAGCAGTTCGCGTTGTGAATTGGCAGAACAATCCATTGAAGGTAAATTTTTATTCATTGTTATATTTTTGCTTTTTCATTTCAATATTTTTTTTTTACCTGCAACATGCTTTATGTTTGTTCGTTATTATTTAGTTTTATTATGTTTTTCGTCTTTTTTTATTTAATTCATTATTTCTGTTGTGATTATATTTCATGGGAATGAACTGGTAAATTAAATATATATTTTTTTGCAACATGCTTTAGGTTGTGTCGTTTTTGTTTAGTTTTATTTTTTTTTCATCCTTTTCTGTTTAGTTGTTTATGGGGGTGGTCGAGATGAGAGAGTTTTGACAAGGTAAAAGAAATGAGTTTTTTTTATTATTAAGGAAAAGAATATTTTTCAACACCATTGTGTTATAAAAAAAAAATTCTAACTCTCCGTGCGGGCACGAGGAGATGCGATCTCCCCGTGCGTGCACAGGGAGTCCATTTCTCCCCGTGCGCACACGGGGAGTACAACCTTTTTTTTTAAATACATCAAAATGTATTTCAAAAGAAACGAGTTTTTTTATTATTATTAAGGAAAATAATATTTTTTAACAACCTTTGTGTTATAAATAAAAAAAATTTAAATAAAAGTTCTAACTCCCCGTGCGCGAACGGGGAGAAATGGACTCCCCGTGCGTGCACGGGGAGAAACCAACTCCCCGTTCTCCCCGTGCGCACACGAGGAGTCCAACCTTTTTTTTTTAAATACATCAAAATGTATTTCAAAATAAACGAGTTTTTTTTTTATTATTAAGGAAAATAATATTTTTTAACACCTCTGTGTTATAAAAAAAAAAATAAATAAATAAAATTTCTAACTCCCCGTGCAATTCAATGTTATATCTTATTCAGTGTTATTATTTTATTTCCTTTTTAAACTAACATATACTTGAAACTTGAGCTTTTATTTTTTTATCGCATAATTTTACTACATCTCATCCAAATAATTAATTGTTAAGTATAAAAAAAAATTATATTATGCATTTAATACTTAAGAAAATGCAAAAAAATAAAAAAAAGGGACAAAAATATATATTTTTAAAACGTTAATCTTGCTTCAGTAATCACATTGCCCTTGCATTGCACGGACAATAGACTAGTATTGTTAAATATGGCTATATCAAAAACGAACACGAAGCCTCAAATCACGTCTTAGTATTCTAGTGGTTACACCACATTCACATTTACATGCTATGAGTATTATCTATATATGGTTTAGAATGTGTCACAATAATCACATACTTTTATTTCACATATTTAGCGTCAGTACTAGATCTTGATGTCTACGTTGACATTGAAATTATGATCAACAAATTCATCTTACCTAATTAGGACTTTCCCTGAACTTACTAGTTTTGATGCTCAAATTGGAGTAAGATGGGAAATGATTATTTGTGAGGAAAATATTTCTCAAGTCGAGGAGACAGCTAGCAAAGCCAAGGCTGAGGCGTTGAAGAAACAGAAGGCTGAAGAATTTGTGAAGCTAGCTTAAGCAATTAAGGAAATAGAAAATCTAAAAAAGAAAGTCCACTTGTCCCAAAGTGAAGTGGCTTCCATGACAAAGTGGGTGGATACTTCGAATGCCCCACCAAAAGCTGGCTGCAGAGGCCTTGGAGAAGGCAAGTAAGGAGAATGTTGTCTTGAAGCAGTAGATGGGAGAGCTGACCAATAAGGTTACTAGCTAGACATAAGAGGTACAGAAGGTGAGGCATGAGGCTCAATCGATCGGTGAAGATCCTTTAAAGCATTACATTGTGAACTTTCACCTAACGGAGGAATGCTAAAGCTTCACGAAATACTAGCAAAGGTATGCGTATATCGAGATGGTGGAATGCATTGAAGTCAACTCCCAAGCCTCCAATGCTTTTGAGTTAAGGTCAGAATTTTTCGAAGAGTGAGACCAAGAGCCTCAAACTCCGGTAGAGGGTAGCCACGTTATCGAAATTGAGGACGATGCTGCAGAAGAAGCTTCTGAATCCATGGCTTCCAATGCTATAGTACCCTTTGTAGCTCTCCCTCCCTTACCTGTTTAGCTAATAGATTTTGTTTTTTGCATTTTCTATGTAATTGGCTTCAGCCCACAATTGTAAATATCTTATTCAATGAATAAGATTTTCTTTTGTCTATATACTTGTGTTTTATTTACTTTCTGTACTTTCTGCTTATTTTATTGCTTTGCCATACTCTTCCGTCTAGTTTATTTGTAACTTATTATTCGAACTTGTAATTTTGTATAAGTGTTAGAAGGTTGTTTACCTTTCTAACTTGACATATGAGCTTGTATGCACTACGGCTTTCTTGCACTTAAGACTTGTAATTTTGCACAAGTGTTTGTATTTTGCGTCTTTTAGTTATTTCCCTAAGTACGGTGTTGGGCGGTTCGCCCATACTGAAACTTCCTTAACAACATTTGTTTTTAAGGACATGTGTCTACTTCGCGAGTAAGGAGGTGGACCCTTTTGGGATCTAACTCTTTGTCGAAGTTCTCACGCTTCTCTACATATAGACAGTTCATCTATGCAGAGGCTTCGCCTTCAACTTTTGTCAATAGGAGGTACTTTTTTTTGTTATTTTCCGCAAACTTGACTTAATAAAACTAAGAACAATTTTTACTTAATAAAATTAACAATTTTCCTGAGCATGAAGTCGAGCAGTTCACGCATTCTGAGACTTCCTTAACAACTTTTGTTGTTAAAAGTTGTTAAGCGCATGTATTGTCCACTTCGCGAGTAAGGAGGTGGTCCATTTTGGAATTCAACTCTACGTTGAAGTGCCCACTCTTCTCTGCAAGAGACGGTTCATCTATGTAGAGGCTTCTCATTTAACTTTTGTCAATATGAGGTATTTTTTTCTTTACAAACACTTTAATAAAATTCTACTTCATTGAATTAAGAACTGTACACAAATGTATACGTACATTCTAACTTGTAATATTTTTGCAAATGCTCCATGTTCCATGAATGAGGTTGTCTTTTAATCCATATTTTCAATTTTATGAGTCCAAAGCTGAACTTCTTCTTTAATGGGTAGGGGCCTTCCCAATTTGGGACAAGAGTTTGTGTCCCATGCTCTTTAGAAAATAAAAATAACCTCCAAAACACCAATTCATTCAAGTAAAATAACTTTTTCTTAACTTTAGAATTGTAGTATCTAGTTATTTTCTGTTGGTAGATAGCCAACTTTGCTTGATAATCAGCCCTCCTTTCTTTAAGGAGGTCTAGCTCGCATCTTTTCAACTCCTCGTTAGATATTTCAATGAAAAGAGTGCGATGAGGGGTCAGTAGACCCACTTTTAGTCTCGGCTCCATAAGTCATAGAGAAAGGTGTTTTCTCGTTGCCGTTCTTCTTGTAGTTCGGATAACCCATATGACTTGAGGTAGTTCGTCGACTCAGGCCCCTTTAAAAGGATCTTTCTTTTCAGCGTGTATTTGATAGTCTTGTTAACACCTTCCACTTATCCGTTGGCCTGAAGGTGATGTTGGGAGGAGAAATATTTCTTGATACCAAGCTCACATAAATTTCTAACCTTTTTGTTATCGAATTGTCCTCCATTATCCGAAACAATAGAATGAGGAATTCCGAACCTGCAAATGATGTTTTCCATAGGAATTTGGAAGTAATTGCGATCTTGGAAATGGGTTTGACTTCTACCAATTTGGTAAAGTAATCAATGGTAACAATCACAAAGTTGAAATTGTCCCCCCTTTAGGTGGGGGTATATAAGGTTAATCCCCCATTTGGCAAACGGCAAGGGGCTAGAAACAATGCTTAGTTCCTAAGAAGGCCACTTATGAATGGTCGAGAATATCCTTGTCTTAACACCGTTTGTGCTAAAGACCATCCTCTCGAGTGGTTACCACATATGCATTCATGAATTTCTCAGAACAAATAGATGGATTGCCCCCCCCTATGCATCGGAGTAAGGGCAAGGAGAAACCTCGTTTTTATAGCACATCGTCATGAAAAACGAAATGAACGGCTCGTCTTCTGAACTTCTGTGCCTCCTTTTTTTCAAAGGGTAATAATTGGTCCTTGAGTAACGCTATTATTGGCTTCATCCATAGTGGGGTATCTTTGACCTACATCACATCTTCGCCTATAGTGGGAGAGGGTCTAGGAAGGTGTTCTGTGGGCACCACAGTGAGCAGTTCGAAATTTTTATTGTTGGCCAATTTTGAAAGAGCGTCGGCATGAGCATTTCGGAACGTGAGATTTGTACTAACTCAAATTTCTCAAAATATGGAATAAGCTTCACTACCAATCTCAAATAAGCAGCCATGGACTTATCTCTGCCTAAGAAATTGCCATGAACCTGGCTAACTACCAACTAGGATTCGCGACTGATCACCGATCTCTTTGCTTGTATTTCTTTGGCCGCCTAGGGCTAGCTAGGGGACCTCGTATTCTGCTGCATTGTTTGTGGCCTTGAAGAATTAAGCTTATTTCATTATGTGCTAACTAGGACCACTCAAACTCTGGATCCAAAGTCTCCTAGGGAGCCATCAGCAAAAAAGTTCAAAGTGGGGGGTTTAGCGGGTTCCATCTCCTATCCCATTTTTGGAACATAGGTGAACTCTACCACAAAATCTGCTAAGACTTTTCCTTTAATAGCGGCCTTCGATTTTAACACAATATCAAACTCGCTAAGTTCCACAGCTCATTTTAATAATCTTCCTGAAGCATCGAGCTTCTACAGCACTTGCTTAAGATGGAAGTTGGTTAGCACATGTATGGTGTGGGCCTAGAAATATGACCTCAATTTTCGGAAAGCTATCACCAAAAAGAGTGCTAGCTTCTCCATGTCTGGATAGTAAGTCTCTGCTACCAAAAATGCCTTGCATATATAAACAGACAGGTGGTGACTACCTTTTTTCTCTTATGAGGATTGAACTGATTGCTTCGGGGGTTACTGCTAGATATAGCTATAGCAGTTCGTCAGCCTTGGGTTTAGAGAGTAGGAGAGCCAGCCCAAAGTGATTCTTCAACTCTTGCAGGGCTACCTCGCATTTGTTAGTCCACTGAAACTTGTTCCCTCTCTTTAGAACCTTGAAGAAGGGCAGGCATTTATCTATTATCTTCGAGACGAAGCGGTTCAATGCAGCTACCTACCCAGTAAGGATCTCCACCTCTTTAGGTTTCTGAGGCGACCTCATTTCAATTAAGGCTTTGATCTTCTCTAGGTTGGCTTCAATACCTTTTTGGTTGACCACGTAGCCTATAAAGTTTTTGGAGGCAACCCCGAAGGCAGATTTCAAGGGATTAAACCTCATCCTATGCCTCCGCATATCTAGAACGCCTCGTCGAGGTGCTTAACATTTTCCTCTGTCCTCAAGCCTTTTACCAGCATATCTGTTGACATATGATTCAATATAACTCCACTTGTTTTGATTATTAACAAAAAAATACACTTATATTTCTAACAAGTCTTGTTTCTTGAGTTTTTCATGAATAAATCTTCTTAAACACTCAAAGGCTCAAATTGTCATCCGTTGAAAACAAGCAATTAAAAGAGACTCGAAGAGAACAAAAACATTGAAGATTAGAGTTTTAGAAGTTATTTATCGAAACTTCAATTTATATGTAAAGGTATAACTCATCGATTCTTAGTAAATGCATAAAGGTTAACCTATTTTTCATAATTCATCACTTGCATAAAAATATTTTTGACATGAAAATAAGTTTGGAAAAATGAACATTTTGATATAGGAAATAAATTTTCAAAACTTATATACTTCGGTCGATCGAAGTATAAATCAATTGACTGGTTTGCTCGACCGAAGTGCCGAAACTCCAACGGATTGAATTTTACAACGGCTATATTTACACTACGGTCAACCGAAATTGATCAACCGAAACTTCCTGATTTTCAATCTTTTGATCTATAAATAGCCATCTCTTTTGCATTCAATTCCAACAACTTACAAGAGCAACTAAGGGTATATTTATTGAAAACCTTTGAGCTTACTTGATTACATATTGTATTTTATTTATTATAAAGAATCTCTTGATTGATTAAAAACTAGTTTCATCTATTTCATCATGAATTGCAAGAAAACTTCACAATCTCATCTATTTTCAATTCTTGATAAAAAAAAATTCTTTACCAACACTTATATTGAAAGTGTGAATTTCTCTTCATACTTAACTTGTATTATTTGTTAAGAAAGATCATATGTTGAAAACTTTGATACAAAGATACAAATTATTTCATTATCCATCATTCATCAAAGTTAGCACATAAATACTTGAGTTTTACTATTTGCTATCTATTGAAGTGTTATCCTAACTCTCTAAACACTTTATTTGATTATATCATTTGTTAAGAGAGTTCTTTCTATCGTAAAATTATCACTTACATTTTGGTGATTTCGAAAGCCTTTTGAAAACTCGATTGTTGTTAAGGATATGTGTTCCTTGTTGTAAGTCACATAAGGATAAGTGTTCCTTATTGTAAGTCACTTAAGGATAAGTGCTCATTGTTGTAAGTCACTTAAGGATCGGTACTTCTTATTTGTAAGTTACCATTATAGTGCATTTGGCATTACTTGTGACGGAGAGCTTGGTAACGGGGACGTAGAACACATTGTGTATCGAACCCCATTAAAATCTCTTGTTATCCTTACATTATTGCACTTTACTTTAAATTTCTATTAATATTGTGCTATATCCATACTTGAATTAAGTTATCGAATTTGCATATTTACTTCTCGTATTACACTTTGTATTTATATCTTGTGTATTAAATAAGTTTGAGACTAATTGTCAAAAAAGTTTCAGAACCCATTTCACCTCCTCTTGGTTAATTATTCTTGGGTTATCAATATCGTCCAAATATACCTCCATTGTCTTTCCAATAAGGTCAGCGAACATCTTGTTGACAAATATTTCATAAGTGGCCCTCGCATTTCTCAATCTAAAGGGCATGACCTTGTAGCAATAGAGACATTTGTCCATTATGAATGACGTATGCTCTTCGTCAGTTGATAACATTGGAATATGATTGTATCTGGTGTAGGCATCCATGAAGCTAAGTAGTTCGCGTCGTGCTGTTGAGTCCACTAACTGATCTATTTGAGGAAGTGAACATCTATCATTGGGGCAAGCTTCATTTAGGTTTGAGAAATCCACACACTATCTTCTTATCATTGTGATTTCTGACCAGAACATGTTATAAACCAACTTTGGATACATTGATTCCCAGATAAAGGGATTGTCATCAATTTCTTTACTTCGTCCCGTAAGACTTTATATCTCTCTGAATTGAGGGCTCTTCTTTTCTATTTGTGAGTGTAGCATTAGGATTGATTTTCAAGTGGTGACAATTGACTTTTGGATCAATGCCAACTATGTCTTCATGCTTCCAAGCAAAGAAGTCCAAGTTTTGGCGCAAGAAGCTTTTCAATTTTTCCTTGGCCTTTAGTGACAAATCTTTTCCAACCTGCATGCATTTGGAGGGATCTTGGAGATCAACTTGGAAACTCTCCAATTCCTCTACTGGGGCTATTTAAAGCTCGCAATCGATGATGCAAGGGTCCAGTTCCTCCAAGTTTGCTGCTTCTAAAAACCCAAGAATAACTAACCAAGAGGAAAGTGAATTGGTTTTTGAAACTTTTTTGACAATTAATCTCAAAACAATTCGATAAACAAGATATAAATGTAAAGTATGATACGATAATTAAATATGCAAGTTTGATAACTTAATTCAAGTATAAATATAGCACAATATAAATGGCAATGTAAAGTAAAGTGCGATAATGTAAAGATAACAAATCGATTTAATGATGTTCGATACACAATGTGTTCTACGTCCCCGTTATCAAGCTCTCCGTCACGAGCAATGCCAAATGCACTATAATGGTAACTAAAAAACAATGAGTACCAATCCTTAAGTGACTTACAAACAAGGATCACTTATCCTTAACCGAGTTACAACAATGAACACTTATTCTTATGTGACTTACAACAAGGAACACTTATCCTTAACAACAATCGAGTTTTCACAAGGCTCTCGAAACCACCAAAATATAAATGATAATTATACAATTGAAAGAACTCCATTAAAAAATGATATAATCAAGTCAAGTATTTAGAGAGTTAGGATAACACTTTAATAGATAGCATGTAATAAAACTCAAGTGTCTCGAATAAAACTTTGATGAATAATTGATAATGAAATAGTTTGAGTTTTTGTATCCAAGTTTTCAAACCAATAATCTCTCTTAACAAATAATACAAGTTAAGTATGAAGAGAGATTTACACTTAAATCAAAGTGTTGGAAAAGAAAACCTTTATCAAGAATGGAAAATAGATGAAGTTGTGAAAAGTTCTTTGCAAAATAGAATTCTTGATAAATATGAGTGAAATAGGTTGAATCAATCAAGAAATTCTTTTGTAATAAATGAAATAGAATTTAGACTCAAGTAATCTAAATGGTTTTTAATAAATAAGCCCTTAAAAATCTCTTGTAAGTTGTTTGAATTGAATGCAAAAGAAATGGATATTTACAGAGCCAAAAAGAGACACGGTTGACCAAGTTCGATTGACCGAAAATTTTTGGTTGACCAATTTTTTGAATATAGCCGTTGCAAGATTCTGATAGTTGGACTTTCAGTTGACCAAGTTCTGTTGACCGAAAATTTTTGGTTGATCAATTTTTTTTTTTGTTAAATTGTTTTTTTAAAATCTATTTCATATTATGATTCAAAAGCATTTTTATGCAAATGATAAATTATGAAAATAATTTGAGCTTTATACTTGATAAGAAACGAAGAGTTAATACAACTACATTTGAGTTTTGATAAACTACTTCTAAGCTTTAAACTTCAAAGTTCTTGTTTTCTTCGAGTCTCATTTGATTGCTTGTTCTTCAACGGATGACGATTTGAGTCTTTGAATGCTTAAGAAGATATATTCATGAAAAACTCAACAAACAAAACTTGTTAGAAACATAAGTGTATTGTTTGTTATAATCAAAACAAGTGGAGCTATATTGAATCATAGGTCAACAGCTTCTTCAGCAACTCTCCTTTCTTTAGATGACACTTGTGTTTCTGGGATAGCCTCTTCTTCAAATGTGTTTATGACTCCAAGGATCGCCTTTTGTTTAGAGATGCCCATCATTTCAACATCGCTCCCTTGTTCAGGGATGTCATCCATGTCAACGTCTGTCAGGATTACGTTGACACTCTTAGGTTCCACTTTCCTAAGAGAATTTGAATAAATTTCCCTTGCACTCCTTTGGTCGCCTCTGATCGTGGGATGTCATTCTCCTTTGGGAATTTTATACATAAATGGTGAATGGATGTAATAGAAAATAATTTCTTCAATGCGCCTCCCAAGCACTCCATGGTAGGCGGAGCGGTTATCCACCACCAGAAATTCCATAAAATGATGAATGGCTAAGGGTGTTGTTCCCATCTCTATAGCTAGAGATATTTTACCCATTGAGATGATGCTATCACCAGTGAAAGCATACATGGGTGAATTCATTGGGGTCCGCTCGTGGTCAACTTCCATTTTATCAAATGTTGCTCCAAAGATGATGTTGATAGAGCTTTCATTATCCACTAGCATTCTTTCTAGGCCATTGAGGGCTACAACAACCCTCACCACTTGGGCATCACAATGTGGGTAACGCACACCAACTAAGTCATCTTGGGAGAAAGTTATGGGTTGAGCCCTTCTCCTGGTGGAATGTCAGACTTTGCTTACTACGAAGCTCGCCATGGAGAGGTCCCTTGCTTCTCTTGAATAGTTTCTTTTGTAGTTTCTAGATTTTTCCCCAACATACGGGCATCCAAAAATTGTATCAATTTATCTAATGGGTTTACAGCCAGTATCGGCTGTGGAAGACTTTTTCTCTGCCTTTGACCGTCCATAGGTCTCTCCCCATCATTATCTCTCTTTCGAGGGACATTGTCTATATTAGGGTGCCTCAGCTTATCATTCCTGGTCTATTGGTTCTGCCTAGGAAGAGCATATCTTCGGAGGCATTTATTTCTCCATTGATTATTGTTATGGGGGTGCATTGCAATATCTCTGCACCCAACAATGTTGTGGCTATAGGAGCACGGTATATGTAATAGAGGGCGCTTCATCACTATTTCTAGGTTCAGTGCCTCGTCCCCTACTTGTCCCTATGGGGAAAATGTTGGTGGAGTCTACCTTGGTACATTTAGCTACTAAAATTCACTTCCTCATAAGCCAAATTAGGCACTGCATTTAAAGTTGCTGCAGCCAATGCCTATCCTGGATTAAGATGGGTCATTTGTCCGACCTAGTGATCCATCAAATGTGAGGTTGTGCCTCTTCCTTTTTATCTTTGAGAAGGTGCAAGTCCTTGGTTTGCCCTATTTCTGTGATCTTTCAATTCTTAATTGATGAACTCACGCCTTATCATTTCTAGTAAGGCATCATAACTGGTAGGGTCTTTATTTTACACATCTCTCCAAAAGAGAGTACATGTCCAGTCCTTCCCTCAATGCTGTCAAAGCTTTCCTATTTGTTACTTGCACACTGTAGGTCATCTCATCAATAAAACGGGACAAAAAACTTTTTAACGACTTACCTTGCTGCTGTTTCATGTCTTGTAAGTGCTGTATTGGCCCTTCACCATCTTTGCTGGTTGTAAAGCGCTTAAGAAAAGTCTTCTTGAAATTTGGACAACTCCGAATGCTTCCTTCCGCAGGCCGGGTAGACCATACTTCAAGTGCTTCACCTAGGGTTAAGTGGAACACTCAACAATTCATAGTGAGGGTGGTTCCTCTCATACTCATGTGAGTCTTGAAGCTATTGAGATGCTTCATACTGTCACATTTTCTATCATATTTGGGGGTCTTGGGAAGCCTAAAGTGGTTCAGTACAGGGGCATTCGTAATCCCTTTGGAAAATGGTAAGTTGTCATCAACGTCATCAAGATCGCAAGACCTTTGTTGACCATCTGAATCGTCATCTTCCCAACCCGACTTTTTGGAGGTAGTTAGGAAGGTTCTATTTTTTCATAGCCTGTTTCGCTCTCCACTCAGCCTATTTCTAGGAAAAGGATTTCATGTCATACCTTGGTTCATGCCTTTCAAATTGAGGAAGTTCCTATTGCCTATTTCTAGGTACATGACGAAGTTGAGCCTACCTATTTATAGGCACAGGGAAAGGTTGAGCATGCCCATTTCTTAGCAGCCCTTGGCTCATCCTATTAAAGATACTTATCGACCTCTAGGACATGTCCTCTGAATCATAGTTTGGAAGAAAGTTGTATATGACCTTCGTGGGTCGATTAGTGGCATAGTTGGTAGATGTATCAATCCCAACTTTCCTTTCCTGGGAAACTTCTTCCGTTGCATAGTATGTATAGTCAACCATTTAACTTTGGACATCTTCTTCTCCGTGATAGTACTCTCCTTGTGAAGGGTCGTGGAATACATTTCCTTGGGCTATATATGGAGAGACACGGTGTCCCTTTGGCTTTGCATTCTCATCAGCGGTTCATGCATAGCTATGTTCTGCTGGATCATGTCTCTTATATTTGCGGCCACGTCCCTAGTGAGCCTGGCAACTATCCTAGACCCACCTCGTTGGAAAATCACTTCACTTTAAGAGTTGTTTCCATCTAGCTTTTTCCAACAATTCATCACTTATTTTCCTTTTCTTTCTTTTCTTTTTCTTCAATCATTCATTTTTCCTTCTTCTTCTTGTGTTTTGCTTACACAATGTAAACTTCAAATTATACACCAATACTAGAACTACTTGAATTGACATAGAGAATTTGTTCCAATTCACCAATAATAGCACTACCATAAATCTTGATACCCCATACTTATTTTCTTGCATACTCATACTTCTCATGACATTCTACAATACTTCACTAGCTCTAAGGTTTGGGTAAAGACATTGTTTTTCCAGTTTAAAACTTGTTATACAAAGTAAAGGTAATAAGGCTCAAAGGGGCTCAACAATGAAAAATTCAATTACATGGTCGACTATTTGGCTAATGAAACTCATTTATGTAACAAAGATGACCTTAATCATGTTCGTGCATGCATGTGTCAATGTGATATTGAAGATAATCAAAGCAAGTTTTAGAGAAACAAAACCATGGAAGAATATCACACATGAAAAAGAAAAATGAGACTGTTATGGATGTATCAGTCAAAAGGCTCAAAAATCTCATAAGCTTTTGTCTACATAATTTTGTTACTACCATCCTCAAAGAAAATAACTCACTAATCAACTCTAAGTTGGAGAATTATTCATTCAATCATGTTATGAGTTCTTCAAAAGTCTAATTAATTTTAGCAAATAGCATACACAACCAAAACAATCATTTAACTCTCAACTCATTTTCCTGAAAAATAATGCAAAAAGTATTGAAATTAAACTCACTCAAAATTGAAATGCAATAAGTTTAAATCCCATTCCCCACACTTAAAACTTACATTGTTCCCAATATAAGGTCCAATGCAAAGAAAATGACAAATATAACTAAAAAAAAAAAAAAATGGAATGCGAAAAAAAGAAAGATAAAGGAACGAACTCCCCTTGGGTTGCCTCACAAGCAACGCCTTTGTTTACTGTTTTTGGCTCGACTCAATGTTTCCTTATTTAGCCCGAGTCTATCATGGTTAGCTTCAATCTTTCTTGCGGTGTACCAAGTTCAATGGGAATGATAACTGACAATGTTCATCCGCCTCCATGGAATACATACTTGTGGTGACTGGGGTGAAGCTTCAAATCTAGAATGGAAGTATGCAAAATGGAACGTAGAAGCCTCTCATTAGAAATTGGTAATATAAAGCAAGAACTGTTACCTGACTTTGGAAGAGGATTTAATGCTGCCACAATTCTTTGCAACTCAGTGTTTAAGGTCAGCTCCTCTTTTTCTTTCCCAAGATGCTCACTAATGACAACTTTCAATTTATTTTTAGTATCAAATTTAAAAACATCATGTGCTAATTGATCAATCACATCAATAAAATGAACATGATTATTATTACATAGATATTGCATGGAATCATAGATATTAAGTTTAATGATCTTATCATCAAATTCCATGGTCAATGTGCCATTATTGAAGTCCATTTTAGTTTTGGATGTCCTTAGAACGGTATTCCTAACAAGATGGGGGTAGTATGATTACTATTACTCATGTCAAGCACATAAAAATCAATAGGAAAAACCAACTCATTAACTTTCACGAGAACATCTTCAACTACTCCCTTAGGATAGGCATTAGATTTATCAGTTAGTTGAATTATCACACCAGTTTTATTTAAACGTCCAAGTTTTAATGAAGTGTATACAGAATATGGCATGACATTAATAGATGATCCTGAATATAGCATGGCCTTCTCAAACTTAGTGTCGTCTATCATGAAAGGGATAGTGAACATACCTAAATCTGTGTACTTTGCAGGAAGTTTCTCTTGAATTATTGCAGATACTTGTTCTTCAACTTTTACCCTTTCAATCCCTTTCAATTTCTGTTCCCTTTTAATTGTGCACAATTGTTTCAAAAATTTAACATAACGAGACACTTATTTAAACATATCTAACAGTGGAATATTTACCTCACATTTACTAAAAATTTCATGTAGCTCATCATGATCTTGTTCATATTTTCTAGATCCTACTAGAGCTTAAGGAAAATGGGGTATTGGTTTATAATCAGAGATGGGTAAAAACTTATACTCAGTCACCTCAGTATCATTGGTAACAGTCTTGTTTGCAATCTCTTTTTCTTCCTCTTCTTGCTCTAACGGCCTAGGGGATGCCTTTACCGAAATCTCAACCTTTTTACCACTTTTCAGGATGATTGTACTCACATTTTCTTTTGGATTCACCATTGTTTGAGAGGGTAGTTTCCCCGAACTTTGTGCCTCTAGCAGACTAACTATATTAGCTACTTGACCCATTTAATTCTCCAAACATTGATGCTAGCCCTGGTTTCTTGTTGAAATTGCAAAGTGTTAGTGGCAAAGGATTTAACAATATTTTCTAAAGACGCACCAGAGTTAAAAGTTTCGCCATATTGTTGTCTAGGAGGGTATGACTGAATATATTGCTGGAAATTCTGATTCATAGGTTGATTCACTTGTCGATTCCCATAGCTAATATTTGGATGGTCCCTCCATCCTTGGTTGTACGTGTTTGAATAGGGATCATAATTCCTCTGTGGTTGTACATGAAAACTATCGACTGCATTTACGTGTTCAACGGATTCTTCTTGAAGTGTTGGGCACATATCAGTTGGATGACCACCAATGAACAGACTTCATATGCCCTCGTGTTTGCATAGTACATGCAGCCATTTAACGAACAAGAGTGGTTAGACTCGCTATTTGTTGTTCAATGGATGAGACATTTACCTCGTTCACTTGTTTAGAAGGGGGGATCAAATCTAGCGCCAAATTGTTGAGAGTTGGCTGCCATGTTTACAATTAAGTTCTTCACTCTTTCTGGAGTTTTATCTATCAAAGTTCCTCGACTTGCAGCGTCAATCATGCTCTTTTCTGTGGGTAGAAGACCTTCATAAAAGTATTGGATGAGAAGTTGCTCACTGATCTGATGGTGGGGATAAGTTGCACACAATTTTTTGAATCGCTCCCAATACACATGTAGGGATTCCCTGTTATCTTGTCTTACACCACATATTTCCTTCCTAATATTTGCTGCCCTCGAAACTGGAAAGTGTTTCGCCAAAAATAACCTCTTCATTCCATCATATGTGGTAATGCTTCCCGATGGTAGATAATAGAGCCAATCCTTAGCCGAATCCTTCAAAGAAAATGGGAAGGCTCTCAGTTTGATTTGTTCTTCGGTGACTCCCGTAGGTTTCATACTTGTGCAAACCACATGAAATTCATTTAGATGTTTGTGTGGATCCTCACCTACAAGACCATGAAAAGTGGGCAAAAGACAAATTAGCCCAGATTTTAATTCGAAAGTAGTAGCAACATCTAAATTAGGAAAAGTAATACATAGAGATTGTTGATTCAAGTTAGGGGCTGCAAGCTCTTTCAAAGTCTGATTCTCCTCGACCATGACTTCATCTTCCTTTGATTCAAAATCACCAGGGAATAAGGTCTCGAGATCAAAATTGTTCACTATAAAATTCCATCGATTGCTACTTCTTAACCTGCACAAGGTTCTTTCTAATTCCGGATCGTACTACAATTCACCTTGATTAGAAGATCGAGTTGTGAGTATAAACAAATAAAACAAATTAAAAAGAAGCTAGAGTAAGAAAACAAATAAAATTCTATGCTAAAATTCCTAAAAATAATAAATTGCTTAAAAAAACTAGAAAATTATGATTTTTTTTTTCAAAAATAAAATAAACAACTAAGAAGCACAAAAATAAATTAACATCACTCCCCATCAATGGCGCCAAAATTTGGTGTGTTGTCGTAGACACCCAAAAATAGTCATTAAACTTATAAAACTAATGTAGCAATGGAAGTAAGGGTCCATCCCACGAAAAATGTGCAATTCAACAATTTATGTTTCGTATAAGGGTTGGGGGTTTTTTTGTTTATAACAAAATCAATCTTATAACAAATAATAATGTAAATTAACGAGTTGTATTAAATCAATAACTTTCACCATTGGAGATTTATAACTATTCATCAATTCACAAAGAATAATTAATTCACATTCACAATATTCATCGTTGGAATAAATTCTTATTTCTCCTTAAGTTTAGTTAATCAGGAACCAACGTTCTAATTAACCCTAAAAATCAAATAATTTCATGCCAGCGCTAAAGATTCAATTTAATAACAGCTTTAAACAATAGAGAAATCGATGAACTAGATAATACAAACACCAGCGGTTGCATTCAATCTATTTAAACATTCTTCTTAAGATTTAATAACATCTATCACAGAAAATTATCAAATCCTAGTGCTTTACAAGTTAAATTATTCAAACAATTTTGAATTTGAGATTTAACTTATCTATAGATTGCAATATATGAAAAACTAATAGATCTCTTAGCAATCAAACATGGCAATCATAAAATTATGCATAGAAGAATATTCAATACTGAAAATATAAATTAAACAATGAAAATAGGTGGATTTCGCAGTTATAATGTTTTCCAAGGCTTTGGTGTCCTTTGATCAAGCACCAAGAGTTAGTTACACATGTTTTCCAAAGCTTTGGTATCCTTTGGAGGCGTTCTGGTGTCTTTTTCGTGTGTTCTAGAGTTGATAAAAATCAAAGGAACTTGTTTCCATAAGTAGTGGAACGGAATTAGGAAACTAGAATTTTCGTGTAAAAAATAAACCATACGACCTCATGGTTTAGAGGCTTACGACCGTATGAAACAAATGAACTCAGCCCTCAAACTCTCGGAAGTGGTCTGTGCGGTCGCATGGAATTAAAGTCATGCGACCGCATGGTCTTACGAAATTTTCTCCGGACAACTTTAAGTATTTTGGTCATATCTTCTTTTCTAGATATCCAATTGAGGCAATTCAAGATGTGTTGAAAATATAACTCAGATGGATACAAATTTTCTTTAGATATCATCTTCCAAGTCTATCGTTTTCCATATAAAAAATGGGTCTCAATATGAGTGTGAAAATCAGTGTATAAATTTTCGATTGGAAATTGATGTGTGATCATATTTTGACGATATTTCATCCCTTTGACATCTTCTTTCAACCAATTGACTCTCAAATCTTCATCGCTTGGTTTGACACAACTTTTGTGTATTTGCACGCTAGTCCTTGAACTTTCATTTCCTTTCACTTTGGTCACTTTTCACCTATTTCTTCCAAATTACACCATATCTATAGAATTGCCATCTAAATCAAAATACGAGCCTAATGAGTATATTTTGGCACAAAATAAATATACGAGCGCATAAAATAAGAAGGAAAAAATATGCAATTTACATTCCTATCAAGCGCTTAAGAAATATCTTCTTGAAATTTGGCAAACTTTGGATGCTTCCTTCCAGAGGCCTGGTAGACCAATTAAGGTGCTTCACTTAGGGTTAAGTAGAACGCTCAACAATTCATAGCGAGGGTGGCTCTCCTCATACTCATGTGAATCTTCAAGCTATTGAGATGCTTCACACGATCACCTTTTTTTTTTATCATATTTAGGGGGTTTTAGGAAGCCTAAAGTGGTTCAGTACAGGGGCATTCGTAATCCCTTGGGAAAATGGTAAGTTGTCATCATCGTCGTCAAGATCGCAAGACCTTTGTTGACCATCTGAATCTTCATCTTCCCAACCTGAGTTTCTGGAGGTAGTTAGGAAGGTTCTACTTGGTTCTTAGCCTGTTTCGCTCTCCTCTCAGCCTATTTCTAGGGAAAGGATTTCGTGTCATAACTTGGTTCATGCCTTTCAAATCGAGGAAGTTCCCATTGCCTATTTCTAGGTACATGACGAGGTTGAGCCTACCTATTTCTAGGCACAGGGAAAGGTTGAGCATGCCTATTTCTTACCAGCCCCGGGCTTAGCCTATCAAAGATACTTACCGACCTCTGGGGCATGTCCTCCGAATCGTAGTTTGGAATAAAGTTGTATAGGACCTTCGTAGGTCGGTTAGTGGCATAGTTGGTGGACGTATCAATCCCAACTTTACTTTCCTAGGAACTTCTTCCCTCGCATAGTATGTATAGTCAGCCATTTAGCTTTGGACATCTTCTTCTCCGTGGTAGTAATCTCCTTGTGAGGGGTCGTGGAATGCATTTCCTTGGGCTATATACAGAGGGACTCGGTGTCCTCCTTGGTAGGCATGCTCCTCAGCGGTTCATGCATAGCTATGTTTTGCTAGATTATGTCTCTTATATTTGTGGCCACGTCCCTAGTGAGCCTGGCGGCTATCCTAGACCCACCTCATATGTAATGCTGGTAAGGTCTATGGCGAGTAACCGGGACAGCATGTGAAGGTTCTCCCTCTTTAGGGTGTTCCCTAGCCCTTCGAGGTACATATCCTTTATTGTTTTAACTCATGGCGATAAATTTTTTCTGGACAAATGATATTCCTAAACTAACTTCCAATCAAGCGGTTTATCTTGGATTTTTCAACAGTTCTTTCTTCAAGAACACTCATTTTCTCAAAGGTTTGAAAATCACTTCACTTTAAGAGTTGTTTCCATCTAGCTTTTTCCAACCTATTTTTCGTGGTTAATATGTATAGTTTCCTACTTATGGCGTCAATTTGTTGACCCCAAAAAATGTAACACAAATGTAAGAAAGAATGCTGGGCCCACTCATACCAATTCATGCAAGTTCCAGCACATTTGATCAAAGGATCGGTGAGAGAAAGAGAACACGTAAATGCGGGAGATGCTTTACGACTCAAGACAAAAGTGTTCAAAAATTGGCGATAGTGACTAGGGTGATTACGCTAACAACAATCACCAACAAAGTGTAAATAACTTAGGATCAAACTAACAAGTATAGAGCAAGCAAGAAGTTTTCTTGAGTGTTTTCTTGTATATTAGAATCAATCTTCAAAATGACTATCCAAAGATCAAATATCCAATTTGCAAAGACCATCTATTTATAGTGTTCTGGTTGACGTGGTGTCCGTTGGATCAGGACCATGTGACCTCATCTCCGAGATTGAAGTCTCACGTCACTAAGTCTACCATACAATAAATACACGGGTCAGACGCCCTATATATTAGGCGACACATTTGAAATTCTTTATTACAAACGTTACATCAATCATTCCTAAATATTGCCTATAGATCTTGTAAGAGACAACTTCAGTTTCAGGGACTTTAGATGAACTAAGGGCTTCTGCCGAAGGGAGCTTCATATTGGTGGTCTTTTGTGTGAAGAGTTTAGGCTTCTCCATTTGTTTCTTATGTAGCGCTTCAGCTTACGGGTTCAGCCATTCGGGCAGTGTTTCGGCACATGAGCTTCAACCTTTGTTTGACTTCTTTGTGTTTAACCAATTGGATCTTTGTTGACTTTCCTTTCCACGAAGACTGTGATGTGGCACTTTGACTGGATCGTCAGTGATAAGGCGTAATAATGACATTAAGGAGCATCTCAATGTCTACAAGATTTAGATGAACCTACAATAAGCAATATCAACAACAAAATGCAAAGCCTTTCACCTTACCTTGCCCGAAAGGGTGAAAATAATGGTGTAAAAGGCTTCGCCCTGGAAGCATTCGCTGTCACAAATTGAAAAGACAATTTTTTAAACTCTTCATTTCTATGAGGTCTGAATTTGCCCATGTACAACTTTTGCATGATATAATACGAGAGACTCATAAGTCGTGGAAAAACTACTTGTGCTGCTTCATCAATGGGATGCTAAGAAAAAAATTGCATACTGATTTCTTAAGAAATCAGGGTTGACATATGTAAAATATTTATTCAAATGGTATATTTGTGAGGACATCGCAGATCCAAAACTTCCAAGATAACATAACTTCATACAAACCTATCACTTCTCCTATCCGAGATTGTCAAGTTAGTTTTTGAAGCTTGGTGCCTTAAGACAACTATAATCAGCATTTTAAGCCACATGCAATGTGATTAATGTGATATCTTTATAAGGATGGCTGTGAGTTGAATTTCACTATTCCCATCTAGGATATTTTATAGATGGGTCACATGCCTATTATGGCTAGGATATGACTTTTTTATCTTCAGATGTGAGTCATTGGGATAATACTATGTGTCAAGCATCCAATATACTTCAAGCTCATTTATTTTCCTGTATATACTCACACTTGGTGACATTGAATGCAATCAAGCAGTCAGTAGTCTCATTTCCAATAGATAAATCCCAACTTCCATTTTTCTTCGTTTGTACCACTCACGCATTCAATATATTTCTGTTGTACCTTTTGTTGACTTGAGCGTTGGAGCGCGTACCCTCACCTTTATAGGAAAGGTGTAGGTCTTGGTTTCCAATTGTGCTGGTAACACTCATAGAAAAGAGTAAAGACATAATCTATTAGCTTACAATTAATCCATATAGATTCCGAGGTCAACAACTTATCTCATTATATTTACTCTATATTTCTAAGTCAAACCTACTGAAATATACATCGGTATATATTGACATTTCCCAATTCACATGAAAGCATTGCATCACATACAAAAATAAAAAAGAAATTATAAAAAACAGCATTTGTTGTTTACTAAAATTAGGTGTAAAGAGAAACTAACTCAATAAAATAGTTAATAATAGGGAACAATACATAACACCTAGTTTTAAAGTTCACATTTCATAAATAACAAACTCATTAAAATATTTTAAAAATTAGGTGGTAAATAAATTTATTAAATATTAAAATATAATATAATATACATTAATTATTTCTACCCATGCTACCTCACCTACCACATCCTATCACCCAACTTACACCACATTCTCTCCACCTCTCCACCGGAGAAGGACATCAGCTTCGGCGACCACTCCAGCGACTACTCCGGCGACTTTTTCGCTGATCGTTCTGGCAACTTTTGGCAGACAAACTGGCGACTTCCGCAGACACTCCGATGACTTTTCTGATGATCACTCCGATGACTTTCGACAGCTGCTCCGACGACTTGAAGATTTTCAGAAAAAAATTTCTATATTTGCCAGCCACACCACTGTTTGATTTTCAACATCATTGTACCAGATTCCAACATAGATTTTCCTCCACCAAAAATAGATTTTTTGCCTGTTATTTGGACCACATGTGAGGGAGGTGGGACTCACCTGCCATTGGTAACGGTTAAAAAATGTTTGAAAATGGAAACATTCGGCTGCACAATAAGGCCCTAATATCATAATCCTCTTTCTTCTTTCAATATAATCTCTTCTCCGTCTCTTATAGATTGACCCATTTAATCCGATTTTCAGCATAAATAAAAACAGAAAATATACAAAAATTAATCAATAAATAAATAAAGAGATCACTGCAATTTCTGGAATCTGAGGCCATTTCAGTACTTGAAAATTCCTAAACATTCAAGAATGGATATTTTTCAATTGGTTCTAAAAAGAGGGTGTTTTATGGCCGCCCTCTGAAGATATGTGTGGTTTTTTTAATAGTGTCTGTTACTTGTTGCAAAAGGTTTAGAATAATGAAAGGATCTGAAGCTAAAGAATTTGGATGCTTGTAAAAGCTATACCTGAAGAACTTTCATACAAAATGTTGAAATGTTGATTGCACCACAATATTAAGACTACAATGGTAAATTTGTTGTAGTGTATTTATTGAAAATATATTTTAATTGTGGTGTATTAAGTAAATTTTGTGTTGTAATATAATTACCCTTTATATAATCAAGCCGCTGACAAGTGTCATTGGCGACTAATTGTGACCAAGTTTGTATTCAATGTGATTAACTGTGACCAAATTTGTGTTCAGTGTGGCTGTCTGTGATTAGGTCAATCTCAAGTCACAACCGATCACAATCAACACAAAATTGGTCACAAGCATTCATAAACACATACTTGGTCGCATAAGGTCACCACAAACAAATCTTACCGCTGACCTGTGATTAATTGAGACCAACTTTGTTTTCGGTGTGACTGACTGCTACCAAATTTGTATTCAATGTGTCTGTCTATAACTAGATCAATCTCAAGTCACAATCAGTCACAATCAATACAAAATTGGTCACAAATAGTCACAACAAACACATATTTGGTCGCATAGGCACCACAAACAAATCTGCACACATCGCATACAAGTATGACAATCCACCACCACCATCACCTCCAATGCACCACCACTAACACTTTTTAACTCAAATCGACGTTCATAAATATTACCTTAACCTCAAATCCACGTGACATGTATTGAAGTTCGCGATAAACTGAAAGCTACTGGGTATAACCAACACCACATTTTTTCAAAGTTTTATTGGGAAACCAGCAATTCTCCTCATAAATGTCAAGACCCCCCCCCCAAATTTCAAACAAAGATGCACGCCCTACGCGTGGTACAACTGAAATTATGTGGAAGACGGATGGGCTCCTTTAGTCACTGATCAGTTCTGGATCTGTTTCAACCAAGCCTTCAAACAAAAAACATATCAGAGAAGATAAATTCACGGTCAAATGACAAAATTAGCTAACACAACAAAACCAATTCAAAAATCTATTCATGGGAGGCTCAGAAAAATTTCTCAAGTTCTTCAACTTAGCCAAAATTGTGAATGTGGAAGGACAGAGAGAAATCCTCTTTAAGATTGATAAAATTACTCAAAATAGTTTAACCTGATTTGCTTAATCATACTTCACTTCTTCATTTAAAGATTTTCAACACACAGCACACATCTATCGTATACATACGTACATATACTACCCATACAACCTCCGCGAATTAATAATAACAAAAAAGGACAAGGGTTTATGGAACTCAAAAGTGAAGTTTATTTATTTGTATAAATATAAGAGAGATGAAATACAAATAAAATCAGCAATAATTAAATAAATAAACCCAAGAAATTATTTGAATTAAACAATCATTGTGGAGAAAATTGACATAAACCTTTGGAGTTGTAATACTGATTCTCAATATCGACGTCTTGTTCTTCGGGCTCCTCGTCTGAATACTCTAAACCATAATCCTCCATATCTGCATCTGCACCCCTGCATACAATTTTATCAAAAAAATCATTAGGGAACTCCAAAAAAAAGAAATTAAAAAAAAAAATAAAAAAAAAAATATATATTATATAAAGAGAGAGAGAGAGAGAGGAAGCATTACCAGATCCCATGGCTGATTTGAGTGGAGTGTGATTCAATTTGTGCAGAAAGGAAAAGAAAATGGGAGATTTGATTTATAGGGGAAGATTAGTGTTGCTGGAAAGAGTCGAGGTACGAGTGCAAATGTACAATTGACGAGCTTTATAAGGGAATATTAGTGTTGCTGGAATGAGTCGAAGACCGCGGCAGATATGGTGTAGTTGTCGGTGAGGGAGAAGGGAGAAGTAAGAGACGGAGAGAGAGGGAGGGGGAGAGAGAGATGAACGAGAGGGGGGATTGAAAATTATGTTTTAATTAGGATTTTAATTATTAATTTAATTAGAACCTGATTATAGATTAAATAAACAATACACCTGATTTTTGAATTTGGAAACTTAAAATACCTTGTTTTAGGTAATTTTCTGTTAATAATATATCATTTAGCCCAGGAAGAAAACTGTTAAATATATTTGAATTTATAGAGAAATCAATAAGAAAAGCTTCATATATGTTGTCTTCTTCCAAAATAAAATCACAAATATATTTAAAAAATACTAATATGTAAAAAAATATGTTATTTATTTTATTTTTTAATCATAAAATCATGTTTACATAATAGGGATAATAATGAATTAATGTTAGAATTGGAAAACAAAAATTCTGGTTAAGTTGTTTTAGTTAACCAATGAGTTAGAACATACCGGTGAATATACTAAATCGGACAAGTTGGCACGTTTTTGTATTTACGAAAGTGAAGAATTTAGACCTAAAATGAAGAAGGTCTATATTCACCCATACACACCGTATTTTTGCCAACCATTATTTCTGTATTAAAAATTAAGAAATAATTTACGAAAACCAATTCAATAAAAACAAAAATATGTCTCACACATACTTTTCACATTAGTCTCCCCTTTGATTTTACTTAAATAAATAGATTTGGGGTGGGACCATCTTCCCTGACCACACCCCGTTTACTAGTGGAGCAAGGACACAAGATTGTCATCCCCACACCTTACATGCTTTTCAGCCATTGGATGAAGGGTATGTTTGGCATGTGTATAGCCATTTTTTTAAGGTGGTTACCATCAATCATGCCACACATATATATTGTTTTTCATTATTTTTTTATATTGTGTAATTTGGTGACACGTAATTATACAAAAAAAATAAAAAAATACACTTTTATATCCCAACACTTTTTGAATTTCCACACAATATGCACCATAATGTAACACATTAAAGATACACTTAGCATAATTATGTCACAATAGTTTACTCCTCTTTTCTTGTATAATGTATGAATTAAACTAGTTGTACATTCTTTTTGTACAACAAATTTGACATTTCTTGATGTGTCAAAATCATGCATTGATTTGAAATGTGTTAGTCAAATCCATGACCACGATTTTGACACATCATGAATGTCAAACTTAATGTATAAAATGAATGTACATGTAGCAACTTTGATAGTGTATATACATGTCGATTGAGTCTGTCAATGTTCTACTATTTTTCTCTTTGTAAAATCTTGATTATTTTTTTAGGGTCCGTTTGATTGTAGAGTGGAAAATGAGTGGAAAAAAAATATTTTACAGGGAAAATATTTTTCTAGAAATTATTGTACTGAGAATTGTAATTAATTGTGTTTGATTGGTATAATTTTATATGGAAAATGTTGAAAGTTTGGAATCTGTTTGACTTCGTTTTTATGAAAATTATTCATTAAAGTGATAATATTTTCTACTATTAGGTCTAGAATTTATTCTAATTGTCAAAAATAAAAAATAAAAAAATTGAAAAAAAATAATCATACCGAATATCATTCGTTTGACTTTGCTTTGCATCGAAATTGTCAATAAAAGTGAAAATCTTTTTTACTATTGTGTCTAGAATTTCTTCCAATTGCCAAAAAAAATGGAAAATATTTTCTCACCAAAACATCAAGAATTTATTTTCCTAAAAAATGTGGAAAATTTAGAAAGTTGGAAAATATTTTCCCGGAAAAATTTCGTCAATCAAACACTACAAAAGTTGGAAAATGAAACATGAAAAATTCGACCTATCAAACGGAGTCTTAGTGTTTAGAATAGAAGGTGTCTGGTTCCTTTATATTGAAAAGAGAAGAAATACACACAATAAATTTAATCCATGTTTGGCAAAGATTAAAATATAAATTTTGTCTAGTTAAAATCAAAAATTAATTGTAACTACATATTTTATGAATTTCAACTTTTCAACCAAATTTTTCTAACCTTCTTTTTTAAATCAAAATTTACTAAAAATATTATTTTAATTCACAGGCTTAACCAAATATATATTCAAAACTTCGCAATGGTCAAACCCTCAAGGGCTCAACCTCTATAAATCAAATAGATTGCACTATATTTTACCCATGTATGCCCTCACGGAGCTAGAATTAGATTAAAAAAATTAAGTCGGTCTAATATGAAAAAAAAAAATGTAACTCAATATCTAGATGCATGCATGAATGATATTTTTGAAAAATCCCAAAAAGTATTAGTAAATGATAATAATGATGATGAAGATTAGATGAAGTCTAATTACATTGTATATGTTGGCTGTCATTCTCCTAAATTCAAGTCCTCGAATCCAAACTAGTATTTAATTATAATCTACTTGGGATTAACATAATTTAATTATAATTAATCAAGTTATGTTTTAAGATTACCCGGTATAAAATGTCGGTTAAGTCATTAAAATATAAAGCTGCAAATTGGCGGGCCTTAATTAATATTTAAATGGTACGAGTATGGGATGTTAATTAATTAATCGTTTAACTTGGTCGGTCCGTGTATAACTTAACACTACTTCGCCTCCTGATATTTAGAGCATCTTTGAACCTGTGTTTTGTCCAAAATATATTTTGAAATAGTATTTTGATAGAGAATAAATGGTTAAAAAATTGAATTTTCGTGTAATATTTTTTTACTGAAGAATGCATGATTAAAAATAAGAGAGAAAAATGTATTTTAAAATAATGAGACCAAACAAGGGCTTAATAACTAATTAATTTATATGGTTTGATTAGAATTAATAAATTAATACTGTTTGATTAAAGAATTAATTTGGCATCTGTGTCATCTAATAAATAATTAATTTAAATATGTGGATGATTTAACACTTCACTTTTAAATGTTAAGAATCCAAAATCATGCTATTTAAAAGACTGAGGAGCCCACCCTTATTTAGTTAAAAAGTTTTGATAAACTTTTACAAACCATGATGAGTCATACTCCCTCCATCCCAAAAAGATAGTCCTGTGGTTATTTTCACACAGATTAAGAAATGGTAGTTATTATAGTTAGAGTATTAAATTTTACTATGTTTTTCCATTTATACCCTTTATCCGTTATTAATATTTTACTACCAATAAATTTTCCAACATGTGGCTGTATTATTCCTCCATTATCTCCGAGAGTTTGGCTGCTGTGAGTTTGCTGAACTTCCAACTTTTCAACTCCAAAATTAAACGTGAAAATGAAAATTTTAAAAATTTGCCACGAATTTTGGAGCTAAATTTAAATGAAAACAAAAAATTTGTAACATGACAAAATTTGAAAACTAAACCCACCTGTATATTTGCAATCTTCAACCTGCCTATGTATTTGCAATCTTCAACTGATATCCTGGTGTTTCCCTTCATTGAAATCTCCATAATTTGTTCTAGCATAATGAAAGATTTTGATCTGAATCAGTTAGCTGCTGAACAAGAAATGAATGAGTCTGATTTGAATAGCTTGCATCCCGACTGTAACTCTCGAGACAGAAATGACGAGTTACATTATACACTGCCGGAAATTGCTGATATTTTTATTTGAATGAGTCGGTTGATGCTATATTGTGTTCAAATTCAAATCTGAATCAACCAACCTTTCCTAGGGTTGTTCACATTTAAGATGGTTTGGACGGTCCAACATCAAATAGTTTTGTGATTAATTTGAATGAATCAGTTTCTGTTGGATTTTATCACAGTTCGGAAGAGATTCGCTCAACGTCGGAAGATTATTTACCGGATTTGGAACAAACGTTTGATGATGACGTTTATTTGAACTTGGACATGCAACGAAATTTTTGAAATCAACTTGAATGAATCGGAAACTGAACGAGATGCTACTGACAATACATTGCTGGAAAATATTTATCCTCGAAGCAAGAAGAAAAATTTGACATTAGAAATAAAGAGGGCCATCGTTGCAGCGTTGCTTGAACAAAGTAGCAATGGACGGCTTTTAAAAGGTGCTGTTTCAAATGTTGCAAACTCCTTTTCAATATCTACTCGATCGGTCTCTCGTTTATGGCGTGAAGCAAAAGATCTACGCAACACAGATGGTGAAATTCTATTGGAGTTCTGTTCAAAACTTACAAATAGGGTGGGTCGAAAGAGAATTCAGGTTGACATAGAGTGGGTGAAACGCATCCCAGTTAGTCGTCGAACAAATATAAGATCACTTTCGATGGCTATTAATGCTTCCAAGTCAACCGTGCATAGAAGGATCAAGGATGGAAATATAAAGCCTCATTCAAATACTTTTAAACCGTTTGACGGATGACAACAAGAAAGTGAGGTTACGATTTTGTTTGTCAATGGTTGACACATGTACAATTGCAACTAAGCCTACTTTCGTTAATATGGACAATCGAATACACATTGATGAAAAGTGGTTTTACATTACTAAAACTACGAATAAGTATTATCTCCATCCCGAAGAACCGGAACCCTATCGCACGTGTAAAAGTAAAAGATACATCACCAAGATTATATTTTATGGATGTTTTAGCTCGTCCCCATTTTGATGCCAACAAAAATGCACATTTCGATGGGAAAATTGGAATATGGCCTCTCCTATTCAAGGAAATAGCAAGGAGAAATAGTAAAAATCGTGCAGTGAGAACAATGGAGACAAAACCAATTTTATCGGTTACTAAAGACGTTATCCGAACATGCTTAATCGAAAAAGTTTTGCATGCCATCAAATAAAAATGGCCAGCTTCTATTTCTGAGATTATTTTCATTCAACAAGATAATGCAAAACCTCATTTAGATACAAATGATCCCGAATTCGTCATGGCCACAAATGGAGACGGATTTGAAATTCGTTTATGCTGCCAACCTCCAAATAGTCCTGATTTGAACGTCTTGGATCTTGGATTTTTCGAGCCGTTGATGTCATTCAACATCGAGAAGCTCCATCAACAATTGATGAATTTATTTCAGTCATGGAGAAAGCTTTTGAAATGTTCCCTATTGAGGAGTTAAATAATGTCTTTTTTGATGTTACAATCTTGTATGGTGAAGGTGCTACGTAATTTGGGAGGGAACAAATACAAGATACCCCACATGAATAAAAAGAAATTGATTAGAAATGGGCAGCTACCAGAATGCATAGACTTTGACCCTCATATATTGAATGAGGCGCGTGAAGCTATAAGCAATGCAAATTGAAATTAAATTTTCAATATTGATGTGTAATTGTCTTAATTTAGGCTGTTGTTGGTTGCATGATCCTTTTTTTTTTCTTAAAATTTGAGATGTCAAGTTCTTTGCCTTTGTCATTCCTTAACATATTTACAAGTAAATTCTTGTTTAGGAAAAAATCAAACTGTCATTTATTGTAACAATTTTCCCTTTATTTTGTGTTCATGATAATGATGATACTTCGTTGCGCGCCATGAACCGAAATTTACATATTCAACAGAAATCAATAATCACCAAAAGATTAATTAACACGTCCTCAGTCGCAAAAACATAAAAAAATTTTTAATGCAGACAATAAAAAAGAAAAACATATTCAGTCCATTAATGAAAAAATCTAGTCAAATAAATTTTAAGCATTTCATGAACAACAAGTGCCACCTGCTGACGAGGAGAAAGATACCCTTGCTTTTCCGGTAGAGAATTCAAGTCGAGTAATCGTTTGCCAGATTCTTTCTTTCCTTGAAAGGTTACTCGATCATCTATTGGAATTATTGCAGAATCATCGCCTTCATCATCCCGTGGAAAGTTGAAGTCTCGTAACGGGTTGCCCATATTTTCGGATGCTCAAATCGATAAGTTTATCACTATTTATTTGGTAATGCTCCGAAGTGGTTCCGTTCCAGCAAGGTGATATCTTCATTTTAACACCTCATGCCACTTTATGGATCTTGAGAGAGGGAGGTGAAAGGTTTAATACCTATTTGAATCCCAACACAGTTGAACTAACGCATGGACTCACTTTACTTCCTAATTTTTTTTTTTGAAAATGCAATATCTAGGTAGTTGGTGTCTATTATACCAATATGTATTAAATAAGGGTATATGTTGAAATGAAAAATTTAATACATGCTTAAAATGGAAACATGACTATCTTTTTGGGACGGAGGGAGGGAGTATGAATTATTTTAGAATAAAAAATAATTTAAATCATAAATTTTTAATTTTTGCTTATGAAAAAATGAGATTTTGGCTAACTTTTGCATGAGTTTTTCGACGTGAACTCCATTTGGTCTTATTTTGGAATCGCATTGATTTTGTGTTCTTCTCTCGTGAGTACAGTCGAACTTTTATCTATTTCACCTGCCAAAATTTATTGTGTCGGGTGATAAATTGAAGCTCAAAGTGTGCTACTTAAAATGAGTTTATGTTGGAAAATAAAAGGATTGTTCCCAAATATAAAGTGGATGAAAATAAATATCACTTATAATGAATGGATTACACTTTAGAATTATGTAATCGTGTGTAGCATAGATGCTCTATCCACGTGCACCCGCATGGGGTGCAAATCACGAACAAAAATATATCAAAAAAAAAAAAAAAAAAAAAAGAAAATTGTCCAATCAAACTTTTTTCAAAAAAAATTCTTTTTATTTAGTATAAGTTGTTCTTTTGGTTATTTAAATAATTAATTTTTTTTTTTTTTTTTTTTTTTTTTTTTTTTTTTTTTTTAATTTGTTTATTTTTCAAAATGGCACCAAGATCTCAACCCCAACAGGACTGTTACCCAAGTCTGTGCATGGGCTCAAGGGCCACATTTTTGTTGTTGGCTCAACGGCGCGTGGATTGTCAAGGTCTAATGTTATGAGTCAACAATTCTGTCATTCGTTACAGTTGCCTGATTAACAGTACGTGAAAATCGTAGAAATTTAATGGCTTGAATTTCAAAAAGTGGCAGCAGAAAATGCTATTTTACTTGACCACCTTGAATCTTGCGATATTCTTTTGACTGAAGGGTGTTTCTCAAAACGTCCAGAGTCTATGAGATTTGTTGTTAGTTTCGTTCTGATGTGTGGAAACATTTCGATTATTTTTGTCCGAACTACACATCATAAACAGTTTAATGTAGATTTGCGTTATATGAAACGTGTTATAGTTTAATATTGAAAACTACTAAAGAGGGCCGTATGAGTCATTGATTGAATAAATATATAAACCCGAGATACCGAGGGTATAAACAAGCCTTATTGTTGGCTTGGTCTTTGGATTATAAGATGGTGAACTCCAAACTAATCAGTTCAAGTGAAGAACTCCAAGTGGATTCTTTCCGAAATTCCATGGGGGTTAATGGGGGGTGATATTGAGTGAAACATTCCATAGTGACTTAACAATTATATTTGAAAATTGCCCATGGATGGAAAAATTTCAAGAATTATCTAAAGCACATACGAATGAAATGAACGTCGAAGAACTTATTATTAGACTTCGAATTAAAGAAAGACAACTTCATAGTCCGAGAAGAAGGTGGGTTTAATCCTGGTGCTGGCTAACTTACATGTGTGGCAGCATCGTCAAAGCAAGTAAAACCTATAAAAATAAGCATGGGTCATCTAGTGGCAAAAGGACGAAGTTAAGACCTAAATGTGGAATTTCTCAAATAAAAGAAAGTTTCAAGGAAAATGCTTCGATTGTGACAAACATGGGTACGCTACAAATCTTTGGAGTGCAAATGGCAAAAAAAAGAAAAAAAAAACAAATGTGGTTGACTACATTGCACATGTGTCAGAGATGAATCTCGTAGTCATCATTTTTTAGGTGAATATGGTAGGTTCAAACACAAAAGAGTGGTGGATTGATATCGGAGCTACAAGGCTGTGTGTTTTGATAAAGAACTATTTACGGCTTTCAAAGCAATTGAGAATTGAGAGAAGTTGTTCATGGGAATTCAGCAACTTTTCAATCAGGACCAGGTAAGGTGTTCTGTGAATGATTTTGGGGAAAAGAAGCTAACTCTTAACAATGTGGTGTATGTGTCGAAAATCTGTAAGAACCCAGTGTTCAGGTTGCTTTTTAATATAATCATGTGTTTCCTATTTTAATTTATAGTCCGACAAAAGGTCATTTTGTCAATAAAGTAATGTAATGTTTGGAAAATTAATGTTATGTTTCCTATGGTATGCTTAAACTGAATGTAATGGATGTTAAACCAAATGAATTAAGTAAACTCTTCTGCTTGTTTTTTGAGTTTTTCATAAGGTGTGGCCATGGTAGACTACGGACATGTTAAACTCTGATACTTAACATAAATCTATTAACTTGAATTGGGCATACCGCTTTCATATGATTCCAAACATAGTGCGAGAACCCTTGTGTTTAAGACCAAAATTGACAAGAGTCATTATTTAAATAATTGAACGGACATACAGAACAACTTGATTTAATTCACAGAGACATGAGTGTGATTCTAGAATTTGTCATAACAAGAGATGCAAACAAGTACTTCATTACTTTGTCGCGATAGCACAAAAATACGTTATGTATTATTGTGCTAATAAGTAGGATGAAGCGGTTAGGGAAATTACTTTCTATATAGAATGAAGTTGAAAATCAACTTAACACAGAACAAGTAAGGTGTTGAAAGTGACTAGAGGTGGTGAGTAGAAAGCACGTTTGCTAATTAGTCAGCCCAATAGAAATCATTACATGACCACACAACTTATCCCGTATAAAACGGTATTTCGCGAATAAAAATTGCACCTTAAATGAGGAATGATGAATGCATTAACTAATAGGTTCTGGGTTACCTCATAACATGTGGGGAAAGTTGTGTTGTCAGTAAATTACATTTTAAATAAGGCCGCGAAGATTGGAAAGACTCTCATTATCGAGTTATGGAAATGAAAGAAAGTAATTCCTATAATACTTAAGATGTTGGTTATCTTACTAAAGTGGCCGTCCCAGCACCAAAGAAGGTGAAGATATGCCCAAACTTTGATCATCCTTCAATTATGAATATTCACATAACAGTAGTGCTTATCGGTTTCTTTTGTATGAATCTAAAATTCAGATATAGACAAAACATATAAATGGAATCGAGACATACTTCTTCTTTGGAAACTTATGATTTCCAAAGTCCAAAAAAGAGGCAAGATCTTCTAAACGGACTTATGAGACTATAATTGAAAAAAGTCATGACCAACGAACAAGAGCAGAGGTTGAGGTTCAACCCCAGATCTAGCAAAAGGGAAATGAAGAAAAATTCTTATGCTCCACGATTTTTCTGACACATGCTAGAAAGTAAACCTTAAAGCTATCAAGAAGTCGTGAACTCCTTAGAAGAACCTCAATGGAAAGAGCCCATTAAAAATAAATAGATCCATTTGCAAAATAATAGGGAGCAGAATCTTCATCAGGAAGTAAACCCATTAGCCTATAATGGATTTTCCAATACGGAAAATGAAATAATGGAAACTATATCGAAAATACAATGCCAGATAAAATAAAAAGTTACACAAACAACGGGACCGGTCTTGATTACTGATACATATTCTCCAGTAACGAAAATAACATCTATTAGAATATACCTTGTATTGTGCTCTATGAAATCTTGAGTACTTAAAAATTGGGTGTTAATACTGCATTTTTAATAAGATTTAGGTGAAGAAAATTTATATGGAACAAACCGAGTGGGTTTTCATTTCCAGGGCAAGAAAATAAAGTCTATAAATTGGTGAAATCAATTATATATGAACAAGCACCCAAAACAACTGGCATGGAAAAGTTTTGATAATTGCATGATGATAATATAAGTTTTAAAATCAACGAGTGCGACAAATGTATGTATGTTAAGAGTACTCAAAATGGATATGTACATTAGGTCTTTATACGTTGTAACAACATGCTTATTTGGTTGGCAAAAGACGATAAGAGATTATTTAAATCCACTAACATATGTGATTCGAGATTGGACATGAAAGATATGGGTTTAGCTGATGTAATACTTGGAGTCAGAATTTCAAGAACGTATGAAGGCTCGTTTAAGCCAGTCCAATATTATCGCGGACAAAATTCTAGATAAAGTTCACGTAAGGATGAAACTGGCAGTGGTTTAGGAACACCGATAGATCAATTCAATGTGTATTCCAAGAATAAAGGTGAAAATATTTCTCAAGTAGAATACTCGACAATTATTGGAAGTCTAATGTATGTTATAGTTTGTACAAGACCAGATATAGCCTACACAAGTTAGTAAAGCTGTGTAGATATATTGAAAGTATCCAGGAGAAGAATTCACAATGAATAGTCAAGATCTAAGTACTTTGAGAATAGTACTCGTAGTTTTGGACCTGCATCTATACAGATACGCGCTGTTATTGAAGGATGTCGTGAATCAAATTGATATATGAATATATAAAGACTCAAAATTCCATCTGTGGATTTATCTTCACAAGATTGGAGGTGCGGCCGTATTTTGAAAATCCTCTAAGCATACTATTAACGCTAGATTTACAATGGAATCTAAGTTTATAGCTCTAGATAAATGTGGTGAAAGGCTAAGTGGTTACGCAACTTCTTAGAGGATATTTCGAAATGTTCAAACCGTCGTGCGCATCCAATTTACATATATTTCGTGAGCAGTCAATCCACAATTGAAAAGCTCCGACAATGAGTAACATGTATAATAGTAAGTTCTAGAGACATAACGTCGTAGACACAATACCATAAGACAGCTACTCTCAACTGGAATTATCACTATTGACTACGTAAAGTCAAAAGATAAATTTGATCTGCAAACAAAAGGTTATAGAAAGTTATAGAAAAACTCATCGACAAAGGATAGACTCTTAACTTTTTGAATGGATAAATTAAATACTAAAGGAAACCCAAACTAGTTGACTGAAGATCCCCCCCCAATATCTAGGTTTAAAAGGACAACCTAATTGTAAAGACTTATATAAGTTATTGTGGGTGATGTTATCTCCTATCCATTCCTATTATGAAAAAAAATTGAACCAGTGATGCCCGTAAAGGAAGGAATAGGAATAATGACTTTTTAATGATTCTTATGTCGTCGAAATTCGAGCCGAAGTAACTGAAACAGAAATTCACCTATGCAGTTGGAAGTGACGGTTCACTTCTTAGGAATTTATTTGGGTGCAAGGATTTCTTTGTGAACTCTGTCACAGTAACCATGTGATGTTATGTTCTGCCTAAATGAACATAAATCGAATGAGCATCTGATGTAATGTTGTTAGGTAAATGGAATGCATATGTGGCATGTATTATTCATCTGTTACAGCCAATGACAGAACATAGTTCTATTAGACATCTGTAATCTCTGGTCGTTCTATACGTAAGTAATTTATGGCTTTCACAAAGGGAATGTTCATTAGCTTAACTACCTATTCCTATATTGTTTCTAGCAGTTAGCTTTATCTATCCCCGGTCTTTTGTGTCACTATTCATATTTGCTCCCTGATTTATTTTCATTGGGGATTGTGGAAAAAATTAGAGTTTTGATGACTTTGATATTTTTGAGTGATTCTGTTTGAATCTATTTTTGGGAAAATTCAAGATTTGATTTGTGTTTTTCCTCGTAAGTACATCAAAATCATATGTTTATCTTGCCAAATGATGGCTCCTGTTGTGTCGCTTTCACGATTCAAATTAATGTAGGGGATTGTTGGAAAAAATAAGATTTTGCTAATTTGGCTACGTTTTGAGTGGGACCTTTGATTCATTTTGAAAATCAAGAATGATTTGTGTTCTCCTCCGTGATATCAAAATCAATATTTTACTTGCCAAAATTGATGCTCCGGTTAATGAGAAATTGAAAAGGCTCAAGTGGTGCGCCAACTTAAAAATGAATTTATTGTAGTGGAAAGTTAAAAGGAGTTTGTCCCCATATGAAGTGGACCTGAAAACAAAAATCACTTTGATAAAGGATTACACTTTAGTAGATTGGTGTAATCATGTGTAACATAGAGGTTCTCTCCACGTGCGCATGCAGTGGGGTGCATATACAGTAATTATTGCATATACAATAGTTGGTGCATATACGGTATAAAGTACTGAAACACTTGTCCAACAATTTAAACTTAAGTCAAACAATCAATACTAATTCACTATTTTTATGTGTCTCGCTACTTTTTAATCACACATTTCATAAGACTCACAAATTTTATCAAAATATAACAAAATATAATATTTTTTTTTTTTTAATTTTGACCATTTTTATAATTACTCAAAATAAAACATTGGAATGTACATTGCATTATAGTGGGAAGATAATGTTATTAGATTACTGTATACAAAGACCTTAAATGGTACCAAGTGATATACCGATGAAATCTCGTAAGTGCAAAGATCAGATTCGTGCACGAATCATAGTTAAGGAATAAGTATAAATAAAATATCATTATCTCAAAAACTCGTACTATACTAATTCTAACTAAGAAAACTCTAGTTTCCGATTATTAGCAATTTAAAAGATTTTGATTCATAAAGTAAGAAATAGATAAACAAAAAAAAAAAAAAAAAAAAGAAGAAGTTCAACTCTATTATTAATTCATTTCAGTAAAACTCAAGTTCATAACAATGTGTATATATTTATGTTGATTAATGCTCATATTTTGTTTAACAATTACTCTCGGCTAGAATTAAATATATCCTCACATGTGACCTCTTATCTATAAAAAAAAATGCCCACAAACGAAAGAAGCACTTAATATCACAAGAACATCAATTTAAGTCATGCAAGACAAAATTAACTCTTCCTTAGCAAGTCATATTAACATTTGCTATATGACGTACTATATATCATTATACGTTCAACTACACAAAAATGAATGCACCACACAAAAAAAAAAATAAAAATATATTTTTTTTTCTTTTTTGTAATCTATTAATTTGCAACATTCAAATAAGTGAATGTTGCAATTGGTTAATATAATTGAGATTTGATAACATTTTTTAAATGAATGTTGCTAATGTCACCTTTTGCAATGTTTATTAAGTATTGTTGAAAGTTTTATTTATTTCAACGTGTATAAGTTGTTGCTAAAAACTCATTCTATTGCAACGTTTACTGGTTGTTGCTAATACCTATATTATATAATCTTCCTAACTTTCGCTTAATGTTGCAAAATGTTTATAAACGTTGTAAAAAAAATAAACTTATTGCAATAAACGTTGCAATGAGTTTACCTTTTTGTAACGTTTAATAAACATTATTAATATGGACGTTTCACAACGTTTGTTCACGTTGCTAATAATTTAAAATAGTTTAACCTTTTGTAATATTTAAAAGAGCAGCCCAAGAAATATTCAATTCACAACCCGACCCACTTAGTTAAAAAAAAAAAGAAAAAAAAAGGGAACAAACTAATAACAGTACAAAAGTCCTAAACCCCCCAAATCTCTTATTCTCGCTCGCTTTCCCCTCCCCTCTAATCGCTTTCCCCTCCCCTCTAATCGCTCTCCCCTCCCCTCAAATCCCGTTTGAAGTTAATAACAGTCAGATTTACTTGATTTTCTTTGTAGGCATCCCTTTGATTTGGATTTTCTCAACCCCATTTTTCTATCAGGATAGCAAATCACTCGATAAGTGACCAAGTAAAACTTTTACATTGTCTAAACTACCCCGATATCCTAAGCACTTGCATTTCCACAACATTAGAAAGTAAAAAAGGTGGCTGAATTGAAGCTCTTATTTGGTTCTTCATATATTGCGCTCATGAGTTACTTTGTTTTACTAGGGACTTGACTTTGTTGTCGATGCTGGTATTAGAGTGGTTGTTCTATCGACATAGTGGACATGATTGGAGATTCTCCTCATGTTGTACGACAAGGAAAGGTAACACACAAATTTGTCAGAAATTATCTGGAGCTTGTGGATGTAAAAGGCTAGATTTTATTGTAACATATGTCCATATGGTCTAGAAGAATACTAATACTGATGCGGACATCGTGATTTATTTTATTTTATTTTATTGTTGTTTTTTTATTAATTACATTATATTATTATTATTATTATTATTATTATTATTATTATTATTATTGAGCTTATAGTAGTGTGTTGATCCAAACCCGCTAGGTTTTTACTATTTATTGGATTTTTTATAGCAATTGGAACAATTAATGAATTGAACAGTGGCTCGCATTCCTTTTTCTCCCATCTTCTACTCTATTTCTTTCCCTTGTTTCTTCCTCCTTTATTTTTGGTTCTACATCAAATTTGGTATCAGAGCCGAAAATCTTATATCCAACTGCCTGTAATCTGTTCAAAATCTTCATCATCTAACTTGCAATACCGTAACATACAGAAAATCCCAAAACCTCTTCCGCAAAATCCGAAATCTGCCCATCTATTCTACCAAACCACATCTCACCAACAGTTTACCACCTACTTCCACCTCAATTTATCACCTTCAACCCAAAGTCCATCACAAGCATCAACAACTCACATCACCAGTCATCGCATCTAACAAAAAAATATATACAGCCACTGCCTCCTGCGCAGGACAACTTTTACCTAAAAATCGGTAAAGCGTCAATTTTTACCGGCCCAACACAACCATCACGCCACCCGAACCACAACGCCAAACTGCACCCGCCAGTATATACCTCCAGTAGCCAACCCTCCACGCGAAGGCCCACACATGAAGGCCACCATCAATCGCACGCCAGGCCTTTGCAGTCTCCCATAGAAATGATGAGTGATAGGTCCCAATTGACGTACCAATTAATTTTCTTTACTTATCTTAAACGTGTCGTCTTAAATAGTAATATGGCAAGTAAGGGGTCGTCTTTCGCAGATGATTGGTTCAATTTAATCAATTGCACACTAGAAAGTGAATTAACAATTATATACGAAATTGATTAAAGGGTGCGATTTGATTCGTTAAACTAAGGAAAGTGATAAATACAAAAATAGAAAAGATTTGAATTTTGAAATAAACATAGTAGTTTTTGATTAAATATGTGAAAATATGATTGAGGGGTATTTCGTTATCACGAGAATGATTTTCCTATCAATTACCACAATGAATTTTCATTCTCTAGATTAACAATAATTCGATAATAATTATAAGCTCAATTATTTCAATCTCTTCTTACATGTTAGTTGAATAAAACAAGCTCTTTACTCAACCCTATTCATTAAACAACCTAGAACAAGCTCTCTAGATTTAATTTAACAAAAGCATTACAACAAAAGAGATGAGTTGAATTAAGGGTAAACTCACAAACTTGGTTTACTCACTTAATTGTTAATCCACATACAATCAATTGAAAATTTCTCATAATCTATTGAAATGTAATTGCTACAATGTTTTAGAATAAATAGTTATTCCGTACTATATATATATATATATATATATATATATATATATATATATATATATATATATATATATATATATATATATACACCAAAATAACATTCATTGAAACAGTTCAATCATTTAGTTGTACACCTAAACAATCAAGAAGA
Organism: Fraxinus excelsior; assembly: GCA_019097785.1. Lineage (NCBI taxonomy): Eukaryota > Viridiplantae > Streptophyta > Magnoliopsida > Lamiales > Oleaceae > Fraxinus > Fraxinus excelsior. Next base: position 20,059,488 of record CM032631.1, on the reverse strand, counting down.
ACAAAATCAACATTTAAAACAATTGATTAAACATATCAATCAAGAGAACTATAAAGTAAAAAATAATTGAAAATCATAACTCGGGTTTGATCCCCAATCACTAATATGTTTAGTTATCCATGAAATACTCAAAAATAGCAAACAAATTCTTACAATGCGTTAATGAAAAATATATTATAGAAAAGAAAAACTTATTGATAAAGAGAGAAATAGTTGAGAGTTCTTCAATATCAATGGACATTCTTTTCCAAGCTATTTCACCACTACCACCCTCCAATCTTGCCCTAAAATACCAAAGAAAAGCAAAGGAAAAAAAAGAAAGAAAAAAGAAAGAAAAAACAGAAGACAGAGACATTGCTCCCCAGTCAAAACAGGGGCTGCCTTTTTTTAAAATCAAAACCTAATGCCTAAATTGCGGCTCAAGCCCCCAACTTTGGAAAAAAGAAAAAAATTGTCCCTAAACCCACTAAAGTGGCACCTAAGCGTTGCTACACTGGCGCATAGGCTTCAACTTTCTGCAAAAAAAAAGTGATATTGCACGTTAGGTAGCCAAATTTTCAAGTTCATTTTGTTCCAAATTTTTGAGATATTGCATGTTAGGTCCTCCATCTTTCAAAAAGTGATAATCTTGGTCCTGAAACTTTGAAATTTTTGTTTCTTTGGTTCTTTTTACTCATTTATTGCGTAAATTCCTTCTAATCATCATTCAAACTCGGGTTTTTACCTACACAATAAAAATAACTAAATTAAGTAATAAATTGCTAATGAAAACTCAAAAATATCTAAATTTAATTATCCGAATAAGTGCAAAACCCGCACTTGTCAACGAACAGGCCAGTACAAAAGGAAGCGGCAAGCAAAGGAAGAAGAAATCGGTGCTTCCATTTTTGGGCCCAATTACGGCCTCTTTTGTTTTTATTTTTAATTTCTAAATAGGCTTTAATTATTGGTACGTGGGCTCGGTTTTTGGGCACGATTTTGGGCCCTATTTTTGTTCTATACTTTTACTAAAAACAAAAGAGGAAAAAATAGTGTGAAAAAAAAAAGGAAAAAAAAAAAAAGAAAGGGTGAAAAAAAAGAGGGAAAAAATAGTGGAAAAACTGTGAAAGAAAAAGAAGAAATTGGAAAAGAGAGAGTATTTTCTAACGTTCATTACAGTGATTTTTTGTTGTTTGATAACCGCTTAAATGATTCAGTTGTTGCCTTGCCATCGTCGTAGTGCTAAATGAAAAATCATAATTGGGACATTGTTGGACTCTTTTGAGTCTCGTGAGGTAATTGTATTGAACATATACTTTTATTTTAGTGTTTTGGCTGGTCACTTTTAAGAAATAAAAAAAAAATGTTATGACATAAATACCAAATGCTGGGAGTCCACTTGTTAACAAATGTAAGCCAATCTTCATTACCTTTTAATGAGCTACTATCGTTACTTGAATATACTGAGTATTTACTTTCCCAAGTAGACCAATTGCCTGCTGTTTTCATGCTCACATCTATTGACACTTAGCACAGCACTGGTCTCAAATAAACTATTAAGACATCCTGATTTTGCTATACAAGTAGCAGTTGTTTCTTGTCTTAGTAAAATATTCCGCATCACAGCACCCTATCCCCCTTTCTGTGATGAAACAATGCAAGACATTTTTCCCTTGATTATATCATCATTTGCATTTCTCATGAGTACATTCATCAATTTGTATGCTACGGCTGTTAGGATACTAGATACTATGGCTAATGCGAAGTATTGCCTTATCATGTTGGATCTAAATTGTGAACGTATGATAATTGACATGTTCCAACACTTTCTTATAGCTTTAAACGGAAATCATTTAGGGAATGTCTTCACATTCATAGAGACTATCATGACATTTACATTGGAAGTGACAAGATTTCTCTAGATTTGATTACCCTTCTTTTAGATACTGTTCAAAATAAACACATGGATGGTTTTCCTATTAAATTTAGCATGGTGGAAAGACTTTTTGAGAAGTTTGCTAATATGGTCAAACCTTACTTGTCACGAGCTATAGAATCTTTAGGATTTTGTTTAAATGATTATATTGCAGTTTTTTCTCCATTGTCACAAAAGTCAAGAGTTGTGAACAGTGTATTGTGTTCCCTATCATGACTGCAGCTGTAACCGATACATATGACATACATGCTTTGTTAGTTATCGACATGTTTTGTTAGTTAATCGTCATGTTGACAATGTTCCTAAATTTCATGCCAAATTATGAGGTCAATTCATTTTCAATCATGAAATTTTTGAACTTACTTTCAAGGTGTAATATATTTTAGAGTAACCTATTGCAAATTACCATAATTTATTGCGCGTTTCTCTTATATGTTTTCCTAAAAACGTGAAAAAAGTTTTTTGGGTCATTCACGTAATGATTTTCGATTTGACTGGTCATCTCACTTAAATGAAAGTTATATTTTCAATATAGAATAATTGTTTACTAATCGAGACCCATTCGAGCCTTCGATGTTGCGATCATTTTTCTCTATAGGCCAGTCAGCGATGCTAACTTCTTATGCTCATTATGCACAACCAAATGAATGGGTTAAAGATGAGTTGCATGAGTGTTTCTTATTTAGAGTCGAGTATCGGTACTTGATTAGATTGAGAGATCGTCCCCCTTGGCCGGATCATATTCTTGGGAATGAGATGCAGTTTTCGCTACTATCTAGCATAGAGTTTCGATATTTAGTTCTTACGAAAGATCATTCCTCATTGTAGAAGTTTATTCACTCGACATGGCCGAGTTTTTTCTCCCACCCTAGGAGAGTTGATGAGGACATCACGATATATTATTATTGAACTTGTAGTAATGGGTTGACTCAAACCCGTTAGGTTTTTACTATTTATTGGGTTTTTTCATAATAGTTGGAATAGTTGATGAATTGAACAGTGGCTCGCAACCCCTTTTTCTCCCCTCTTCTTCTCACTTCTTCTTCTTCTTCTACTCTGTTTCTTCATCCTCTATTTTTGGTTCTACATCAAATACTCTGGAAATTTCGAGAGTGGCAACATTTATGGTAGTCACATCATTTCTATTAAAACGCCTGATTATTATCTTGTCTTCAATGAAATATGTATTCAATTTCTAATCAGTGAATGAGTTAAACCAAGTTTTGAGATTTTTTTTTGAATCAATTGTTTCTTGTCTCAGGCAATGCTTGAACGAATTATATCTAAATGTTGTACAAATTGAAAAGTGAATTTCTTTTACAATTATCTTTGCTTGTAAAAATGATTGCATTAGTTTGGTTAGCAGGGTATACTAGGATGTTGTGACAATTTCTGTCTGTGTCTGTCTTGAACTCGTGTAAATGTATCATGCCCACTTATGTAATGGACCTAGATGGTGTGGTGCTTGACCTTGTGTTCAATGCTAAAGAAGTTTATTGGAATTTATGATTTCCGGTAAAAATTAAAATAACTGCCTTTTTCTCATCCCTTTACCTTTTTTACCCTTCTTAGCTTTTTGCTTTTCTAATTGTTTTATTGTTTCATATTTGCAATTGAAGGACAAAACTTGTTAACATTTACATACGGTTCCTTAATCAATTTCATTGATTTTTACCTAATCCAAAACACATAATCAGACAAAAAAAAGAACAATGCTAAAAATACACTTCTAAACAAACATAGGAAAGTCAATTGATGAATACGACTTCATCTTTTCTTTATCTTCATTTCGTTGCTCACATGTGGTGAAACTTAATACTAGATTGTGTGTTTTTTGTGCAGACAATCTTTGCTAGTGATGAAGGAAAGTCAGTTGATGAATATGAATAGAGTTACTTCTTCTATTACTGGGATTTAATGCGTAGTGGTTGATTCAAGGTGGATTTGGGTTGTTTTTTATCAACTGTGTATTTACGGTAAGAGCATACTTGGACGTGACTAGAAGTTATTTAACTACTAATTTCCAGAAATTAAGTTCTTTAGTCAAAGAAAAGTACATTTGATAAACCACAATTGCACAAAAAACCTATATTTGCATTTATTTATCTTTTTATCTAACGAACCTTTGTATTGTTTAGTGTTGAATAGTATCTTTGCATAAAATTGACAAAGAGTGGCTACACTTATCAATGTTATCATCTAACATTAGTTATTACAGCTCTAGATATCAATTGAAAAAAATTTAACATATAATGATCATAAAGTTTAACTTGTAGATTTTCAGAACAATATAGAGATGGAGCCCAGAATTTTGTTGAATGAGGTCGTGAAAATTGCAATTTAGAAATGATAGTATGCGCTTGTGTTAAGTATAAGAATCTAATGCATCACCATTATGATACAATTTATGAACATTTGGTTATTAAGGGTATGAGTCCTACATATAGTATTTGGGTATTTCATGGAGAACAACCAAGTGAAGCAAATTTGTTTGATGTAGAAATGCTTGAGTCACATTCAATGTTTAAGAACTTCTATGCACAATATGATGTAGATAATAAAAATCCCCTAATGGAAGAGCGAAACAGATTGAAAGTTTAGTTGATGATGTTGAAACACCTTTATATCCTGGTTGTAGGGAGTTCATGAAGATGTGAGCTTCTGTTGCTATGTTTAAGCATAAAGCTTCACGTGGTTTATCAGACAATGATTTTGATGAACTCATAAATCTTGTTCGAGACATTACAAGATACATGCTCGCATGAATGATTGTTGTCTATATAGAAAGGAGCTCGAACAAGCTGAGTTATGCCCAAAATATGGTTGCTTAAGATGAAAAGTTAACCAACGGACTAAAAAAATTTAGAAAAATACTACAGCAAAAGAGTTGCATTATTTCCCTATAATACCAAGACTTAAGAGGATGTTCGGAATAGAAGAGACGACAACACAACTGAAATGACACTTAAATAATAAAAGTTCAAACAATAAAATTAAGCATCCAGTTGATTCATTGAGTTGGTAAATAATTAACAAAAGGTGGCCACATTTTGCATCAGATCCTCAAAATATTAGATTAGATTTTGCTACTGATGAATTTAATCCTTTCAAATATCTTAGTTCTAATTATAGTTGTTGTCCAGTAACTTTAACTATATATAACTTGCTTCATTCATTATGCATGTTAACGGAAAATTTGATGCTGAGTTTATTGAACCCGGGACCAAAGCAGATAGGTAATGACATAGATGTTTATTTGGCACCACTTGTAGACGACTTAATGTTGTTATGGAGTGATGGAGTTGAGATGTATAATGTAGTCACAAAGTCTACATTCAATTTAAAAACTATTTTGATGTGGACAATATATGACTTTCCTGCATATAGAAATATATCGGATGGCCCGTCAAGGGAAAAATTGCATGCCCTATTTGTCGTGAAGACACGTGTTCACTATGGTTGAAGTATGGTAGGAAGTTTGCGTACATGAGACATAGAAGATTGTTCACCTTTAATCATCCATTTTGCATGAAAAGGTGTTGGTTTAATGGACATATTGAAATCGGTATTAGGCCGAAGATAAAAAATGTTGAAGAAGATTCTATTGAAGTTGATAAAATTACAAATGATTGGAGAAAATATGGTAAGCAAAAAAGGAAAAAGAATACAACTCAACCTAATGTAACGTGGAAGAAAAAGTCTATTTTTCGATCTACTATATTGGAAGGTAATTGTCGTAATATTTAATACTTCTACTTGCATGTAGTTATCATGACACCAATGATGTTTGATTTGTAGACTTTACTTGTACATCATAATATGGATGTGATGCATGTGGAAAAGAATATTTGTTACAGTATCATTAGTACACTTTTGGATGTCAAAGGAAGATCTAAAGATAGAATTAACTCTCATAAGGATTTGAAAGCTATGAACATTGGGGTGATTTACATCCTGAGAGTAGAGGAAATAAATTTTACTTACCTACTGCTCCTCACACATTGTCATAAGCAGAAAGACAAATATTTTACAAAATGCTTGTTAACTTGAGATTACCTAATGGTTATGGATCTAATATTGGAAATTGCATCTTAGTAGAAGAATGTAAGATAGTTGGGCTCAACTCTCATAATTGTCACATTTTAATACAACAATTATTACCAGTTGTGTTGAGAGGACCACTTTGTTTGCTATTAAAGAGATTGGTTGCGATGACCATTTGTTTGCTTGTTAATTGCATTCTTTCATTTTTAATGTTTATGAGCTACATAGATGAAGTGGAGAATATGTATTTCCTTTATTTAATCTCAAGATTTGCTTTTTATTAATTTTGTCTTCTCTGTTAGGGTGTTGGGGGTAAAAACTAAGACTACGAAAAAAAGTGAGTTCATATTTCATTTGTGTCAAAAACCTTAATGTCGTGAATTTAGTTCATATTTTTCTTCTCAAGTCATTGAAGAGGAGGGTGCTGCAGTTTTCGTTCCTTGCTATAATTATTCCTATAATGATTCTATCTTGTATGAATGGAAGTGATGATATGGAAAAGAAATGAAGCTGGTTTAATATTTTGTCCATTATATTGCATAATTTTTCTTAACTTTATGCTTAAAAAATAATCTCTCTCTCCTTAAAAATAATATGATTTTGATTTGCAGAGTGAGAAGCCTTGGAAGGAGGTCTAAGATCAATGAGGCAATGTATGGCTCCTCAAAGCGTTCTTTGCAGTAGGACAGTTCTGAGTTATTGTCCACCACAAGGCTATTAGCATTGGTGAATTTTGAAATGCTCAAAAGGGTTTTGGTTATAAACACTACGTGCAGTATAAATAAGACAAAATCCTTGTTATTCTCCTCGATGGAAAACTTTTTGTACACAAACTTCAATTGACATTTATCTAAAGTGTGAAATATGAAGTTAGTCTTCAAATGACATTCATTTTCTCATTTTTAATGTTTGCTTCTTTTTTTTTTTTTTTTTGAACATCTATTGTGCCTTTTTCTCGAGGCTAGGGTTTACATCATAAATGTTTATAAAATATGTTTACTAAATAATGTTTATTATTATTTTTCTTGTACGCATAATATTGTTTACTAAATTTCTGTATTTTACTATAAAAATGTATTTAAATATATTGGTTACTATAAAAATATAAAAATGACGATTAAAAAAAAAAAGACATTGGGCAACATTCATAAAATGTTGCAAAAGAGGAACGACAACATTTAAAAAAAGTTACAAAAAGTTCATCACAAAAGTAACGACAACACTAAAAAATGTTGCTAAAACGTTACGACAACATTTAGGAAAACGTTGCAAATACATTAAGGCAACGTTTTTAAAACGTTGCTAAAGAAAAGTTTCGACAACATTTAATAAACTTTGCAAATGACTTTTTGCAACGTCTTTTAAACGTTGCAAAAACTAAATGGTAACGTTCGAATTTGCCTTTTGCAACTCTGTATAAACGTTGCCGTATGTTTTATTCTATGGCAACACTGAAGCCCACAACATACACATAAACGTTGCAAAAGGTTTTTCACAACGTTGACAATTTTTGTTGTGATGTCTCTTTAATTGTTGGATGAATGTTAGTATTTATAGAACCAATATTTAGGTTAAAATACACGTTTCAATTGATTTCCACAAAGAGATTGAGAAGAAAAAAGTAAACAATTCTCCTTTTCATCCTTCTTTGACCCTTTTTTCACTTCTTTTCATCTAAACTCATCCAAACTCGAGTTAATCTTACAACAATTAATTTTTTAATCAAATTAGTTAGTAATTTCATCAAATTTACTCTAAATTATCCACTTTTTACTGAATTGTGTTTTAACTCAGCCCTTTTTTAGGCTTCGTTTTAAGGTATAATAATTTAAAGAAGGTGTAGGATACTGTTTGACTTCACAGCTCTTTTACCATAGGTCATTGATGTTCAAAAGTTTTTTTATTTTTTTATTTCTTCTATATATTAATTGTTGATAATAAATAATTATAATTGTGGTAATGGATATTATTTTACGTTCCATTACAGCACAGTCTCTTAAGTTACAAATAAATTGATGATCCCAATTCCCAAAACAATTTGTTAATAATAATGACGATTAGATGATTAATACGCGCCGACTAATTACATTCTGCATGTTGGCTGTTATTCCTTCAATTCTTTAGAATTTTTTTTAATAGTATTTCAATCTAGTTGGGATTAATTATTTAATTATAATTAATTAAGATATGTTTTAGATTACCTGATGGAAAAAAGTGGTTAAATAATAAAAAAATAAGCAGCAAAACCGTCTTCTTCTCATATGTCGGCGGGGTTTAATTACTTAACTATGTATTTGGAATTATTAATTGTTTGACTCGGTAGGTTCATGTGTATTGTGCAAGTCCTCTGGCTGTTGATTTTTAATAATTAATTGATAAGAAATTTCATTATAGGAGTCTAAATAGTTGGAACCTAAAGGGTTGGATTAATGATATTCAGCACTATTGATTCAAACACCTACGTAATACTAAATGATAGTTTCACTTAAATACAATATCACATGATTCATTTAATTGAACATATAAAGTGTGGTCAATTAAACTGGTATTCTAACATTACTAATGTTGGATATCAATAATTAATTGGTTAATGTTCTTTTCTGCTTGCTTGTTACGTCTTACAGATCAAGACCAACCGTGCATCAATAATTTTCTTAATGTTCCAAGTAATTTTATGAAATAATGTTATCTAAAATCACTAGTGTTATAACATCACTCTAAGTCAGGGACGGATCTAGGATTGGATCCAAAACCGGACTACAAAATTTCAAACCGGACTAATACGCGAAAAATAAAAAATTTTATACATGAAAACGGTTGTAAAAATAATAAAAAAAAATAATCCTTACAAAAAAAAATTTGGGCCTTGGGGGGGGGGGGGGGGGGGCTGGGGGGGGGCCTACAAACCAGCCCAGCCTAGCCCTATATCCGTCACTGCTCTAAGTGATTATAACTGATACATATAATGAAATGTAGAATTAAGTGATTTATTTAATTATACATTTCATTTAATGTCACATAAGTACCACTTAAACTCGTATTTTAACATTAATGATGCTAAAGGTGAATTTATTCACTCAGACGTGAAGATTAAATATTTATTGAGTACTAATTCACTTTTACCTGGACTCTTAAGGAAAACTCTGATTCTCTCACAAGGAATAAAAAGTGATTATTTACTTTGTGAAAAGTAATAAATAAACTCATCAAATTAAAACTCTATAATTATTTTTTGAGTAATACTATACATAATTAGTTACTATCGGAATCATCCTACATGACATAATTTTATTAATTAAAAAAAGGAAACATGGTATAATTTTAATAATTTAGAATAGTAATAAAAATAGGAAACGCAATCAAATGGTATTGATAGTTCATTAGGCAGAGCACGCCTCTCCCAAAATCGCTTGCCGACTAATCGTCACAAAATTTATGCACCATTCTTCTTTCCCAAACTTCGGTAGCTATAGATCACCCACTATCGATTTCGTCGCCTCCAATATCCTATTGAAGAAAAATGAGTGATTTGTTTGTAGATAAATTATCAATTAACACAACAAATTTAACACCAACATATACATAAAAAGAACTAGAAAGCAAGCTTTATGGAGTCACGACACAGTCGTTGTCATGAGGTTGTGTTGCCTCTTATTCGTGCGGGTAATTTTGATACTACAGGACTCCAAAATGAAACGCATATGGCTCATAATTGGTTCTCCATCTATGGACACAACCACATTGAAATAAAGAACTAGTCTTTTATCAAATTATCAAAATATTATAATATAAACCTCGTAAGGAGTATATTTATTTTTATATTCAAGTTTTGTTTTCGTGTCGTGTTACAACATATCCATCAGATAGTGTTTTTATTTTGAGTACATATAAATCCCTAAACCTATAGAAATCTCCAAATTTCATCCCACAAATTTTGGATCGAAATTTAGTGAGTACATGAATCTGTCCATTGAGTTGGGCACATGCTTTAATTGTTCCCACCAGTGTTGTAAAGCTCGGTCTCCATTTCTCTATCAAGGTATTATTTTCTATGTGATTTGATACTTAGGTTGAACCCAGGACTTAATGGAATCCAATTTCATGCTAATTTTTGTTGGCTTTGTTCTAGCTTTTCAATCAAAAAAATTAAGGATGCGTTCGATTTGATATATTCAATTTTTAATTTTGCAAAACACTGAAAATATGTTTGGTATGGTATTTCTGAAAATATATATTTTCGATAAATAATCTTAAAATTATAATATAAAATTCAAAAACATATTTTTGGTTGTGAGTGCTTTTAGTGAAAATTCTCTGAGAACATTCAAAACATAGAAAGCAAGCATGAATAAATTTTTTTTAAAGATTTTAAAAAATAAATTCAAAAAGATTTAAAAATAAATAAAACCTAAAATTCTAAAAAATATATATATTTAAATGGACACAAATAAAAATATTATCAGTTCACATCATTATTTTTTACTTTTTACTTTTTTAACAATATTTTGAACTCAATTTATTATTTGTTTTCATTTTACTTTTGTAGTGAGAAAGACTATTATAAGATTTATCAATTTTAAAATGTTTATAGTACTTTATAATAAATTAGCATTAAAATGTTCTATTTTTACTAATTAATCAAATTATAATGAAATAAAATGTTATAAAATAATTTTTTTAAAAATTTTAAACTAAATGTTTTTTCTATTTTTATTTTTTGAGAAATAATTTTTCAAAATAACAAACCAAATACATTTTTAGCAATCTTAAAACACATCCTCAAAACAGAAAATTAAAATGAACTTAAATTTGAAAATTGAAATATAAACCAAACGGGGCCTAAGATTTTAGCTATGGATTTTGTGATTGCTAATAGCGAATGATGAAATTAGATTTTGGTATATATTCATGGTGGTATGCATCCAATGGAAACAGAAAGTTCAAGAATCAAAATTGTTGCAAAAACATAATATTTTTAATTTGGTTTACTTAATATACAAAAATGCTGAATGTACAGCCTTTTTGTACAACATTTTTGACAGCCCTCTCACATGGGGATATGACCTGTGAGTTAGGTCCCACTCCCATGTGAGAGGGCTGTCAAAGTAAATGTACAAAAATGGTGTACATATAGCATAGTTCCTTAATATAGAGTGATTTATAAATGTGAAGTTTATGTGTCAAAAAGGTGAATAATATGATTCTGTTCAAGAAAGCAAATAGTTCTAACGACGGATGGCACCATTTTCAACAAATTTCTTTGACTGCTGATTTTAGGGTTTCAAGGCCCAAAACAGGATGTAATCTTTAGTTTCCATGCAATGTACATATTAACTTAATGTTTCTATTATCCTAGATATTATTTGACTGGTCAAATGATTAAATTTGAGGAAATATTAATTAATATAATTAAACTTTTCTTAAGTTAATGTTTTACCATATCAAATATATCTTATTTGATTCTAGAATATTCGTAAGATCAATTTGTGTCCTGAAGATTACTTTACATAAGCAAAAACATCGAGCCACAGACGAATGCCTTTGAGAGATATTATTCTTGCCGTGAACTAGCAGCTTTAAGCCCGACATGAATCCAGCGAGTTCAACCAACAATATGCTTTACTGAATAATCCCATTGCAAATTGTGTTCAACTGTACTTGAAGAAAACACATCAGAATGTGAATGTTCAATTCTGTTCAAAGATCAGGCTATTTGACGTGAGTTAAGATGATGAATCTTAATCTAAATGGTGATTATGGCCGAATATAACATTGAAGTAGCGATAAAGTCAAGATTAGAGGATTTAATTTCACTTCCACAATAAGTCAAAAGATGAAGAAAGCGAAGGAATTGTTCTTAGATTTCGATTTTTATTTGTTAGTTTTGCAAAATTACAAAACTAGGACTACTGTAGTTTTTATGGTTTCATTTTAGTGGATTGTTTGACCCGTGGCATGGGGCTTGTGGATGTTTGCCTTTGGACTTTACCATGTTATATCTAGTGTTTTTATTTTAATATATTAGTTAATTCTCACAATTAATTAAAACCTTAGAACACAAATAAGTTTGCTACCTGCCGTTAGAACTGCTAATAAAATTGCTTACAGGATATTCTGACTGACTTCTTTTAGCAGCTTAAACTGATAAATTTAAACAGATTTTTAATTTCCTAGATTTTAGTATTTACAAAAATATAGAACACAGCTCAGTTTCTAGGCATGGCTGCTGATCGTTTGATTTTCTGCAAGTGTATAGTATAGCGAAAAGGTAATAAATTGAATAAAAAAGTATAGTTCCCACGAGAATTACGTACTTAAACTAGATTCAATTGATCCTAAACTTAATGGAATAGCCAATTGTGTTTTGAGTGATTTTATACTAAATTATCTAATTAAACAAATTGTTCTAATGAGCAGTTTATCGAGCGTTTGTAACTATAGACTGGACGATGCTAAAATTTCGAATTCCCCTTATTAATTTGTTTTAATACAATTCAATAACTTGATAATATAAGCATATTCTCATTGGTCTATGTTCTTAAATTAATTTTAAAAAATCACTCAATGTCAATTAAATATATCATCTCATGTGATCTCTCTATATTTCTACGAAAAATGTGAACATAAAAGCATGTATTAAAAATATTAGAGCATTTATAGAAATCATGCAAATTATAGTGGTATCTATATCCTCTATCGGATTTTACAATAGTTATTATAATGTGCTTTCTATCCTATTATTTCTCTCGAAATTAATAAAATTCACAAACACCAATTAGTAATCAAGTAATTGAAAAGTCATTAAATCTCAACATAACAAAGTTTGTATATATCTTAGTAACTGAAAATCTAGCCTAACATTACAAAATTACAGAAACATGTTTAAATGGAAGAACATAATCCTGGTTTTAGATTGATGAAGGAGGAAAATATGGATCTTGAAATTTTGAATCTATTCAATGATTACTTGATGAATCTCCAATATATCTTCTTATCGTCTCTTCAAAAATTAAGGTTGAAACTCTAATTTCTTGAAAACTTGTAATTGTCTTTTAATTCTTATGAGAACAATGGATTGACCTCTCTTTGACGAAGTTAATTGATGAATTTTTGGTGTTATGCATATATAGTGATGAATAAAGACGGCAAAAAAACCCGATCCGATATCCGCAGGGTCCCCTCCCGAACGAGGAGGGGATTACCTGCTTAATCGGGTATTCAGGGCGGGGAATTGTGCCTCGGGGCTAGGGCAGGTAACGAGCGCCCCCGCCCCGCCCCCTTTTTTTTTTTTTTTTTTTAAGAATTCAATACTTTAAATGAAAAATTTTATTAGTTTTAATAGTAAATGGAAACTAAAATTATTTGTCTCAATTTAATAAATGAGGGAAATAATATAAATTATCAAAAACAAAAAAATTAAACGGGGCAGTAAACTAAGCAAGGGCACCGCCCCGTTGTCGTCCCTAGTGATGAAATCAGGTCAAAAATGAAGAAAGTAGTTTCCATATAAATTTTGAATGAAAAAAGGAAACTGACAGCTAGATGATTGCCCAAGCAAAACCCGCACTTGCCCATACCAAGTTTTAATCCCATGATTTTGATTTCTCAAGTAAACGGTCGCCCATGTTTATAAAGTCACTTTCAACATTTATACCATCTTTACACCATTTCTCAAGTGAAGTCTTTTTCATCAATTGAACCCGTAACATCTTCAATCTTCATTTTGTGGTTTGAATCAACTATTGAGTGTTTGCATTTTAGTCCCCATACTTTTCTCTTCACCATTGTTTGTTAATTTTCGCTTCTTTCTTTCAATTCCTTTTCCCTTCATCGTCTTTCACCTAATTGACAAAATATACATAAGATTAGACTATAACCCCCCGTTTGACACCCTTTAATTTTTCTTTTTCTTTCTCATTCTCATTCTCATTCTCATTCTTCATTTTAACCACACATTCTCCAAATAAAATAATATTATACACAAATCAAAAACTTTTCATCACTTTTTCACCACACATTCTCACATCAATCACTATTCCAAAATTTCTACTTACCTAAAAATGGGTTTCAAACAGGGGCTAAATTTATCTAAATAACAATGAAATGTCAATATTTTAAAACTCGAATAACTATATTATCAAACACCCTCAAAGTTAAACATTTGTCTCAAACAAAATTATAACATAACTTAACAAACAAACTTGCAACAAAATTTTAGTTAGATAACCTGCCATTTTGTCCCAAAATTGGAATCAGTATTATATTTATAAACAGTTTCAAGGTCACAATACTAAAATCAATATTCATTTCTCTAATGTAAAACTGGTGTGTGTGTGTGCGCGCGCGCGCGCGCATGTGCGTGTGTGTAAAACAATCAGATACCGTTTTGGGTCACATGTCTCGATTTCATTCAAAAATTAGTTTATCATAGTTTGAAACATGTTAGTAGACTTGTACGTGTTGAATTAACTAATTTATTGAGTATCTTATGTGGACACGAGGGAACATAAAGTGAAACGAATACAAAATTTGTTAAAACAGAGTATCTATTTCACTCTGAAACTAGTAAAACAATGTTTGAAACACCATACATGACTCGTACACATTGAACGACTATACATGCTATGTTTTTGGATGACGTATTTGCTACTTAGTTTTTTTTATTGTCAAGTACAATGTAGTTTACTACCATAAAGTTACTCACTATAGTCTGAATAGATTTATCTATGAACGTAGCCAGGATTTCAATTTTGGAGGAGCGAAAATACGGGAGAAATAAAAGGAAATTGAAAATTCTCGACTATATTATTTAATTTGTTAGCTACATTGATACTTTTTTTTATAAGTCACGTTTTAACTGTAATGACTAATGAAAGCTATCAACATTTTTTTGTAGCACTCGTGTACCCATGTTGTTTATGTCATATTCTTATCTCCATTATTTCATTAAGAGTGTGTTTGGCAGAGATTAAAATCGAATTAAAATTGAAAAATTAGACGTTATTGTTGACTTTTATTAAACGAGTGAGACCCAATAGTGTTGATCACTATCTGATGAACTTTTTATCTAACTTACCATTCAAATATGATAGAAAGTTAAATTTGTTAAATTTTATATAAATATAAGTTAATATAAAGTGAAATGAACACAAAATGAGTTGAAATAGCAACTAGTCATTTAAAATGTCAGCATGTCATCTTGGGTCACAGATTCTCAATTTCACTTTAAAACTATTCGATCATATTTTTGAACATCTTAAAAGATTTATATAAATTAAACAAACTATCTTTTTGAATATTTTATCTATAATTGAAATATAATGACATTTATGACATTTACCTTCATTCATATTGAAGAATAGCATAGTTTACTCATGGAACAATGTTGTTGATCACCATCGGATGATTTTTTATGTAGGTATCAGATAATATAAAGTGAAACAAATTCAAAATTAGTTAAAACGTCATCAAATCATTTATAACGATAGCATGCCATTTTGGATATGAACTCTAAAACATGTTTTCATTAATTTTCATGTGGATACAATGGAACCTAAAGTGAAATAAATACAAAATTTGTTAAAACGGTACTTAGTCATTTAAAAAGGCAGCATGTCATTTTGTCGTTGATTTTAAATAAGGTATAAAAAGCGAGAATGAAAGTGAGAATTCATGTTATGGGATTTTGGTAAAATTTGGTTTGAAATTGGACATTTTAGACATTTCAAATGAAGGGTATTTATGACTCTTAATACATAATTTAATAGACCAAAGGCTCTTGGAACAATAAGTATTGAGATGAACTATTTTACCAAAGATTATTGTTGATTGGCCTCTTTAAGCAAATCCCCATTTATAAATTCATGATCTTACGACACAACAAACAGAAGAAACCGCTAGCGGTGATGAAACCTCGAGCTCAACTTATGTTAATGTTGTTAGTTTGTTAGACAGTTACTTCAAGTTGTTAGTTAGATAATTAGATAGTTAGTTCGTTGGGTTGATTGTCTATAAATATCTGGATGTAATTCCTAGATTCTTTGAGCTTGATTAATAGAAATTTCCGTCTTCTTCTTCCTCAGTTCATTGTTTTCCATTTTCTGCACTTGCAATTGCAATTTTTAATATGATTGGTTGATGAATTTAACATGGTATCAGAGAATTAACAGAAAATTTCCATCTATCATCAATGCTTTACTCGGAGCATGTCGAGCTCAGATAATTCTCTTCTCAACCTGGCTAATGATCCAACCAGTCAATACTACTTGACCCAAAATGATAATCTCAGTGCACTAATTGTTTCAGAGATTTTCAATGGAGATAATTACACATCTTGGAGCCGTGCAATATCCATGGCATTGTATTGAGAACTAACGAAATTATCAAATTGGAGAATCAAACAGCTCAACAAATACAATCAGCTATGGAGGACATATCAACAAGAAGAAACAGCTCAGCAATAACAGAATTAGAATTATATAGAAGAGGAGAAAGTGGAACTTTGCATTAGTTAGAATTTTGTTATATATTCTGTTATGTATTGTATGTATGTATTTTTCTTCTAGAATAGCCCATTGCTTTTTATATATATACCACAGCAACTCTGTACGCTAGATATCGTGAAGAAACCAATTCATTTTCTGATTCATTCACTTTCAATTATCAAATTTATCATTCTTGTCATTTGATCTTTATATTCTCGAAATGGTATCAAAGCCAATTTTGGAGGAATCCAATCCTCAAAATGTTAATACAGATCAAATCCAAATCCAAATCCAAACATTAATGAAACTGGAAGTTCATCCATTGCTGCAAACCATGATCCTGCTCAGCCAAACAGTCCGTATTTCATTGGAAGCAATGACAATACTGGAACCTTACTTGTAACTCATGTTTTGGATGCTAATAATTATCACTCATGGGCTCGATCGATGAAGAGAGCATTACGAATCAAAAACAAGTTGGGATTCATTGATGGCAGATTGAATGAACCTACAGACTCAAACGACCCACTCATGGAACATTGGCTTCGTTGCAACGATCTGGTAATTACTTGGATGCAAAACACAATGGCAGTCGACATCAAGCATAGCACCACCTATGCTGAGACAGCACACCAGCTATGGCTTGAATTGGAGCAGCGTTTTGCCCCGCAAAATGCACCTCGAATCTTCGAAATCAAATAGGCTATAACCATGTTGCTGTAGAATCAAGACCCTGTGAGTGTCTATTTTTCAAAATTCAAAGCTCTTCTGGATGAACTGATGAATTATAAAGTTGTGCCTAATTGTAATTGTGGAGGTTTAAGAATTGTAGTTCAGAATCAGCAAAGAGACTGGGTAATGAAATTTTTGATGGGTTTGAGTGATTCATATAAGGGGATTAAGGCACAGATCCTACTCATCAAACCTTTTTCCCAGCCTCAATGAAGTCTACTCATTGATACAACAAGAGGAGAAGAGAATGGAGATATCGACAGGAGAGTCCTCGTATGAATCAATGACACTTCTTACAAGGGGAAGTTTTAAGGAAAAGGGAAGACAAAGCAACTTTACACAGAAGAAGGATAGGTACTATTGCACCTTTTGTAAGATTGCAGGCCATTCAACTGAAAGATGTTTCAAAGCAAATCCAGACAAACCAGTTTGTACTTACTGTCAAGTTTCTGGCCATCAAATGGACAAATGTTTCAAACTCCATGGCTATCCTCCAAGTCACAAATTCAGTGGAAAGGCGTTTGCAAATCAAGTTATTACATCCCTATCACCTACACATGGGGTTGGAGATAACAAATCTCAAGTGTCCCTAAGCCAATAGCAGATTTCGCAGCTCATGACTCTCCTAAAGCCACTCACTAACCCAAAAAACCAAAACCAAAGTGTTATTGCTTCCACTTTCACTGATGAAAATATTCATCAGCTCTCTGGTATATCTCTATGCACGTCTGTTCCGAAATCAAAACCTCTTAGCACATTGGATGTCCCCTGGATACTTAACACTGGAGCAACAGATCATATGATCTGCTCCACTTCCTTTTTTCTCATCCATTCCTACTAAAGTTGCATACTCAATCACACTACCAAATGGTAACACTGTCCCTGTTACTCACATAGGGATAGTAAAGGTCACAAACACCTTGATACTCCAAGATGTTCTTTGTGTACCTAGTTTCTCTTTTAATTTAGTTTCTGCTAGAAAATTGACACATATACTTAAATGTTGCCTAATTTTCTTCTCTCATTGTTGCTATATTCATGACCTTTCAGCTTAGAAAATGATTGGCATGGGTGAAGTGAAGGATATGCTGTATCATATGAAGCTTAAATATGTTCCCCCTTCAGCTTTATCAACTTACTTGAATAAACTACACAGTCAGATTCTTATTCCCATCTCCGCTTCAGCAGCCTCTAACATCCAATGTTTTGATGTTTGGCATTACAGATTAGGACACACTTCTTATTATATCAATGAAATTGATGGTGATGTTCAATTTTCGAAATCATTCAATAACAAAGTTTGTTCCATATGCCCTTTGTCCAAGTTACACAAATTACCCTTTCCTGTTAGCACTCACAAAACTGATAAGTGTTTTGAATTGATACATTGCGACATTTGGGGTCCTTGCAATGAGATTGGAAGTGATGGTTCTAGATATTTCTTAACCATCGTAGATGATTTCAGTAGATGTACCTGGGCACACACTTTAAAACTAAAATCTGATGTGACCACTGCCCTTCAGAATTTTTGCACTATGGTTGAAACACAATTCGAAACTAAGGTTAAGATAATTAGGACAGACAATGGTGGAGAGTCTAACACGAAAGAATTTTATCTTGAAAGGGACATCATACATCACAAAACTTGCGTTGAAATGCCCCAACAAAATGCTATAGTAGAGAGGAAACATCAACATATTCTAAATATAGGCAGGGCATTAAAGTTTCAAAGTGGGATTCCATTGAAATATTGGAACCATTGCATTTTAACTGCCATATATCTCTTAAATAGGACTCCCTCATCCATACTAAACAACAAAAGTCCCTACCAGATTTTGTTAAAAAAAAAACCATCCTATAATCATCTCAAGGTTTTTGGTTGCTTAGTTTATGCTACCACTATTGTCAATGGAAGACATAAATTTGACCCTAGAGCCAAAAGGAGTGTCTTCATAGGGTATCCCTTTGGGATCAAGGGATATACTCTTTTAGATCTTGAAACCAAGAAAATCTTTACTTCCAGGAATGTAGTGTTTTATGATAATCTATTTCCTTTCAAGGATGACTTTATGAAGGCAAATCAAAATAATATCAATATCAGTCAAGAACCTGTAAATCACACAATTCCAAACTCCAATCATAGTGTTGAATTACCAGAAAGAAACTCTCAAATAGTTCTTGATGGTGAATTTCTAGAAACAAACTCACAAACAATTCAGCCTGAAGAAGAATTCTCACTAAATCCTAGTCAGGATGAACCTCAAAACGAAATTGACACTAAACATTTACAGGTCAATATCTCTGACTCTTCATCAAATTCCACTCATATCACTCACTTGCCAAACTCAAACTTACCTCGAAGATCAATAAGAGTAAGGAAAACACCTGTGCATCTTCAAGATTTCATATGTTATCAGGCTACCACACTTCACTCACCCCAAGGATTGGACAAGCTAAAGGTACAAAACTCTCCAAGTAATCACTATTCTCTAAATGCTTATGTTACTTATGAGAAGTTATCCAATTCACATAAAGCTTTTGTTACCTCTGTTACCTCTAACTCTGAACCTAAGAACTACCAAGAAGCCAAAAATTCCCCTGATTGGTGTGCGCCATGAAAGCTGAAATCGAAGCTCTTGAGCTTAATGACATATGGGATTTGGTTGACCTACCTCCTGGAAAAGAAACAATAGGCTATAGATGGGTATACAAAATCAAATTCAACGCTGATGGTAGCATAGAGAGGTTTAAGGCAAGGCTTGTCGCTAAGGGATATACACAACAAGAAGGGCTTGATTATCATGAGACCTTCTCACTTGTTGCCGAACTCATCACGGTTAGAACCTTGCTGGCAGTAACAACCATAAGAGGATGACATCTTTTTCCAATTTGATGTGAATAACGCTTTTTTACATGGTGAGTTGGAGGAAGAAGTGTACATAGAAGTTCCTCCCGGATATTTTAAAAATGAGACCAAGCAAAAGGTTTGCAAACTCAAAAGGAGTCTGTATGGTTTGAAGCAAGCGTCACGCCAATGGTATGCCAAACTATCAAAATTCATTGTTGAGCAAGGATATGTGCAATCAAGGGCAGATTACAGTTTATTTACTAAGAGTGATGGTGATTCTTTTACTGCCATTCTAGTGTATGTTGATGATATAATTGTAGCAGAAAATTGCACTTATATGATTGATCACCTTAAAGCAACTTTTCATGATAAGTTTAGGATCGAGGATCTTGGTAAATTAAAATACTTCCTTGGTGTAGAAGTGGCTAGAACTGTAGAAGGTACTTTTGTATGCCAAAGAAAGTATGCTCTTGATGTTTTAAGTGATTCGGGAACGATTGGGTCAGCACCTGTAAATATACCGTTGGATCAAAATGTGAAGTTGATGAAAGATTGGGGAGAGCTACTTCCAGAACCAGTACTTTACAAAAGATTGGTTGGGAGATTGTTGTATCTAACAATAACCAGACCTGATATCTCTTATTCAGTCCAGGTGTTGAGTCAATTTATGGAGAGCCCTCGAATTCCACATTTGCACGCAGCACACAAAATCTTGAGGTATATCAAAAGAGCTCTAGGTTAATGAATGTTCTATCCAGCAGATTCGATGTTACAGCTGCATGTATATAGTGATTCGGATTGGGGAGCTTGTCCTAATACTAGACGGTCAGTGACCGGATATTGTGTATTAATTGGAAAGTCATTGGTATCTTGAAAATCAAAGAAGCAACATGTTGTTTCAAGGTAATCTTCAGAAGTAGAATATAGAGCTATGGCAAGTTTATGTTGTGAATTAACATGGCTCAAGTACTTATTTGAAGATCTAAAGGTAGATCATCCCCAGGCAGTCTTTGTGTACTGTGATAATATGACAGCTATCCACATAGCTACCAACCCGATTTTTCACGAGAGAACAAAACATATAGAACTAGATTGCCACTTGATTCATGATATGATTCAAGATGGATACATTGTCACCAAACATGTTCCTAGCAGGTTGCAAGTTGCAGATATTCTAACCAAAGCATTAAAAGCTCAAAGTTTTTACTTGTGTATGTTCAAGATGGGACTAATGGACATGAGGCTATTGAGAACTAACGAAATTATCAAATTGGAGAATCAAACAGCTCAACAAATACAATCAGCTATGGAGGACACATCAACAAGAAGAAACAGCTCAGCAATAACAGAATTAGAATTATCTAGAAGAGGAGAAAGTGGAACTTTGCATTAGTTAGAATTTTGTTAAATATTTTGTTATGTATTGTACTGTATGTATTTTTCTTCTAGAATAGCCCATTGCTTTTTATATATATACCACAGCAACTCTATACACTAGATATCGTGAAGAATCCAATTCATTTTCTGATTCATTCACTTTCAATTATCAAATTTATCATTCTTGTCATTTGATCTTTATATTCTCGAAACATTGAGTGTGAAAAACAAATATGGATTCATTGATAGAACTTTGAAATTCCCAAATCCACCATCAGGTATTACGTATAATTACTGGCTTAGAGCAAACAATTTAGTTATTTCATGGCTGTTAAATTCAATCAGCAAAGAAATTTCCCAAAGCATGTTATATACCTCATCTACGTATGAAGTGCGGAATGAATTAAAGACCGGATGCAGTAGAAGCGATGGACCTAGAGTGTACCATCTAGAAAAATGCCTCAGTCCTATTTCACAGGGATCACAATCTCACCATGTATTACAATTCGTTCAAATCCATTTGGGAAGAATACATCAGCTACAGATCTTTGCCAAAGTGTAGCTTTGGGATACTATCCAACTGCACTTGTGATATATTGAAGACCATATCAGATACCTAGCAAGTAGATGCAGTGATGAAATTTCTTATAGGATTATATGAATCTTACTCTACACTATGAAGCCAGCTGCTACTTACGTCCCCCAGCCTTGGTCAAATCCGTCTAGGCCATGGTTGGGAAAATTCAGCACAGACAGGGTGCTGCGTTGGGACGAAACTGCTTTGACAAGGAACGAAACTACAAAACGTGGGACACCATTTTCTCAATAATTCTGGAAGCTTCTTGGCTCTAGAAGACTCTATTTTGGTGCCTCAAAATGTGGGAAAGTTGGCTAAGTTGATAGGCTTGCATGAACTCTCTAGAAGAGTGTGGGCAGACGCAATCATTACATGGGCAGAAAAGGTGATTGTATGGCTGCTTGCTTTTTCAGCTGGATTCAAATCTGGCCCTTAGATCAAACTAATCCTGGCCATCCATTTCAATTGTATCTGCAATGGATTGTCTATATATACTATGTATAGCTCGTTTTTGTAGGATAGAGTGGGTGAGGCAAACACCTGTGTGTGTAAACTTGTAATCTTCTCTCAAGTAATATAAAAGCAATTTCTTCCCAGATTTGTCTTGGTTCCTTTGTTCCTTTACTTAAGTCTTTACTTGTGCACGTTTTAGTAACCTCAAAGGGTTCATTTCGTGGTTGGCATTCGGGAAGGCTGACTTAACCAAGTTTCTAGCAAGGGGCAGAAATATTGAACGATTAAGGCCGCACGTTGGCTGAAAGTTTCGGGTGTCAAATTTTAAGCGCGTGACATGCTGCTCACTTCACCACTTCCATCATTGGCTCAAGTTTATGCCATTATACTTCAAGAAAAGAGTCAAAGCAGAATTATTCAACATTGGAATCAGTAGCCATGACAACAAGGCAACCACATAGATCACTCAGTAGACCTCCACCTTAGAAGGGCAAACAGAAACCAAAATGCACCCATTGTGGATACTTCAATCACTTTGTCGATAAGTGCTTTCACCTTATAGGATTCCTCCCTGGCTGGAGAGGATCTAAAGGATCAAATGCCTTGGTAAATAACCCTATTGTACATGCTGTGAATGGGGACCAGTCAGCAGAGGATCAGGGATCAAGTATCTCGTTTAATCAAGACCTCTATAAGCAATTCTTGGCATTTGCTAAAACCTAGCAGATATCCCCTCAGTCATCTAGTTCAACAACCCAAACAGAAGCCACCATCACCGGTATCTCCATTTGTAATTCAATTTTCTCCAAACCCAAAAGTGTTAATTGGATAATTGATACCGGGGCCACAGACCATATGATATGTTCACCCGCATTCCTATCTTCTATTGGTTCCACCACAACACAAAGGTTAATTTACCAAATGGATCATGTGTTCCAATTAGCAATATTGGAAAACTGAAAGTTGCTAAAAATCTATTTCATGAAAATGTCTTGTGTGTACCTTCTTTTTCTTTCAAACTTTTATCAGTGTCTAAACTAACTAGAGCTTCCAATATCCTTGTGACTTTCTCTGGTCAGCAAGAGCATGACTGGTTTTGCTAGAGAGAAGGATGGACTATATCATCTGATCCATGTCCAAAACAAAAGAATTAATCTACTTGTAGAGAAATCTTTGATACCTTCGTTGACAAAATGCCACATGGCGGCTCCCTATTAGGGGGGGCGCCTGCGGCGGGGGGCCCGCAACAGGCGCCCCCCAATAGGGAGCCGCCATGTGGTATTCTGTCAACGAAGGTGTCAAAGATTTCTGCTCTATCAATTTCAGTATTTGGCATTGTAGACTTGGACACGTTTCCAATATCAGAATGTCCAAGATTCCTTATATTTCATCTCAGATTTCTTGTAAAAATTTGAATAAATGTGAGATTTGTCCTTTAGCAACGCAAAAGAGATCACCATTTCCAATTAGCAATTCAGTTTCAAGTGAAATTTTTGATTTAGTTTATTGTGATATATGGGGTCCATTTCAAGTTTTTCATGTGATGGTTACAATTTTTTTCTTACCATAGTTGATGATTATTCCAAATGCATCTGGCTTTACATGATACAATCAAAAGCCGAAACCCATAACCTTATAAAGAAATTTCATCAAATGGTCATCACATAGTTCAATACCAAAATTAAGGCATTCCGAACTGATAATGGGGCTGAGTTCCTCATGTACACTCTAGGTCCATCGCTTTGGTCTTTAATTCATTCCACACTTCATATGCAGATGAGATATATAACAGGCTTTGGTTTAAGTACATAAGAAAAATACTAAATATTGTGGTGGACTTAATATAATTACTCTTTTAAATATTGTAGATAATGCTATATAGACTTTTAAATGGGACTCATGACCAATATTCTCAATCGTAAGATGATTTGTAAATTCATGACATTTTGATTGCATTCCTCTTTTCAAAATGCATGTACATTGTTCTAGAAATGTTGTGTGCAACTTTTGCTTATTTCTTGATGTCATTTTTACTTGATTACAAAGTTTTTTATCTTTCCTTCAGATACTGTCTATGTGATCCAATTTCTAGAAAATTCATTCAAAGTTCATTGAAGAATATTATAATATAGTTATGCTGTGACCAACAATGACAATCTAAAGGTAAATAACATTACTCAATGAATAAAATAAAACATGCAATCGAACAATATACAATAATAAGATGATTAAACTGTCAAATAACTCGAAACAAATTCCATGAACTCCGGGTCAGATTCCAACGCTGCCATGGTCTCCGGTGCCAAAACCACCTCCAGATCGACACTTCCACCACCATTACGTCCTGGAAATGCAGAAATCTTGCCATCAAATTTGTTGGCCCGACCACTCCGAATCGCCATGGGTCGACCCCACCCGAAATCATTATCGTACATTGGAAACCGCGGAGAGCTACCCATTGTGATCATCGCGCCATCAAAATTTCCCAAAGGGAAGCACCGCGGATCTTGCTCCCAATCCCCTATGTACTTCCGGACGGTAGCATTATCGTGCGCCAGCACATTTTTGTTTAATTGCTCGGCACACCACCGCAGATCTTTAGCCAAAACGTCACCGGCAGTTGCGAATGTTGGAATGCTCTGAATCGCGTTGCCGAAATATAGAGGCTCCAGCTTCGGCTCCAGCCGGTGACGGCAATTCACAGCCATCCGGAAAGTTGTCGTTTTGGAAGCTGGTAATTTTCTGGCACGCGTGATGCCGCGCCATAACAGAGCACATAGTGATTGAAAGGATGAAATCTCAGCTGTTTGATCTGATGAATAATTTGACTCCCTGGAAATGGAGTTTCTGAACCAAGTTAACGGCGTCAACTTCTCGTCGGGAAATTTCAATGGGTCGTTGCTCTGCTTGCCCATCAATTCGACAATGTTCAATTCCCATTTCTGATTATTGGTTTTGGATTTAAGCTTCTGAATTGATTCTCTGCTAAAACTGATAATCCTCTCTCTCAACGGAGCGTCGACGAAGAAACTAACCTTGGGTCCGCCGGCGGGGAGTTTCAGCACTGCAGAAGAAATCAAAACCGAGTCACGACGGAAGTCCGGCATCCTTGTAATCCTCTTGACACCTCTACTTATCTCAGCAAAAGTATTGAAGAAATTCCAGAAGGAGGTCCCATCTGTAATAGCATGATTAACGGCGCATCCAATGAAAACGCCGTCGGACAATTCCGTGACTTGAACGGCAAGAATTGGGCTGAAATGGCCTTCATAACTCACCTTTTGATCAAAAGCAAAGAACCCCTTAACTTCTTGAGGCACATCAATGGAGCCCAGAACGTCACTTACATGAATATGGGACCCATTGGCGTGGATAAAATCGACTCCAGCATCATTGCAGGTAATGTAAACATATCCCTCTGAATCGGTGGTCATTCGACCCGCAAGTGGCGGAAAGTGAATCAATGTCTGTGAGAGACTGGTTTTGAGTAGAGCAACGAGTTGATAAATGGGAAATGGTGGGCGGGTAAACAAAACCCCTTTCTGAATGTAGTGGCAAGAGAGCATTGGGAGGTCCGAAACAGAAAGTTTAAGGTCACCCATATTGGATTTATGGGCTGGGAAAATTGTGCATTTGGAGACCAGAGGTAAGCACTGCGAAGGCATTTTCAATTCTTGATTTGCTTTCGCAGTCCTTTTGTGCTCACTTGAGAAGAGGGATTGAAGTGAGGACTGATAGTGAAGAGTGGAGGAGTGGCTTTTATAGGGGCGGGGTGTGGGTTGGGTTCATGCATTTGCTGAGGTGGCGTTGGTTAACTTAAGGATGATAGATGAGGATTTTTAAATGAAGCCGGTGGAGGCTGCTGATACTGAATATTTGAGTTGACTAAGGCAAAATGTACGATTGGAAGGGCACGTGTACAACTATCACAATTAACTCATAAGTTAATGTTTAATGAAAAAAAGCCACGCGTACATAAAAATATTGACATGATGACGAATGATTGACTCTCTCTTTTGCTTCCATTGATTCTACGTTATATATTATTTGTCAAAATTTCATGTACAATTTATAGCATAATTGATGTTTAATTAAACAAAAATTGGGATTCGTCATTTTTTGTAGAGCACTCAACTTGGAATTGTTCATTGTGCTCATTTCATATCTTATACTCCTTCCGTCTCATTTATATAAATCAGCTTTTTTATATTTTTTGTCTCAATTAATTTTGAAATTGTACAAATATAAAAATACATACTTCTTGAAATCATCAAATACATACACACATTTTCCACTTCTTGAAAACACGGATAAAAATACATTCACGCACAACTCTCAAAATGAATGTCATCAAAATAATGTATGAACGGGAAAATTGGAAATTAGTGTCCGTTTGATTGCAAGTGAAAAATATGTGGAAATAAAATATTTTACAAGGAAAAGATTTTCCTAGAAGTTATTTTACTGAAAATTGTAATTATTTGTATTTGATTTATATAATTTTTCATGAAAAATGTTGAAAGTTTGTTATCCGTTTGGCTTCGTTTTTTATTAAAATTGTCCATTAAAGTAATAATGTTTTCTATTATTATGTCTAGAATTTGTTCCAATTATCAAAAATTAAAAAATAATAAAAATTGAAAACAAAATAATCATATCGAATATCATTCGTTTGACTTTGTTTTTCATCAAAAGTGTCAATAAAAGTGATTTTTTTTTTTTTTTACAATTGTGTCTCTAATTTCTTCCAATTGCAAAAAAAAAAAAAAAAAAAAAAAAAAAAAAAAAAATCTCCAAAACATCAAGAATTTATTTTTCTCAAAAATGTGGAAAATTTAGAAAGTTGGAAAATATTTTCCCGAGAAAATTTCGCCAATCAAACATTACAAAAGTTGGAAAATGAAAAATTTTCATGGAAAATCCGGTCTATCAAACGGAGTCTTATATCATTCAATTTCCTTACTACTTTCAACAAATTTACTACTAATTGTTATAATTAAATAAGGGCAAACTAAGAAATTCTTTGACAAATTTTTTTTTTTATAACATTAAATAAGATTTCTTGATCAATGTGAAAAATAAAACTGACCTATATAAATGAGACACAAAGAGTACTGAAAGATAGTCCGTCTATTCCCTAATGACACGCTGGTGAAATAGACATTATAATAACAAATAAAATTAAAATTTTGAAAAGAAATTAAAAAAATAGGACTACTCAATTTTTTTACGAAGCGTGTACTAATCTTTAAAATTGAGAGGATGAATCCCCAACCCATGCAATTATGTGAGATTGGGTTCTCACCTAATCTAGGTCGTGTTCGATCATGTTTAAAATTCAATTAAAATTGAAAATATAGTCGTTATTGTGTCTCCCTCATCTAATAAAAGTCAACAATAACGGCTATTTTTTTAATTTTAATCTGATTTTAATCTCTATCAAACACGTCCTTAATTTGTTATTTTGATGGATCATTCTACATGTACATTAATATTGACACATTGATTTACAAACATGTGAGTTGACGGATTTTGATATATTGATCTTGACAACACATTTTCCAATTTACTGTCAGATTTTTTTACACGTAGGGTATCAATCAAGTTGTTCATTTTATGTATATAAATAATTTAATCATATCTCGATAATTGAAGATTTTTTTTTTTAAAAAAATGACTATTGTGTCCTAACTATAAACTAAATACTAAAAGATAAAATAAAAATGAAAGGGGGGGGGGGGGGGGTCTTTAAATAAACAAAAGAAAAAATAAAATAAAAATTAACATTTGATAAATAGTTAGTATGTAATAGTCATTTTAGATGAACTTTAACTTTTCAACTAGCAAAGTAATAGACTTGATAGTTTCCATTAGGTGATAATCCAACCTCACAAACTTGAATAGGTGGGGGAGTCAAAATTCCATTTTTAGGAGTCAATTCTATTTTTCATGAAAGGCTGAGAAGTCTCCTAGTTTTTCCAAAATTTTATCCATTATACAATTGATTAAGTAGCAATAAACTTTTAAAATTTCATTTCTGTCCGGATTCTTCAAATATGCAGCGACACATGACAAAGCATATTGACATTCTTATAGTCAAAACAATCAAAAAGTTGTAGAACTGTTAAAATGTACGAGTATTACAAAAGAGGGAAATCGAAACCTAACTTAAGTGATAAGAATGAATTTTTATTAACTTCTTGGCTTGAGTTTGATCTACTTTGAGGGTAAGGGTGAAATATTACAAGAGTTGGAGTTTGATTTACGTAAATATTTCAAGAGTGGAAAATTGGGGATTGAATTTGAAGGACAGGTGGGGGTCTTAGAACGCAGCATGTTTTATTGGTTTCTTACTATTTATAGTAAGAAGAGGAGAAGTACAAAAATCAAGGTAAGGCTGGTCTCATATTTTGCAACAAATTTTGTCTTCTTTCCTTGGATTGCTCAATGCCCACACCATAATCATATATAATATTGCTACATGTAGTAATTCACTACTTATAATTTTTGATCTACATGATGTGATGAGATATAATTGAATCAAAAATTTTTCAACGAAATAATATTTAAAAAAAGCTCTTTTCGACACCTTATCTATTTGTAAAACTTTCTATAACTACTCATGCACAAGTAGAATTATTCATATAATACTCCCTCCATCCAATAAAAATATATTTCGCCTCTATTTGACAACTATTATTTTTAAGCTCTTTTTTCTTCCACATACTCATTTTCAATTACACATTCACACTTAGGGCAGGACAAAACCCAATCTAAACCAGTCAAACACGATCAACCCAACCCAAACCCAACCCATTTGGGTTGGTTTTTTAGTTCAATTGGGTTGGTTTGGGTTAGGAAATCAAATTTTAGATTGGGTTAGGTTGGGTTCCGATTTATCTATTAAAACCTAATCAAACCCAACCCAATCCAATCTAATAAACTAAAAAATATTTTTAAAAAAAAATTAGTACCTAAAACCAAAAATTTAAAACCTAATAATCAAAATTCTCGTCTACCTCATGTCTCTTCTGCCTTTTGTCTCTTCTACCTTTCATTGCTGCTCGTACATCAGCTTCTCGACTCGATTTTTGACTAAATAGTTGGATGGAAGGAGAATATTTACATTTTTAGTGTTTAGGTTTAATTCATTTTATTCAATAGGTATAATATGCATGTATTCAATATGTATTTAGATTGATTTAATATATATTTAATTTGATCATGGTATAATTTATTTAAAAGGTTTTACAATATTTTTAATTTAATTGTTCTATTTGAATTGGACTTAACACCACAGACCATTGATCCAACATCAATCGACTTAAAGCCTTTCAAATCTTTTTTTTTTTTAATGTAACATAAATGTTACAAAATTGATCCAAATTGAAATTGTATCAAACTTTAAAAAAATTGTTCAAATTTAATGAAAAAGTCATAATCATTGGGCTCATAAAAAAATTGTCCAACAAAAGAATAATTGGATCCAGCTTGAATTGGACTCAAGTCCAAACCAATCAATTCAACCCGAACTTGGTCGGTTTGGATTGGATTAGGTTTCAACCGTGAATGGGTTAGTTTCGTTTTGAATTATTGTCAAACCGAACATGTTGGATTGAATTTGGGTTGGATTCAAAACCAATTCAACCCAACCCACGTCCAACATTATTCACACTAAAATATTTTGCACGTAAATTCAGATTTTTCATACTTTTTAATAGCATATTCTTCTAAAAATCACTACCAAAAACTCTATTTTCTCAAAATAATGATTGTCAAGCAGTGGCTTGCTTTCATTTTAAATTAAGAAAATTTAATTAACACACACACACACATTAAATAATGATTTATATAACAGTAGTTTATATTTATTGATAACAATGTACATTAAGTAGTGATTAGAAAACTAAAAATCAACTATACTTTCAATAAAGAAAGTAATCTATAATTTGAGACACACAAAAGTTTTAAGTGATCTCCTACACACACACACACACACACTACAATAGGTAGTATAACTGTTTTATAATCAATCATTATCTCGTACAACCTATTGTAGTGTGTTATGTCACTCGAATGCTTAGATGATGTAATCAATTTTATAATCAGTCCTCTGTGTGTGTAAATTTTACTAAAAATGTGTGATTAAAAATGAATTTTGAAAAAATAAGTATTTTTTTTTTTTTTTTTTTTTCAAATGTGGCTCAAACAATGGCTAAATACTAGGGAAGTCTTGAGATGTTAAATGAATATCTCACTTACCCAGGCCATATTATGTTAAAATCATGAACAATGTTATGTTAAATTTAATCATCAATTTATATGATAACAATGTTGATGTCTACAATTTTGTTTTAATCAAATAAGAAAAAAGATACGTAATAAAATATATCAAGTCTAATTTAATGTATTAGCGGGAGCCTTAACCCACGTTTGAGCCTCGATTTTTTAGAATAGATTTTGTTATATATATGTTGTTTTTGGAGAATATGTAATTTAAAGTAGAAAAAGCTTTTGGATTAAAGTGCAAAATTATTTTATTAGAAGGACAGCATAATTGAAAATGAACTTTCTTAAAAAAGTATTTGTATATAATTTTGTTCAAATAATTGCATGATATTGTACACATAATAATACATGGGTAATAATTATTTTGCATCACTGATATTTAACATTAGTTTATGTAACAATATTTGTTTAACTTAAACAAATAACAATTAAATGCATTTCTAATTAATATTATCAAATATTTATAGTATAAGTACATTCCAACTAGGTTGGTATCTACTTTTACTATAATTTATAGTTTAAGTACCTCCCAACTAGGTTGACACCTACTTAATTATAATATTTAATTTTTATTTCACGGGCCGCGGTTAGCCAATGCCCGTGAAGGTGCAACCCGTGAAGCCTGCGGGTGACACCTCCTTGACCCATGAACCGTCCGTGATCCTGGGCCGATTTTCACAGTCTGGACGATCCGTCCGTCTTGACAGGTTGTGACACTAAATTATAAATTCAATTAAATGAATAACATAATTTCACCTTTAATTGAACCTAAAAACATAATGACACATAAATTGGTCATATGTCACTACCGAATGATTTAGGACTATTGGTAGTAGATAACGTTATTCATAATACATAATACATGCATGAAAATTTGCGTGACGAATCCAAATTCGTGATCCCAAATCCCAAAACAATTTTTTATTATTATTAATGATGATTAGATGAATTAATACGCGCCGACTAATTACGTTCTGTATGTTGGCTGTCATTCTCCCAATTTCCAGATTAAAGTCAACCTGGGGAATCTAACTATTTAATTACAATCTAGTTGGGATTAATTCTTTAATTAATATCATTAAACGTGTGTTTTAGATTACCTGATGAGAAAAGTCGGTTAAATAATAAGCAGCGAAACCGTCTTTTTCGATTTGTCGGCGGAGTTTAATATTTAAATGCTAATTTTATATTTGGTTAATTAATTGGTAGGCTCATTTGGCTCTAGATGTTTAATTATTAATTAATTAAACAATATAGTTGGAATCTAATGGGTTAACTGTAGGTTCCTTTGGCTCTAGATATTTAATTATAAATTAATTTTAAAGTTTGATTATTAAAATTAATTAATATGGTTGGAATCTATTGGGTTAAGGTTCTTGCTGTGCAATAATTAAAGAACAACCATATCAACAATCTACTTAATTTTGTTTCTTACGTTACAACCAATTATTTATTTATTTATTTAAATTTTTTTTGGGGGGGGGGGGGGGGGGGGTTAGTTGAGGGGATTTGTGTTGTGGCATATTATATCATAATTTTTGTGAATCTACGGAATGGTTTTAAGAATGAATGATTGCCTTTTTTCGACCATTACAATCTAACCTAATAGTCGTATGACAATGAGAATTGAATTAATGTCAATGAACAAATATTTCAGTACAGAACTAAATTAAAATCTTCACTTTGATAACATGTGATGCTATGTCTCAAATAGAATATTGAGAAAGTACATATTAATTCAAATTTGACTTGACGAAATATTTATCTCAACGTAACATAGAAATAATAGACTCGAGAATCTAAAGTTTGCCGAGAAATCTTTATTCTTTCTCACATATAAACCATCATTAATGAATGAATATAGCCCACATCCCCTCTTAAAATCGTGTTTCTCAATTTGACTCCTTTTATATTTGTTGAGGTGGTCTTAATGTTCACATTTTGCATCATTTGCACCCTTTCAATCTAATTAAGTAATGAATAAATTTTCTCCTCAAACTCTACCCAAATACTATGAGCTACAATAGCTGATTTACGAATGTGACCTAAATACTGTTTTTGAATCAGTTTAGCTAATTTTGGGAAAGATGATTCTTCTAATTAGACATTTTTTTAGAGTAAGTTATTTTAATGGGACTTCCTCTAAAAGCACTCCTGGAATAGGAAGCTATTTCGAAAATTAATTTTCAAATAAAAACTAATTTAGTTTCCTCCAAAATCAAAAGTCATGTCAAACGGACACTTAGTATGACCAAAGTAACATGCTGTTTGGTTTATTTTAACTTAAGCTTTATTTCATCCTCAGCCTATAAATTTGTATAGTATCTCACAAGTCTAAGGCAATACAATTTTTATGTTAATTTCTTTTTCTTTTTCGAGCCATCATTCGTAGATAAGATCAATTAATTTTATAGCCTGACTAAAACATAAGTCACAATATTTGACTAAAATTTCAGAGCTCATTTTCTTTCGTTTTAATTCATTTGGGAGTGTTTTCTTTTGTAACGAGCAATTTATTAATAATGATAAGAAATGTATAAGTATAAAAGAAGATGTTAGAATGTACTTCGAATAAATTAAAAATGAAAAATAAAAGAGCAATAAGTACCTTCATGGGACGAATATACTATTAACAAGGCAAATTCCACAGTGGAAGTTGACAAGTGTCGCGGAAGTTTGCTCTAAGGGTCGTCAAAACAGTATTTTTCGAGCTCATTTTCATGTTACATTTCTCTACCATCCAACCAATTCAAATGGCTCTAACCCACAACAAATATATTCATAGATTGATCCTCAATCTCACCCACAAAATACAAGATAACGATGATGATTTATAACTAAACGACACGAGAAAAACAACTGAAGGAACACAAGATAGAGACTGAAAATTGAAGGAAGAAGACAGCAATTTTTGAAACTCAAAGCAACCGGTTTTTCTCTCTAAAAAATTGCAATTGCGTTTTCCTCCTTTCACAATACAAATTACATACAAAACGGTTATGACAAAAACACCATATATAAATGAGCTAAAATTTAAAGTCATCCAAGAGATAATATACATGGGTCATGAGCAATATAAATTTTTTAAATTACTTCCAAATGTCCACGTTGTTTTCGGGCTGAGCCTTTGGAGTTGGTTGTGGGTAACAATTTAATCCAACGTTTAAATCATAACTCGAGATTCATTTGGTATCAAAACCCAACAAATCTCCACTTTGATACACAATCAAACTGCAAGCAATTAAGACACAAAGTTAACGCTTGCATAATCAAAACAACCAATAAAATTGGAATCACAAACATTACCTCGTATTTTGAACCCGAAACACTTACCATACCAACTCCATGTACTCACCAGAGCTAAGGCCACAAACAAATACCCAAGTAGAAGCAGATAATCATATTAATCAATCAAGAGCAAATAAACATGCGATGAGATATCATATATGATAACACAGATCTTTTAAAAAAAGACATGTTCACACAAAACAACATATTTACACAAAATTAATCAATCAAGTGGCCAATACTATGCAACAAATGCATAAAATGACCCCACAAAAAGATCTCGCCACACTTATTACATCATATTTTGTCTTGCTTACTCCTCGAGAACATATATCTCACATCATCACCCACCATGTTTACTAGACTGATCACTCAACTCATGCCTAACAATAGACCCCTATGATCCTAAGTCCTTGGAATAATCATTTATCGCCAAATTACTTCTCCCAATCCAAGTGGATAATGGGTCTGCACCTAACAAAAGTGATAGAAATGCATCTCTCATACTCCGCATAATCAGAGTCTCTTCACAGATAAAAGATTCCAATATTTAATCACTTTTTCACTTGTGATCCAAATGTCACACTCTACATCCCCGGTACAAACCACCAATGTACCCCTAGGTATCTATACTCCATCTCACTAATAGACACATAACACATTGTTAATGCATCTTAACCCACTATGCATGTAAATAATTACACCAAGTAATTAAATTTCTCTCAAATTCATGCAAATGCACATATCAAACACATTGAAATGCACATATAACCATGCAACATAATTAAGCAATCACATACATGTAGAAATGATTACACATGGATGCACATGTGGTAACTAGGTTTACACTCAATAAACATCACTAGGGTTATCACTCGACCCTATAACCACATTCGCCTCGCCTCTCATTTGACCCTCGTGCTTATCCTTTTTTCTTGAGACAATCTCTCACAAAGTATCCAAACTTTCCACAAATACCGCTTACCACCGGACTTGTCACATCCCCTACCCCCACCTGCATTACGAGAGCCACTACTGGAATCACTACTATCTTGAGTTCTGCCAAATTTATCCGCTTAAACTTTATTCTACTTATCATCATATGTAATTCATTGCTCCTTTTATTATCTTTTTTCGGCCTTAATCTCAATCTCCTTACTCCTAAGGGAATCTATGACAATTTCGGGTGTAAATGTGTCTCTACCATACTTAATTTAATATTTAACTTCTCTATATAAACCAAGTATAGAATTAAGCAAAATGATGGCCTTATAATTTCAGACACCTTCTCATTAATATTAACGATATTTTGAACAATTTTATTATAAATATTCATATTATCATCAAGATCTTTTCAAAGATCTATTTTTAAATTGAAAAATCTTTCAAACAAGTAAAATTTCTTAGGAGTAAACTTAAACAAATTTAAGTCCTCCAACTTTTGTCTAAGTTCTTTTGTAGAATCAAGTTTTTCAATCTTTCTCAAAATAATGTTAAATAGTTGAAAAATAATTGAAGTGTAAGCAAGTTTTTCATATTCTTCATTTTGTGCTTCCGTCAGATTCTAGAAAATTTGCTATCTATGACTTTTGAAATTTTTTGTTGAACCTAAATTTCCTTCATCTTTTGTTGCCAAATTGAAAAATCTCTCTTCCCATTGAAAACTCCAACTTCGAAATGTGAAAACATTAAAAAAAAAAAAAAACAATCAAAGTGCACGAATATGTCACATAAAGTATTCCTAAGACCGCAGTATAAACCGTTCTAGATTCCTAAAGTTTCGTGAGACTCATGATCTCATTATCAATGGAATATTCAAATGGGTCAAGTCTAGGTTTTCTAACAGAATAGTCAACGCAACACGAAGTTATGGCGACAAAAATTCAAATTTTCACGCAATGCTTTCTCACACAGTAACTAAATTACAGTTGAAGCACAAAAGCAATTATCAACTTGCGATCAAAATTAACACTTCAAATAGAGCAAATAATTCCTCTATTTCTAGCACAATTAATATTACCCCACACGATAATCTCAATCATAATGTCACCACACACGATGACGTGCTAATACTGACATTTAAATTGGGATAATTGAATATACTAGAGCGGACAAATTTGAGATCGTAAATACCAAAAGATGCGAATTTATCACTTTAGGATCACCACTATTTACCCTAAAGTTTTCAACAATCAATTAACCACAATCAAATCCCTAACACGTGAAGAACACAACCGTCCAGACTTTGCTGTATAACCTGAAATAGAAAACTAACAATACCAAAATTTCAAGAAAAATGTCACGAATAAACTGTCTAAAGAAATCGTTGCGGGAAACTCCTTCACGCGCTGCACACACTCTATGCTTGTGGTCGCCACGCTTCCCACCGGTGACATGCGCCTGACCGCTGGGACCATCTCCGCTTGCACGTCACGCCAATGATCTCCATTCACCAAACTTCTTTTGGATCTGTTGAAAATCATGAAAATAGGTCCAATTTGTATTCTAACAATTTTTCTGTAGTGTTTTTGATCGGTTCTTGGTCAGTTTTTCGAGCTAAATCCACCACCTTGAAGCTTTGATATGAATTATTGTGGAAACTTGCTCCAAGGGTCATCAAAATGGTATTTTTCGGGTTCAATCTCACGTTACCTTTCTCTATCCAACAATCAATTCAAACGACTCTAATCCACAGGGGCGGAGCCAGAAAATTCGTTCAATGTGGGCACAATTTATTCAACGCGGAACTTTAAGTTTTATGCCATCGATTTAACGACGATAAAAATATAAAACAATACTAAAAATGACATATTTATAAATACACATTTTCACTCAGATGTGAAACCACTTTCTCATGACTAAACAAATAAATTTGTGATGTCTTTTTCAGCCGTAACAAGTCTAACGACAAATAATGTTGGAGTTGAAAAGGCGTTTTTTATTCCTGATTAACGATAACTAAAAACCAACAATAGGCAACACAATTGCGAATCTTGTTAATTCACTTATCGTCGAACCCAATTAGGGATTCGACTCATATAAAAAATTCTTATGAGGTTGAATGGTGAATCCTTGAAGATCACTCCCTTCAAGATTGTACTCACCTTTACAAAATCTAAGCCAATTGCTACCCGAAATCGCTGTTATTCCAATTTTCCCACCACCCACATTCATTGATTTTGAGAATTGAAATGAATTCGGATGTAAAAACTCAATATTTGGGATTGTTTGGAACATTAATCTAGGAATTTAAAGGGGAGCCCAAATGCAGTATTATAAAGGCAAGCCATCCACCATATCCTCTACTATATTCTTGAGATACCCAAAATCTAAAAAATTACAAAATCTGAGGGTTTTTGAAATGGAAAATCTAATAAGAATTTAAAGAAGTAAATATCCATTCAATATATATATATATATATATATATATATATATATATATATATATATATATATATATATTGTGATTTTAAATCAAACACAAGACTCAATAAAAGATTAATTCGTGACTTATCTTGATTTTTGTAATACCCACACTAGGAAAGTTTAAAAAGATTTGATAGGTACTACTTATACCAACAAGGTGCACCTTCTTTTTCGGAAGTCCATCATTAGAAATTCAAAAGTTAAGCGTGCTTGGTTTGGAACAATTCCATGATGGGTGACCATTTGGAAAGTTTTCTTGGAGAGCGTGCGAGTGAGGATAAAGCATGCTGAAAATACTCATGTTGGTATAGTGATGACAGTACGTCCTCGATCTAACGGCCGAACACCCCGTTAGGTGGGACTCGGGTTGTTACAATTCCATGATGGGTGACCCCCTGGGAAGTTTTCTCGGGGAGCGTGCGAGTAAGAACAAAGCATGCTGAAGAAACTCATGTTGGTATAGTGAGAACATTACGTCGTCGATCTAACGACCGGGACACCCCGTTAGGTGGGACCCGGGTCGTTACAATTTTAGGTTCAAATCAAATCAAATCAAATCAAAATAACAAATAAAAAGAAAAGAGCAATGAGAGGGTTTTTAGGCTTCACCTTCTTCTGTCGACTGTTGAATCGTTGGTCAATGATCGAATCGACTTCTTCTTCTATATAGCTTCACTTATTTTCGGTTCAGTGGTAAGTGGTTTAGGCCTTCTTCTTCCAAAAAGGAATCGATGCTGCACTGCTGCTAATGGTGTCGATGGAAGAAAGGCGGCACCGGTGGGCTCAGAGAGACAAGAGTGAGAGGCTAATGAATGGTTGTGCTCTACCTTCGTTCGTTCGTCCTAGGCGAGAGAGACGGATGAGCGAAGTGAAGGCAGAGCTGAAGACCTCAAGTTTCTATGTTTTTGGATTGGGCTGGGTAGGTATTGAGAAGTTGGGCCGTTTAGCTCAATATTTAAAAACAAAAACAAAATTGGGCCCAAAAGTCCAGGGTGGGCATGTGCCCACCCCTGGCCTTATTGGGCTCCGTCCTTGCTAACCCACAACCAATATATTCACATCGGCTGCTTCTAAATCTCATTTATAAAGGACAAGATAATGGTGATGATTTTTAACCACAAATGCACTAGAAAAACAACGGAAAGCACACAAGATAGAGACTAAAACTTGAAGGAAGAAGACACCAGTTTTTGGAACTCAAAGCAACTAGTGTTCATTTCTAAAAATTGCAGTCACGTTTTTCTCCTTTCACAATACAAATTACACACAAAACAGCTAGGGCAAAAACACTATATACATAGGTTAGGTTAGGTTTTAGTAGGACTAATAGAAAAGGTTAGATGGGTTAGATTCAAAGTCATTCAAGAGGTAATATATATGGGTCATGAGCAATATTAATTGTATAAGTTACTTCCAACCGCCCACATTATTTTCGAGTTGAGCGTTTGAATTTGGTTGTTGGTAACAATTTAATCCAACATTTACATCATATTCCAAAATTCATTAGGTATCAAAACTCAACAACGAACACAAATTCTGTCAATCTTTTCATCAAATAGTAGCAAATTCACGGTATCCATACAGTTTTAAGCTCATGGATAATTACTTCATTTTCAATAATCTCACAAGTCTCTCTGATCACTATCTATAGTAAAATATTGATAAATTAATAGCCTTATTTAAAATATAATATCTTTTGGTCTCGACTCGAACCAGTACAAAATGAGTAAAATAATAATTGGTTAAATGAATCCTTTAGTACCTAACGGAAGTACAAAATAATAATTGGTTAAATGAGTAAAATGGTATAGTAGTAATAGATTTTAATTAACTTTTTACTTGACAACTATTTTCTTTTCTGAAAACACGCATCTAATGTTGCTTGTTTAACTTTGTATTCAAACTAAACTTAACCTCGTCTCTAATTATTAGCAATGCATAAACCGCATGTGATATATTTTTCATTTTATAAAATATAATTATTTAAGATTACGATACTTGATAGACTTCTTTGGAAGAAACAAATGATAAAATATAGTTAATCCCCCCATCCCATAAAAATAGGCTTGTTTTCCTTTTTTAGTTTGTGCCAAATTATAAGCAACTTTCTTTGTTAAGAGTATAATTGATTTTTTTTAATTTTTTAATATACCCTTATTTAATGTGCTTTATTATCAACAAATATAAATTACTTCTATTTAAATCATTATTTAATGTAAATATATTAGGAAAAATGTAAGTAAAATCTATATTTTTAACTATATTAATTACATTTTTCTTAATTTGTGTGAAAATGGAAACATGCCTATTTTTATGGGATGGAGTTCTGATCATCATTTGGTAGGCAATTTCAATACTCTTTGACATTTGATCTATTGAGCAAGAGTCCTTTCACGCATAGTTGTCAGACTCGACCCTAGTTGTAATTAATGTAAAGTAAAATGGTATTTATAACAATCAAATCGCCAAAGGTGACTAACTGGACGACCAATCCGAACATCCGCATTCTGAAATGGACAACCAAACTAGTTGTTGCGTTTCAGAATTCAAAACAGTTAAAACAGTGACCGTTGAACACATCAGGAGCCTGCATGGCTCAATCGGACGTTTGCTTGGACAAAAATTTTCCGGATTTTTCTTTATTTTTTTTTTGAAGAATGTAGACTTTTGAAGGACTTTTTTACTTTATTTTTCAAGGTAAGTGATCTTATAATAAGTTTGAATATCAAGTTGAAATACTTACCTTTTCGAAAAATAATTTTTATACAAGTGTTTTTAGGAAATGATCTTTTTGTAAATAAAACAATTTTTTGAGTTTTTATAATTCATTGCTAAATATTAAAGTATCAACATTTTTATATTTGAACTAAGAAGTAGTTTTTTGTCTTGTTTTTAAATTTGCCTCTTAGACTTCTCGTCTTGTTCTTTCTTTGATGTCGTCACTTATGCTCTTGATCTTGCTTTTTTTCTTAACGTTTATCTTTTAAACTCTCACCTCGAATGATTTGACTTGAATGCTTAACTTTCACTTTGATTTTCATTTCGAATCCAATTTATAATGTATTGATTTTGGCAATGCTTGATTGATTTTAACATTGAACTATTATCACTCACAATCAATTGTTAGAAACGATATTCATCTTGTTTGTTATGATCAAAATATAAAGTATGAAATCAATTGACAACGTGTGCTCCTGCTATTAATTGAAGGTCTGGCCTGATAAATTTTGTTACTGGCCTCGTAGCCTGATGGCGTACCCAAGTTCAAATTTTATCAATTGCATTTTTAATCAAGTATGGCACATTCAAGGTATCTATAAATATTTTAGCTTGGGGGGTTACTTCATTTTCAATAATCAGTTTGTGTGACCTCACACGACAAAATACAAACTTTATATTTAGTAGCTACGTATTTTATAGCGACACATGCATGTATCTTCTTGGGAATACATCTCCCATTGAAATCTTCTGATCTTAGCCTCGGTCATGCCGGCGGACCGGCCACTCGGACATCTTTCCCTGATGAAATGTTCAGCCCACCAAACTCCTCATGGAAAGTCAACTGATTTTTTCTAATAAATTCTAAGAAATAAAGCATATATTATTGTAGTAGATAACCATTTATATAATTTATGTTTATATATTGTTCTTTGCTGCAGAAAGAACATTTTGGTAGTTTTAGCTGTTAAAACATCATTAGATTAAAAATATGGGTTGAGATCTATTCTTCAATTTTTATTGTCCACCCAATTAGTTATTGATATATCATTTTAAATTAAAATGTTATCTATTTAATTTTGCACTTTTAATTAATACTGTTAAATATTTTCTCTCTCACTTAAAATGATGTGTCAATAATTAATTGGGTGGACAACAGATCTCATCTCTAAAATTATGCATCTTTTACTCCATCTTAATATCAATTTGGTGCGAACATATCCATTAAGTATAAAACATAGCTATTTTACATGTAAACCTGTTAATTCCAAGTCTCAGCTGGTGTAACATTGTTTTGGAACTTCCCTATTTTACATGCATGCAATCAGTGAATCATGTATATACACATGTTTATATATATTTAGCCCATGATTGTTGGAAATTAAAAACTTGCTAAAAATTTAAATCAAAGTCAACAATTAATTTTAACTACATATTTCATGGGATCGACAACTTTTCAGTCGCACATTTTATTAACTTTTATCTTTTAAAATCTACTAAAAATTTGATTTTTAGCCACAACAAATAGGGACTTAATGTAAAATTATTCGTCCCACCCCCGCAACTCTGAGATGAAGTTAAATGCTAGCTATGGTCACCTCTTCGGAAAAATGACGTGTCTGGTAAAAATTACAAGTGTACATATTGTCAAACTTTTAGTAAAGTGGATTTAAGAAATTTAAATTATCATTCACATGAAGACCTTTTAACTTGCTATTGAGCCAATTCAATCCTACAATTTGTTTGTGTTAGAATTTGCTTGTTAACTGGATTTCTTGTTGAAATATTTGAAGAATTCTAATTGAAGTGCACGTCAAGAAGAATTCTGTTTGGAA
This sequence comes from Fraxinus excelsior, assembly GCA_019097785.1. NCBI lineage: Eukaryota > Viridiplantae > Streptophyta > Magnoliopsida > Lamiales > Oleaceae > Fraxinus > Fraxinus excelsior. The sequence continues at coordinate 20,017,502 of CM032631.1, read as the reverse complement.
TGCTATTGGAGTCTTATGTTAAGTTGAAGTTCTATTTTGAAAGCCTATGGGGAGTTGAAAATTGACAATGGACTTGAAGAAAAGTTTGAGATGGAGAAAATAACTTGGAACAAAAAAAATAAAATAAATTAAAAAATGGGCAGAACGCCGGCGCTCATGCATGTCAGCGCCACTTGTACCTATTCCGTTTTATCGCATTTTCCTCTCCTTTTTCTTTTTGGATTCGATTTTTTGACATCTCACTTCATCAACAACTCTATCAGGAGAGTTTAGACGTCCCCTATAAATATTAGGCTCTTCTATATAATTTCAAAATGGTAGAAAATGGATTACTAGAGCTTTAGAATTAATTGTATATTTATCCATTATTATTGGTGCAATAAAATCTCATAATTCCCGTGCCATATTTTTTTGTCTTATTTTATTCTTTTACTTGTGATCAAATACTTCATTATTGTGTCACATAACCTCATCATCTTAATCCAATGGCTGGTTTCATATCAAGTGGTATCGAGCAATATATAATCCTTGAATTCCCAACAATTGGTATGAGATATTCTGGGCATAATTAACACAACAAATGGTATCAGAGTCTAAGTTCAGCAGTTCCACATAGTGCAAGGTTTGATTTGTTCGAAATTTTTTGTTCATGATAGTTTCTATGAAGTATGACATTTCGCTTTTGGATCAGAGCAATAGATTTTCGTTGTGGCAGGCTAAGATACGTGCAGTACTTGCACAACATGATTTGAATGATGCGTTGCTGGGAATTGACAATTTCCCCACAACTTTGACCGCAGAGGAGAAATTATGGAAGGATAAGAAGACATCTTCTCACATTCATCTTCATCTATCGAATACTATTCTTGAGGACGTTTTGAAGGAATGTTCATCAACTGCTTTATGGTTGAAATTTGGGCAATTTTGCATGACTAAACTGACAAGCAAGTTGCATCTCAAACAACGTTTATATTCTCATCGAATGACGAAGGAAGATCATTGAAAGATCACTGGCTGTATTTAAGGAGATAGTCGATGATTTGGAAACTTTAGAAGTAAAGTATGGTAAAAAAGATTTGGCATTGATCCTATTGTATTCATTTCTTGCTTCGTTTTCTTTATTTAGGGACACGATCTCACTGTAAAGGAGGTGTATGATACTTTTTTTCAAAAGAGAAGATAAAGCATCTGGTTTCAGAGGTTACAAAGAATTGAATGTTATTTGTAAACATGTTAATGTCGTATGACCTCAACTGAAACTACGAATTCTCAAAAAGAGGATAGATTATGCTCGATTAGTTCTCGACAATAAAGGATTCATGAAGTCTCCAGTGGCAAGTAATGTTTATCAATTTCGACCGATGGAACCATGGCTCGTTGAGGATCATGCAAGGATGAATTGCCACTCGGTGGAAAAATTCTCAATACAATTGCTCCAAGTGAAATAACGCGACTAACATTGTTTTCGTTGTCTACCATCTCGTTATGTTGTTCTCTTGCCTCTCTTTGTTCTCCTATACTTCGTTAGAGAGTTTGTTTGGTTTCTAGATATAAATCAACTAGATCAAGACCTTTTGAAAGATAGATGCACCGGCAAAAACCTAAAACAATGAAAGTAGAGATAAATCATCGAAAAAAATAATAATTTTTTAATGCTAATATCAACTAAAGTAATTATCAAAAACAGTGAATCTCCAACAATGATGCTAAAAATTTGTTGCGAATTTATTCCACGAGAGAATAGATCGTAAACAAGTAGTAGTAGTAGTAGTAATAATAATAATAATAATAATAATAATAATAGTCCCATGAAGAATTGATGATCGATTCTACTTTAATTAAAGCAAAGTTTAATAGAAGACACACACTTAAGATCGAGATTTTGAATTCAATTTTCCTAATTATTAATCAAAGTAAGTTATTTGAATGCGTATGAAAGCCTTAGAGTAAAAATTCAATTAGTAAAGTATTAAGATTACAAACCCACCATTTTTACATTAGTTTCATCTAAATATTACGGTTTTCTAATTTAAAAAGTCCAAAAACCTTAAAATTAAGGGTTAATTTGGTTTGCATTTCAATTTTGAGTTTTGAGTTCATTTTTTAGTTTTTGGTTTTAACGGTCAGTCTTTAGATTTCTAAAAACGCATTTGTTTTGTCATTTTGAAAAATTATTTTTCAAAACAGAAAATTAGAAATTGTGTTTGGTTTAAAATTTTGAAAAATTATTTTACGACACTTTATTTTATAAAATTTGATTATTCAATAAAAAGAGAACAAATTTTTGTTAATCTATTATCAAGTAGTATATACATTAGGATTGGACAAAGCTTCAAAACTGAACTGAACCTAACCGAATCGAGCGGCTCTTCTTAAATTAAATACTCAAACTGACGGGTTTGTTTCGATTTTTGGTTCTAGACCAAGAATCGAATAATCGAATATCCCTAATGTTTTTTATTTTAAATAAGCTAAATTATTTTAGTTTTTTAAAATAAATTTGCTAACTAATTAATTTAGCATAAACCCAACTTATCAAATTGACCTAAATTTTACTCAAATCTCTTATTCTACCATAGTGTCATTATAGAGAAATTTATTTGGAAGTTCGATTGCATCTATATTCATTATTGTGAGCTCGCTATCTTCTTCTTTCTATGATTTTAATAGTCAAACTTATGAAAAACTCAACAAAGAGAGACACAAAATATATCATGGGATTGAACTACGTTATTTTGTAAAAGTTAAAATTATTGAGCATGGACGGAGATTATTTTTATCTGTGTTCATTTAAATAAGTTTAAAATTTTTATATAAATAATTATTAAGAGTTTAAACTGTTTGTATTCTTTTAGGAATTATTATAATTTTTTTTTGAGAATCTTTATTTTTTACTTTATATTTTCTTATTTTTTTAGATTTTATATTTCAATTTTTTTAGATTTATCAATTTTATTTTTTGAATTTTATTTATTGAAATACTTTTATTTTTTTTGAAATTCTTAATTTTAAAATCTATTTAAATAAAATTTATTTAAAAGCTCATTTTGAGTGTTATCAAAATTTTCACTGAAAACACCCAAAATGTCAAAAATAAGTTTTGAGCTTTATATTATAAATCTATCATTATTTTCAAAAATGTGTTTTCAGAAATATCAAGTCAAATATGTTTTCAGTATTTTTCAAAATTGAAAACTGAAAACAATTAGAAAATAGTAAACCAAACGCACCCCTAATTTCCAAACGAACAAATGACTAGCATGAAGTAGCTGCTAGTGCTAGGTACCAGGCTAAATCGAAAGTATTGAGGCCAAAGTGTCAGATTTGCCCTCCTGTCGCCATGTGCCATATATTTATAACATAGGCCCTTGAAGTTCTATACATTTTCATTTCAATCCTTATAACTTTTCAAGTCATCCATTTAGGTTCTCCAACTTCTCACCATGTCCAAATTGGTCCCTAAAATATTGAATTCTTGCATTTTGGTCCTCCAACTACTAATTTATTCAATTTTGATCCTTCAAATTTTCAAATATCCAAGTCAACCCTTTTTCTTGGCTCAGTGATATTGGTGCTAACGATTATGCTGGAATATGTAGGAAACATACATTTTGGCAGAGGTAGCGAAGTTTTAAAAAATTTTAATGTCAATACAAGATTAATATAATCAAAGTTAACCATTATATAAATTTTAAAATAAAAACTTAGAAAGATAAACGAATAGTTAAACTCAAATACTAACAATGTTTGTAGCAATCTTTCTAAGTAAGCATATTACTAGTTATAATTAGCATTTTTTTTGCAGATGATGCGTGCACACACAAATATATGAGGTAAATTTCATTTTACTAATAAAAATGTACTTAGTAGTGTATGTGTAACAAATGTATATAATAGATTTTTGAAATGTGGAAATGTATAGTTTCGATATTTCCAAATTACATGAAAATGTGTTTTGTTACCTCAATGTATATCATAGCGATTGCAAAATAGCTTTAAAATTTTCTTTTGATGGCAATGATGTTTAACTTTTTAGTCAGCTTATGACATGTGTTACGCATCATCAATGAGGCTCCAATCACCACGTGGAAGAAACCTATTGCAAAAATATATGAGTACGGGTGCCACGTGGCTTTTGTGACACAATAATTTTGGTCAAGCCAATAGGATGTATCATAACTCATATGTAGGAACCAAAGCTATTAGTTGCAATCGAGCCGCTTCAGCTGAGGCATACCACGCTAGAAGCACCTCAAAAGAGGATCTTCATGAAAGATCTTATTGTAAGTGGATGATTTGACATGTAACTAAAAAGGTCACCCCACGTAATCAATTGCTCATGTCAAGTCTTACATTGCCGTCGCACTCATTGCAACTAGCCACGAAATGATTGATTGATGCTTATGAAAGAAAGTCCAGCCTCGAGGATGAAGCCACGTGTACCCTCATCCAACATGTCACCTATATCGTCTTATATTATAAGAGCTCACACATAGTTCCATTCAAAGGTAATGCAAGTCAACATTCTCACACTATACTCCTACTTTACTCTCATGTTCTATTCTCTACAGTACCCTAGTTCCGACCTCCTTTTTACTTTGATAAATTGGTCCAAAGCATGCCCCATATCCAATTATATATTCCACGCTATTGACTTGACTTTTGGAGTGTTTGTGGCCATCCCCACTATTGGAGTTTGGTCGTATGCCTAACCATTTGTCCAAGTGTGTAGGAATACAACTTACGTGGACGTTAGAAAAATAAGGTCAATAAATTGACAATGTCTATGGGAAATCTCTTACTATAACCATGAAACTCCAGCTGAAAAATGCTATGGAAAAAACGTAGAGGTCCCTCAATGAAAAATGTGGTGTTCTTGAAGAAAGCAAATGGGAGCCCCCTAGGGAAGGAAGATTCTCAAAGGATAATTACTTGAAGTGTTCCATTTGTATCATGTGTCCTAAATCTGCCTTTGACGGAGGCTTTTTGAAGAAAGAAGCTTTCCATTTATCATGAATTCAGAAGGCGAAGATGCTCCCCTTCAAGAGAGGGCCCCAAGAGGACGTCGTACTGTTACTAACCCTACCACCATCATAGGCAATGTAGATCGAGAGTTGCAGCTCAACTTATTAGGGAGGTTGCAGCCATGGCTACAAATATTACTCAACAAAATGCCGCAATGTAAGAACTTCTGAGGCACATGCAAAATCAAGTTAGCTATCAAATGCCCTACTTGCGCCCCAAGAAGACCACTTTCCTTAAGAATATGATGAAGTGTAAAGTCAGTAAGTTCCTTCCCATCGCTACGTGAGGACTGGAAACCACATGGAAAGAGAAGTGGGCGTGGAAACTTCGACGAACTATGTCACTGACCAATACAAGTAAACTAAGTTCAATCTTCTCCTTGAATATAAATAAGGGCTTTAATGATCCGCCAATGTGTTTGACTGGATTAGCCCTTCCTAAAGGCCTAGGAATATGCCATTTCAATAGCCTTCGGAGCTTAGAAATAGGTATCAGGCATTTCCTGTGTATAGACCTTATGAACACATGCACGCTAAAAGTCAAGCTCTACCACATTGAAATAGGGAAAAAGAAGGGATGCACAAAATCGAATAAACCAAGCAAGCCCATTCCAGCAGGCCCATTCCAATGGTCCATTCGCTACCAAGTAGAGGAGGACGAAGCTGATGGACCCTAAAGATCATGTGACTTGCATTTTTCCCAGTCCTTAAGAGATGCTCTGATATCTAGCCACTTTGTACCCCAAAGATCGCTAAATATGAGGAAAATAGTGACCTGGCGAAGCACCTTAAAAACTACACGACCTACATGAGGTATAGTAGAATACTGGCTATAAGTATTAGAAGATGGCTAGAACTCAAAAAGGTATTTCTAAAGCGATATGTAGCTAGCAAAGAAGGGAGGCCCCCATCTAATGCCTCCAGGATATGAGGCAACAACTTAATGAGATGCTGATAGCTTTTTAGGACGTTTCATAAATGAGATGACCTATTACGTATATGTCACATATGGGGAGGCCCTATCTACCTTGAGAGGAGGCCTTAATATGAATGCTCTCTTCTGAAGAGATGTGCACAATGTCAACACAACCACCTATGGCCAACTGCTAGAAATGATTTATCGTGGATTGTCAATGAGGAATTGATTGACCAACAAAATAGAGCCACCTAGGACTCCCAACCATACTGTCAGGTATTTGATGTAATTGGAAAATTTGTAAAGAAAAGTGGCTAAAATTAATATGTTGTAATAGTCAAGGAGTTAGTTGAAAGTAGTTGAAATTAAATTATATTAGGTCTAAGGTTCGAGAATGGGAAATAAGGAAAAAGGGCATGGGAATTTCGCTAGTTTATCGCAAAGACTTGGCTCGAGCTTTAGAAACAGAAACTACGTTGCCTCCCTGTTATCACACCTTCGCTCAAGCGACACACTATTGCTCGCCTATCGCCCAGCTCTCACTCGAGCAACATGGTTATTTGGAGAATTCTTAATTCACTTTTAAAGGTTTTTTATTTGGCGCATTTATTCCTTAACCTATATATAAATATCAGAACACATCTGAACGGTGTTCTACAAGGCTGAACATTGAAAAAAAAACACATTCTTTTGCGATCATCTTCGTAAATTTGTTTTCAACCTTCATCATGTTATTCGATATTGGCGGTGAAAACATCAAATTCGCAATCTAAATACCAAATTTTTGCTTCCTTCATATATGTCAGAGTTCTGAAGATTAAGGGAAGATGACTGGAGTTCTACTTGCTGAAAAATGGGATGTTCTTTGTTAATCCCCATGAGATAGACGATTTCACAAAGTTGGGAGTTACTGTAGGAGAGCGCAATCCAGGAGAGTTTTGAAAACTGTAGCTAGGAGTTGGTGCGAGAGCACAAAATCCAGGAGAGCTGTTGGAATTGTAGTCAGGAGGTCAGAAAGTACTAGTGGTAGTCGAGTCAGACGGACTATAAGTTATAAATCGTTTATAGTGAATTATTGACTGGAAAAGTACCCAAAGTTTTTACCCAATGGGAGCTTCTCCGTGATCAATTCTGTGTTTATTTATTGTTTTCATAATTATGGTAATTCAACATAGGAAAATCTGAATTGCAGGATTAACCATTTGGAAATATTTAATAGTTAATTGTTAAGTTTTTTTTATTCCGCGTAATCACCTATTCACCCCATAGGTATAGTTCTGGTTGAACTTTGTATTTTCAATTAGCATCGGAGCCTAATTTCGTGTCCTGACCCTTAAATTATTCTAGATGAGTCAGTTTTTGTCTGTACCGTGTGAGATTGCTAAAGAAACTTGGGACATTTTAGAAACCACACACGAGAGAACTAAAACTATTAAAATTCTAGACTGCAGATGCTAACCTCTAAGTTTGAAGAAATTAGAGTGAAGGACGATGATTCGTTCGATGAATTCTATACAAAATTAAATAACATAGTTAATTTGAGTTTTCATGTAGGTGAAACGATTCTCGAATCCAAGATCGTTAGAAAAGGTCTTAGATCCCTACTTGAAATGTTTAGACCTAAAGTCACCGCGATTGAATAAAGTAAGGACTTAACCGTTTGTCAGCCTAAAACGGTTAAATTCATAGTTATGAACACTGTTAGGGAATAAGAGATTATGTCAACTGATGCTGAAACCCTTAGGGACGATGAAATAGCTTATTTCGTTAAAAAATTCCAGAATATGATGAGGAATACGAGAAAGCCTCAATAACAGAAAGATGAAGTCCCTAATAAATTCTCAAAAGATAAACGTGGGAAGAATAACTTTAGGATTGTTAATAAGAAAACCCAATCCGTTAGATGCCATAAGTGGCAGGGTTTTGGTCACTCTAAAAATGAATGTCCTAACTTGAAAAATAGTTCGAATAAAGAAAGACGTAAGACATTAGTAATGACCTTGAGCGATGATGAATCATATTCGAGTACTTAGAGTGATACATCTGGTGGTGATGATGAACAAAATTTTATGGTCTTCACATCTATATCTACGATTGAATTTGCTAAGGAAAATGAAAAGATTGAGAATAATGAATAGAGTGAAGAATTTGAGGATGAACCTGATATTCACGAATCTTATAATGAACTATTTGAGTAGAGTCTTAAAATAAAAAAATGGTCAATAAAGTTGTACTGAAAAAGGTAAATGATCTTGAAAGCAAGAAAAAAACTCATAGGTGACCTCCATGACTCTACCAAAAATATGAGTGAGTTAAAACCTGTTAATGAGAACTTGGAAGCCAAAGTTAAATCCTTAACAAGTGATCTTGAAAAATCTAATACTCAACTCCAATCTTACATGAGTGGTACGCAGAAATTAGATAATCTCTTGGGGACGAACAAGCCTACTGAAAATAGGCATGGTCTGGGTTACATTCAAAATGGTAGTACTAGTGCGAGTACATCCAAGACCAAGTTCGTCCCGACCACTAACAAAGTTCGAAAAATTGTCTATCTTGAACCAAAGGGCAAAAATGTCTTAGGATCGAGCCCTACTAGACAACGTAGGGTAAATCGTCCTATATTTCATCAACAACCTCCCAGTAGGTTTGAACATAAGTTCATTCCCATTTGTTACCATTGTGGTGCTCTAGGACACACAAGCCTTAGGTTTCGCAAACTCTTGACTAGAAGTAAAAGTCAGAATTTCTCAAACAAAGCTTTCTCGCTAGATTTCTCTAACAAGGGTAACTTTCTCGCTAATCAGGTTAACCATTTAACTGATATGATGAATCAGTTAACTAGGATCACTTCTACTTCTAATAATGTTTGGGTTAAAAAGAGTGACCTGGAAGGTCGTGAGATTGATCATGCTCTTAAAGGTAAGAGCATCCATGTTTCTCATTGATTAGTTTCTTAGGTACATGCATTTGCAGTTTATTGAACCCATTCATTTTTGCATGTATCTCATTTATTTGTGTTTTTATTTTTTTTAGGTATTGATTTTTTTATTTACTTAAAAAAATTATTGGAATTGAAAAATTAAATATTTTTTATATGTGGGATATTTTTTTACAGCTTAATATACAATGAACTTGATTTTGTTGGTTGTGATCAACCATGAGTTTAATTGATGAGCTGTAACATAATTTTCGTCGTTGGCTTAGGTTATATATGGAGTACTTAATATAGATCTCTTCAAATACCATATGTACTGCACACATTATGATATTGTTAGTGAGACTCTACTGCATGTTTGTAGGATGACTTTGAAGATGAATTGACCTTATTTATTAGACTTAAGCTCAAGTTTATCCACCGAAATAAAAAAATTTAAAAAAAGGCTCAATGTCTTATGCTTCCCTTTGAAATCTATTTGACTTGAACAATTAAGTCCGTGGGGTTTCTCATAACTGGTGCATATGATCAATTGACTTGGATTAATGGCCTAAAACTCGCTACACGAGTCATTTTAGTCTCTTAATGGAGAAGAACTTGCACTTAAGATTTGAAAAATAATTATGAGCTTAAAATATTTAAAGTTGTGAAAAAAAATGCTAAAAGCCAGATGGAGAAAATAATTTATTCATACAAAATGAGCTTTAATGTATATGTTTTAATGTGCTTTACTTGGTTTAACTTTCGTAAGTAGAAGAATATCCTTAATGACAGCTATGTTTCGTAAGTTCTTTTTCACAAAATTAAGGTTTGGAGTCCTACTACTAGAGAATTAGTGACACTTTACACATATGTGTTGCTTATACAATTTACTCCTTAATTAACTGAGTCAAATGTGTGGGAATGTTTATTATTCATTGCTTATACTTTTGAACGTTAACACCTGCCTTGTTGGATTATTGTATGTTATTTCTTGGTCTTTGTCATTTTGTGACAAAAATGGGGAGTAGAAAAGTTCTTAAATCTTAAATTAGAAAAGTTCTTTAACATGGTGTATCTTAAATTTTTTGACTCAAATGCATTATATAATAATTTTAGTTTTGCTAGATTAAGTTTTGATGTTTTGCAGTATCAATGTTTTGTTTTGGTATGTTGGATTACATTGATATTACATCTTAATTTAGGATATGATGAAACTGGAAAATGAGTTAATTCTTTAATTCATTTTTACATGTAATAATGTTTGATTAACTACTAAATTTGATTTTACACTCATTACTGTTTCACATATGTTTTACACTGGGTATTTGAGTTTTACTGTTTCAGAAAACAGGTTTTGATAAAGAAAAAGTAGAATTCAATAATGACAGTCAGTTTGTGCAAGTCATTGAGTATGTATTTGTTTTACTACTACCTTGACTTTAGATTGTAGTTTTGTCAAAGAATGCCAAAGAGGGAGCTTGTTAGGTATTTGATGTAATTGACAAATCTGTGAACAAAATGGACTAAAATTAATATGTTGTAAAAGTCAAGGAGTTAGTTACAATTAGTTGAAATTAAGTTATATTAGGTCTAAGATTCGAGAATGAAAAATAAGGAAAAACGGCACTGGGATTTCGCTAGCTTATCTCTAGACTTGTCTCGAGAGTCAGAAACAGAAAATGCATTACCCGCCGATCGTCAGACCCTTGCTTGAGTAAAACACTGTCATTCACCTGTCACCCATCTCTCGCTTGAGCGACAGGGTTATTTGGTGAATTTTTAATTCATTTTTTAAAGGGATTTTATCTGGCTCATTCATTCTTTAACCACGTATAAATATCATAACACATCTAAACGATTTTCTACAAGGTTGAACATTGAGAAAAATACATTCTTTTGAGATCATCTTCATAAATTTGCTTTCAACCTTTGTCCTGTTATTGGCTATTGGCGGTAAAAACATCAAACTCACAATCCAAATATCAAATTGCTGCTATCTTCATATCTGTTAGAGTTCTGAAGATCAAGGGAAGATGAGTGGAGTTCTAGTTGTTGAAGAACAGGGTGTTCTTCGTTAATCCACAGGAGATAGACGATTTCACAAAGTTAGGAATTGCTGTAGGAGAACGCAATCCAGGAAAGCTTTGACACTATAGCTGGGAGTTGGTGCGGGAGTATGAAATCTAGGAGAGTTGTTGGAATTACAATCAGGAGGTCAGAAAGTACTAGTGGTAGTCGAGTATGACGGAATGTAAGTTATAAATCGTTTATAGTGGATTGTTGACTGACAAAGTTCTCGAAGTTCTTACCCAGTTGGGGTTTCTTCGTGATCAGAAAGTACTATTGTTTATTTATTGCTTTCATAATTGCGGTAATTCAACTAGAAAAATCTGAATTGCATGATTACCCATCTAGAAATAATTAATAGTGACTTGTTGCTATTTCATTGTTAAGTTTTTTTTAATTCTACAAAATTACCTATTCACCCCCTCTTGGTGTAGTTTGGGTCGAACTTCGTAGTTTCACATACAAAGGTAAAGAAGAAGAGGTCTCACTTCTCACTTGGTAGATCATCAATGCAACAAATCTGGGCATGCTGTGGCCTAGATATCTAGCCAAGCCCTTGATTTTGCCACACAAAATACGGTACCAACCTTCGCATACGTGAATATCTTGCAAACCACAATAAGGTAGCCACCTCTTCCCAGGGATAAAGGCTGAGGAATAGGATGCAGAAGGCTAGGCCTTATTGCTCATATCACCAAAGTTCTCAACATAATACTAGGGATTGACTCTTATTATCGTATCTACCCAGGAACAACTACACTCAAAGATAGGATACGTCTCTGTCTAAACTTATGTAGAATGAGGCTAGGCAGCTCATAGAGATGCATTTTCCAATCGGGGGAAAGAAAAAAGGTAGAGGCCACGGGATGAACAGAGGTAGTGGAGATGACCCCAACAAAAAGAAATGTCAATCCTATACATGAAATAGGCACCATCTTTGAAGGCCCATATGTAGGAGGTCAGATTAGAAATTCTCAAAAGAATTATGCGAAAGACTCCCCTAATGACGAACCTCATTATCAACAATCACCCCAAAGAATCTAAAGACGTTCCTATATTTCCCTCACTCCGATACCTTGGTGTAAGGGTCGTGATAGCCTGTAATGGATTGAAACGAATAATGGTAGACAATGGGAGTTCAGTCAACATCTTATTTGGAGCCACTTTCAATAAAATGGTTGTAGATCATAAGCTCACAATAATGACATCGCCTCTATATGAATTCAAATGCGATAGTGTCATCCTCAAGGCTAAGATAAATTTGGTCGTGGAGATGGGCATACCCTCTTCTAATGGCTCGCCATTTTATGGAGTTCCTAGTCGTTGATAGCCGATCTACCTATTATAGAGTACTAGGAATGCCTTCTTTGAAATAACTTTAGGTTTTCATGTCCATCCATCATTTGTACATGAAGTTTCACATTGACCACAACATAACCATCTTGAGAGGTGATCAAATGGGGCTAAGGAGTGTTAAACTCTCTACGAAAAATCGAACCCCATTTTGTGAATATGGTTTTATCTAACACTGAAATGTTTGGAGCTCTAAAAAAGAATCCATTCTTGAACAAGGAAAAATGTTGATATAGTAGAAGTCCCTGAAGAAAGAAAAACCCATAGAGAAAGGGTAATAATAATAGATCCTCATGCAGAAGGGAAAGCCTTTGAAGAAAGGACACCGTTAGACAAATGAGAGCTCCATGAACAAGGGATAACCCTTGGAGTCCCTTGTTTAGGCCCTAAGATTTTGGCATCCGATTCTCAAATAGCCACAGTTGAAGCATTGTAAAGTTTCCCAGTAGATCTACATGATCCATGCAAAATATTGCATGTGGGAAAAAACCTACCCGTCGAAGCTAAGGATAGGCTCAAATACTTCATTTCAAAAAAATATTAGATGTCTTCGCTTGGAGGCATGAGGATATGGTGGGTATTGACCTTAAGGTTAGTTGTCATCATCTCAAAATTGCTCGTAAATTGCCCCGCATAGATAGAAAGGGAGAGACCTCAATCTAGAAATATATGAGGCCTTGAAGGAAGATGTAACAAAGCTTATAGCCAATAGTTTCATTAGATAGGCCATTTACCATAAGTGGATCTCCAATCCGGTGTTAATAAAGAAGCATAGTGGCAAATGGAGAGTATGCATATATTTCTCTAACATTAATCAGGCTTGCCCAAAGGACAGTTTCTCCTTGCCAAGAATTGATCAATTAGTAGACTCCACTATAGGTCACAAACTACTAAGTTTCATGGATACTTATTCGGGCTACAATCAAATCCCCATGTAACCTGTAGATGAAGAAAACATCTTTTTCATCACCGATCGATGCCTGTACTACTACAAGGTGATGCCATTTGGGTTGAAGAATGCATGGACTACCTATTAGATGCATGCCAACAAAATGTTCGCAAGTCTCATTGGTAAAACCATGGAAGTTTATGTCGACGATATGCTCGTAAAGAGCCGAAACTAAGGATCGTGCCAAACACTTAGATGAGACTTTTCAAATTTTGAGGAGCTATATGATGAGGTTGAAAGTTAAGCATGTGATGACAAACTACTCTTGTATTCAAACCCAGAACTTCTATTAAAGGCCAAGCCCTAGCAGACTTCGTAGCTCAATTTGCCTATGTTCTTAAAATAAAGGAAGCTATGGAGCCGTTGAACCTCCTACAAAGAACCTCTTTGTGGATTGTTCTTCTGATTTCATGGCCTCCAATAATGCTGCTGAATATAAAACTCTTTTAGTTGGTCTTAGGCTAGAGAAGGAGATAGAAGTTATGTACAAACAGTGATTATCAATTAATAGTGAGCTACGTCAATGACAATTTCATTGCAAGGGACATGGGCATGTCTGCATACCTCAAGCTTGTAATGGACATCATTCTATCATTTGAAAATTTTAAGCTAATGTAGATCCTTACGAACAAAAAATGCTAATGTAGATGCCTTATCCAAATTGGCTAATGGTAAAGATTCTGAGCTGTTTAAAATGGTACACATTGAGTCCGTATTCAAGTTCTCTACTTTAAAGAAAGGGAAAGTAATGTGGATCGATTGTACCATTACCTGAATGCAACCTATTTTCGCCAAACTCAAAGATCAAACCCCGTCTGACAACAAAGAATGAGCTCAGAAACTAAGGAAGAGAGTTACTCCCTTCATCTTGTAAGATGATGTGCTTTATAAGATGAGGTATTCCTCGCCTATCTTATGGTATATTGAAAGAGGGGACGCAAATTATGTACCGAGAAAAATCTATGAAGAAGTATGCGGCAACCACTTTAGAGGACTTGTACTTGCGCAGAAAGTTCTCGGACAAAGATATTACTGGCCTACTTTCAAGATAACGAAATGCATTTTGTTCGAAATTGATATAAACATTAGCGTTTCTACAATGTGCAAAGGAAGCCTTTTATCAAGCTATGAGCTGCTGCAGGATAACACAGTTCCAGAAGAGCGTTGATTATTTCAGCTGGAATTGGTGAATGGGAGTACAGAATTTAGGAGAGCTGTTAGAATTGCAGTTAGGAGAGCAGATAGTTCGTGTTGTCGTCTAGTTTGGTAGACTGTAAGTACATAGTCATTTATAGTGGATTGACTAGCAGAGTGCCCGGAGTTTTTCCCAATTGGATTTCTCCGTGAACAATTCTTGTGCTCTTTACTGCTTTATGTTTTACTATTCATTACATTCAAAATGTGGTAATTCAACATAAGATAAATTGGATTGTTTGATTAATCATTTAGATAAGAATTAAAAGTGACTTGTTGCTGTTTAATTTATATCTGTTTTTAATTCCGCATTAAATACCTATTCACCCTCCTGTAGATATTGTTAGGATTGAACTTGCGTTTTTCACTTGTAAATCTCATTAAACGTATAGATAAATAAGTAATTTTGAATGTTTATAAAGATGAGTCAGTATCTCAATAAACGTATAAATAAAATGTAATTTGAATGCTTCTAAAGATGATTCAAACATAAGTTTAATTAAATAAGTTCTACCCTAAAAAATTTCTAGTTTTTCTCTAAGTAGGTTTGGGGGAGATGATATTATTTTTATTTTTCTTTTTGTTTCTTTTTAAGAGGAAATTGGGTATGTTTGTTCTCATTTAATTTGGGCAACCTCTTTTTGGAACTCTATGCCTTGGGACTTTAACTTTACATTCATAACGATGTCACAATTTCATAGTAGGTTGTTTTCTTACTTAATTACATTCTGAAAATGGATTGGAATGATAAAAAATGTAAACAACATTTAATGATAAATTTTGATATATTTCATATAAATTCATGAAATATATATCATATGTTCATGATAGTGTGTAGAACATGCTGCAGAATTTCACGTTGTTTGGATTTGTATTTTGGGAGAAAAATCAAACCCTACTTGTAAAATTTGAAACTTCATCACGTAATAACTTACTATACATTAAGTTTCATGTTGCCAATTTGGTATGATTGGACATATCTTCTCGAGATAGTTGCAACAATATAAATATCATTAATTTTGGCCTTAAAATGAAGAAGTAATGACTTCTCGAAATTTGGTCATAATTTTGGAAAATCTGCCCCTTTTTGTGAAGATGAACCACGACAAAAAATCAAAAAATCCACAAATTGTTTTAGCTTGTAGAGGCAAGTGTGACTTCCAAATGCAATTTGGAAGATTGCAGATTGGTCCTTGAATTATTCTTGATTTTCTGGTATAATTAAAATTAATTTTTTGATAATCAAAGATATTTTTTATTTTATAATTGAAATAAATTTGCAAAAAACATTAAAAATATATTTTTTGACTTTATTGAATTCTGAGTCTTTTTTAGTAAAATCTATTATATTTATTAAATGGTGTTTGCCTAATTGGAGTTATTAGTTTAAGTGTTATCATTTTTAGGAAAATAACAATACTTCGAAAGTATCTAAAATACCTCTTTTTTACACGTTTTTTTTTTTTTTAGTTAAAAGAGGGCGGCACCTTCGAAATTTTATTTATTTGCCCTCACTTATGGTGGAAGAATACTGTGGTTACATGAAACTAATGAAAGCAAAATGAAGAAGTGCTACTTCCCTTACAATAAAAATAAATGATGAAGATTAAAACAGTAAACGATGAAGTACTACTTCCTTTACAATAAGAACAACTGCAAATTTAGGCAAAAATAAGAATTAGAAATAAAATCAAAATTAAACTCTAACACTGGGCAATCCATGTCTGTCAATTTTTACTAGTGCCCTAATATGTCGTGGTAGGTCATGTGGTTCATATATCTGATATCATCGATGATCCCATCCCTCCACAGGAAGAGCATCTACAACCTGATTTCCTTCTTTGTAAATGTGAGAAATTTTATCTCCGTCGAAGGATATGATATATGTTATACGTCTGAGTATGCCCTGATTAGCCCATGGTCCTCATATTCTAATGATACAGTGAATAGCTACTGTAGAATCAGATTCTACCTCAAACGCTGAAAACCTAGTAAAATCCCATCAAGAATAGTCTGGAGCTCTGCCTCTAATATCAAGCATGATCCATATGAAGTTGAGAAAGCCCTAATACAGTGTCCTGCGTGGTCTCTAATGATACTTCCCCCACTCGCAAAGTCATCCTTCACGCATCCATCGATATTGATCTTGACATATCCGACTAATAGAGTGAGCCACCAAATTAGAATAGGGGGAGATGGCGAAGGGAGAGGGGTCCATAAAAATACCAAATATGAGTGCAAGTGTCAAATCCCCTCGCCAATACATCACTTGAAGCAGCCCTCCCATATGAAAAAAGGAGATCATGCGATAAACCCTCCAAATGATATGTTTGGCTACAATGCGAGTACCCCTATACTTCGCATCATTCCTAGCGGTCCATAAGTACCAAAATATCAATAGAGAAATGATAATGTGAATGTGTCCGCAACGAACATAATGACCCGAATACCTTCATCTCTGGAATCTCTGTCTGACTTACTCTCTTGAATCATATGTATATGAAAAATATTACCAAAATGCTGCCATACCTAATTGGAGATACTATTGCCAATGAAATTATGTTTGATAGTCTCAATCTCGGAACAACACTGACAGCGAGAGGCCATCTAGCATCCAATCCTCATCTGAATAACAAAATCTACTGGAATGAGGTCCTGCTATAGTCTCCAACAGAAGAATGAGACATTGACGGGCAAAATGGAGCTGCATAGTAAACGGTATGAAACCTTATATTGGCATCCCGACCGTACGAGCTGCCAAGCGGACTTGGTAGTGAAGCTACAATCTGGTGTATTTTGTTAAACAATTCGATCTGGGGTATCATCACATAAAGATATAGCCCTTATCTACTTCGCCGCCAGAGAAGGGAGAACCAGTAATAAACGTTCAATATTCCAACCAGTATTATCAAAAAAATCCTGGGTATATCCTCATACAAATAAATGGTGTATCCTCATACAATATTTGCTCTATAAGAACTGGGCCCAAAGAAATATCTGAGAACGAAACAACCACCAGAGCTTCATGGAAAATGTATCTACCACATCCTGTAATCTCCTAAAGCCTAGACCACCTTCATCAGTAGGAAGACAAATCTCCTTCCAATTCCGCCAATGTCACCTGATCTTTGGAATCCCATAAGAATCGCGCAAAGTTGCTCTCTAGCTTTTTAGGATAGTTTTAGGAGGCTGCATGATCTGAAGAAGGTATAATAGTATAGAGAAGAGCACTGACCTCAACAAATTAATACGACCTCATAAGATAGAAGACGTGAAGCCCAACCTGAGATCCTGTTCCTAACATTCTAGATAAGGTCATCATAAATGAAACTCCTCTTGGCCCCTTGAATATAGGGACTCCTAGATAAGTGAACGACTACTGCTGGTGTCGAAAACTAGTCAAAATCTCCAGTTATCTGATCTAACTAATAGATGCATGTTTGGGTAGTATGAGTCCGCTCTTGGCTCTATTCACCAACTGACCAGAGACCCCTTTATAGTGCTCTAAATAACCAAGAATTCTCCTGATAGACTGTTTCGATCATTGACGAATATGATCATATCATCATCAAATGAAAGGTGTGAGACAAGAGTATTACCTCAATGCCGATAAGACATACTGGGATACTCTTGAAACCTCTAAGTGAGTACGCGTAAGAAGTAATCAACAGATATGATGAACAAGGATGGCAAGATAGGATCTCCCTATCTGAGCCATCGAGATGAAGAGAAAAAACCACAAGGGTGACCATTTAGGAGAACAGAAAAATGACACTCCAAGATGTACCGACTAATTATATCAATCCAGATCCGATCAAAGTCAAATGCCTCTAATACAGAGTAAATGAATCTCCAATCTATGTGATCATAAGTTTGAGTCATGTCACGTTTCAGCATAGCGTTACCCCCCTGCCCGCGCATTCTATCATCCAAAGTATGGAGAAACTCTTGAACCAAAAGAACATTGTCCCCAATTAGGCGACCAAGAATGAACCCACTCTGGTGTGGAGAGATAATGCGCTATAACAAAGTACTCAATCTGGTGTTCAACAATTTAGTAATAAGCTTATTGAATATAGTATATAAACTGATAGGTCTGAAGTCATCCCATCTACAAGCATCGTCCTTCTTAGGGAGCAAGACAATAGTGGTAGCAGCAAAACCCCGAGGAAGATGGTCGTCGTCAAAGAAGTCTAAGATTGCCTTGTATACATCGTCTTGAATAATGTCCAACAATATTGGAAGAATAATGATGAGAATCCGTCCGGTCCGGTAGTACTGTCAACATCTATACTAAACATCGCTTCCCGAACTTCGTGAATCAAAGGGATGCAGTTTATAGCCAAATTATCATCCTTCGTTAAAAGCCTAGGGATGATATTAGAACGATTGGGGTTCAACGATTGTGTAGGAGCAGATAGAAGATCCTGGTAGAATGCAATAGTAGAAGACTGAATGTCAATAGGATTTGCTAAGACAACCCCTGTTTGCGTCCTCATGGACCTAATACACGATTTGATCCTACATACTTGAATGATCGTATGGAGATAACGAGTATTATGATCTCTTTACATACCCAACGTGAACCAACTTTTTGCTTCTAAAAACCCTCCTCAATAGATATGGTTCGATTTAAAAATGCATGTGCATGATGTAATAGTTATGATGCTCCGGTATAGGGTCTCTATTATATACTATCTCAGTCTCATCCACCTTATCCAAGGCATCACGCACCCGTTGGAAAATATCTCCAAACACATGTCGATTCTACCAACGTAGGCCCTATTTCAGCCTAACAAACTTCTCCCAAAATGCAGCCATCCCCGTAATATGTGTAGGGGGCGACCATTTCTGAGCAACAAAAGATGAAAAATCATGATGCTTAGTCCAAATGTTGAAGATTCTGAAATGTCTAGGCCCTAAATCATCATCAGAAACCCACTAAAGTAATAAAGGCAAATGATCAGATCAAGTTCGATTCAAGTGCCTAACAGTAAGATGTCAACAGAAAGCGACAGCTATAGAATTAATGAGTACCCTATCCAGTCTCTTTCTGACTCGACCGTTGGACCCAAGTATACCGATTCCTGAGCAAACTAGCATCTTCTAAACCACAGTCTAACATTATATCAAAGAAAGTAGTAGTGTCTCGATCACGAGTATAATGACCAGTGCGCTCACCATCATGTGTAATAACGTTAAAGTCTTCCACAACTAACCAAGGGTTGTCCATATCGAGGGAAATATGGTGAAGACCCTCCCACAAATCCCTCTCGATAGATACGTTATATGAAGCATAGATAGGGTACGCTAGTTTGGGATCCTCAACTCTAACGTGAAGGAACAGGGGATGATCAATAATAACAGTAACAGTTGTACCCGTGTTCCAAAAAAAACCATATCCTGTTCGAATCATTTTAAACTCCCGTGTCAAATCGCAGATAACGTCGAATATCTTCAAATCTATGCTGAAAAACAAAAGGCTCCAAAATAACCAAGAGATAAACCTGATGAAGCTGAATAAGTTTCTTCAGACACCGACGAGTAGCAACATTAGCTACATCTCTCGCATCCCATATGATGGTACTCATCTGGATGTGCATGAAGAGGTATCATGTGACCGACTCCTGGTCACCATCCTAGGAATTGAAGTATTGGTAGCTTTCGCATTTTTTTACTAACTGGGACAAAATCATCCTCTGTCCTACTAGTCATGCCTACCAAGTCTTCAGCCAGGAACGATGGTATGGACCTTGATGATGAACTTCAGTATGAGAAAAAAAAATTCAGAATCGGACTGATCTCAAGATAAGAAAGCATCTAAATTATGTTGACAATGTGTAGGTAAAACTGCCACTTCCAAACCAATTGAGTCCCGTGGCCTCTCCATCATATCCTCTAAAAGAGGATCAAAGTATATAGAACTACCTATCATGGGAACACTGATGATCGGATTCGAAGATTGAGCAACTGGTTGGTCATCTAATGTGGTATGATGACCTGCTCGAGTGGGAGTAACTGTCAACTGATCCGGAGGTAAAGAGGTAGGAATCTATGGATCAGCGGTACTAGTAACAGGTAGGGCTGGACAAAAGTCCCGAACCGAACCGGACCGAACCGAACCCGAACCGAACCGAACCGAACCGAGCGGTTCTTCATAAATTAAATACCCGAACGGGTACCCGAATTGAGAACCGAACGGTTTGGGTCGGGTCTCGGGTCTAGACCAAGAACCGAAGAACCGAATAAGACCCGAATCTAAATAATTTTTTTTTATTTTTTTATTTTTATATTGGATTAATTAAAATTTTTAAAAATAAATTAACACATTAATCTAGCCAAATTTATTTTTAAGAAAATTACCTCGAACCCTACTTTTCAAGATTCAATGATTCATATTCAAAAATCAAGTGAAAAATTTAATCTTTAAAAAATAGGGTGTTTTAATTAATATATAAGTCTGAATAAAAAAAAAAAAAACAAAAAAATGAAACAAATCGAATCTTAAGTTAAAACCGGCCCATTTCTTCCCTGTCGTGTTATCCTCAATTTCCCCCAATTGAAACCCCAGCCACGATTAGGAATTGGAATCCATCTTCCCTCAATTTTCCCCAATTTCCCTACACCGCTACACCCACCGGCGCTACACCTCCGGCCGCTACACCTACTGACGCTACACCTCAGGCCGCTACACGCACGGGCGCTATACCTCCGGTTGCATTTTAAAGCCCAAAGCTCGCGCTTCTACCGAAACCATACGGAAATTGACGCCGGACCTGTAATTCATCTTTCAAACCACCTTTGCCAAAATACCATCTTCATTTAGTCGTTGGCAGGTATCGAAGAGACAGCACATTATTTTTCCATCCTGTTTTAGTTTCTTAATATGTCAAGAGTTGCAACTTGTGAATACCTAGTTAATGTAATGATGTTATACTTGCAAAATCAAAACATTAATGGTTCTAATGTCTACAATGGATTCAATGATTTATGATGTTTTTATTTCTGTGTGACCGTAGGAAACTAGGAATACCATCACAGCCTCACAGGGATTTATGAATGTGATTCTTCTCAATTACCTATTTAGCATTCCCGATTTGAGGACTGATGTTCATCAGCGTTAGTAAACTAAATGCTGATTATTTCATGAAGGTTTGCAGGCCGATCAATTCTGTTTGTGCCTTTTCAATTAGTTTTTTTAAAAATGCTGATTTCTCCCTCATTTTTGGATGAAATTGAATGATGTTTATGTTTGGTTAGATGCTTAGATTATTTACACTTGTAAGTTGTAATTTGTTCACATGAATTTAGGATTGAATAAACATTAGACAATTTATACTTAATAGGAGTTTGATAAATTATTGTCAATTGATACCAGTTTGGATGCTCAAATGGGAGACACAAAACAACATGTTGAGAGGTCAGAAATATGGAATCATTTCACTAAAGTGCTTGGTGGAGAAAGAGCAAAATGTAATTATTGTGGGAGAACGTTTAAGGCAGATACTAAATCTGGAACTTCTAGTATGTGGAAGCACTTGAAAGCTTGTTATGCATATAAGAACACAACGGGTGATGAAAACCAAGCAGTGCTCACTCGAGAAAACAATGATGTTGGTATTATGTCTGTAATGTTTGATAAAGAAAAGTGTAGAAAAGCATTGGTTAAGATAATTATTATTGATGAATTGACTTTTTCCTTTGTGGAAGGTGTGGGTTTTAAGGAATTTGTGCATCAACTTTGCCCTAGATTTGAGATTCCTTCTCGAAAAACAATTGCTAGAGATGTGCTCCATCTCTACCATGAAACAAAGGAATCATTGAGAATGAAATTTATTAATGATAGACAAAGGATTTCTTTAACCACTGATTGTTGGACATCAATTCAAAACATCAATTATATGGTAGTCACAGCACATTTCATTGATAGAAGTTGGCAACTGCATAAGAGGATATTGAGTTTTTGTGTTGTTCCAAATCATAAAGGAGAGACTATTGGGAAGCTTATTGAAAATTGTTTGCTTGATTGGGGAATAGAGCGTGTGGGTACTATTACTGTAGACAATGCAAATACAAATGATGCAGCGATCATTTATGTGAAAAACAAGTTGAAGAATTGGAAATCTGACGATACTATGATTTTAGGTGGTTCTTATTTGCATGTACGTTGTTCAGCACACATAGTTAATTTGATTGTTAAAGAAGGGTTGAAAGAGTGTAATGCAACTATAGAAAGTATTCGCAATGCGGTCAAATATTTTCGATCATCTCCTTCCCGGTTGATGAAATTTAAATGTTGTATTGAAAGGGAAAAGATTGTATGCAAAAAACTAGCTGTTTTAGATGTGCCTACTAGATGGAATTCAACATTCTTAATGTTGGATAGTGCATTGAATTTTGAAAAAGCTTTCGAAAGAATGGAGGAAGAGGATGGATTTTATTGTAAATATTTTGATGAGACCGAAGGTGGAAAAGCAAAGGAGGGTCCACCTACAAGTTATGATTGGGAGAAGGCTAGAAAATTTGCCAAGTTTCTAAAAACTTTTTATGATGTCACATTGAAGTTTAGTGCTTCATTGAGTGTTACTTCCAATATTTACTTTCAAGAAGTTTGTAAAATTGAGCAAATTTTGAAGAAAATGGGTGACAAGCATGATTATTTGCTAAGTAGTATGGCAAATAGCATGAAGATTAAATTTGACAAGTATTGGGGTAATGTTGATAAAATAAACAATATCTTGATTGTAGCTGTTGTGCTTGATCCTAGGTATAAGTTGGAGTTTGTTGTACATTGCATTAGTATTTTGTATGATTGTGTTAAGGTTGAAGTCACAAAAAATGAGGTCATGAAATTATTGTATGCTTTGTATAACCAATACAAAGGATGGCATTGTTCAAAGAATGGAGCTAGTGGGAGTGGAAGTGTTGGCGTTGAATCTAATGATGGAGTCACTTTGTTGGATGGTTCAGATGATGATGATGATTGGGATGATTGTAATTTTGATTTTGGATACAAGAAAATGAAAACTAGCAAAATGGATTTTTCTGGAAAAGATGAGGTACAACGATATCTAATGGAACCCACCGAAGATGCTGCTGATGTAGATTTTAACATTTTACATTGGTGGAAGACCAATAAATCAAGATTTGAATTTTTATCTGAGGTTGCAAGGGATGTTCTTGCCATTCCTGTATCTACAGTTGCTTCTGAGTCTGCATTTAGTACTGGAGGGCGCATTCTAGATCCATTTAGGAGTTCTTTAACTCCTAAAACGGTTGAAGCCTTAATTTGTGCACAAAACTGGCTACGAGAAGATTCTAGACTCTTGAAAGTTTCCCAAGATAGATTTTGCATTGAAGAAACAGAGTTTTATGAGGACATTGAGTCAGGTAATAAATATATATTATATTTTTTTTATTTACATCTTATTAGTTAAACCATTTTTAGTTTATTTGTATTTATTAATTGTGCTTTTTCAATTATGTTTGTAGAGTTTCTTACTATGGCAAGTAAAGCAATTGGAATTGATGATTAAATCAAATAATTGGTAAGTTTTACCAATACTTAAAAAATATTTTATTTTGATAACTTTTAATTTATATTTCGTTTTCTTTATGCAGGCTGCTTGAAGTAAAGGAATTATTAATGTGGTCATCGACATTAATAATAGTATCTACTTTTTGGTATTTGTGTTAATTGAATTAATCTTATTGAACATCTTGTTATGTATGTGTTTTTAAATTATGCTACGTTAATTTGTAGAAGTTATGAATGAAAATGTCATTAGTTGTATTTATGTAGTGTTGTTGTAAATGTTAAAAAGAAATTAATTATGGTATGGAACCGAACCGAACCGAACCGAACCGAACCGAACCGAACCGAACGGAACCGAACCCGAACGGTTCCATAATTATATTTGGACCCGACGGTTCCATTTATTAAATACCCGAAACTTTTGGAACCGAAAAAACCCGAACCGAACCGAACCGAACCGACCCACGGCCAGCCCTAGTAACAGGTGGAGTAGTGAGAGTAGTAGCTGTCTGATCGGCAGTAACTGTAGTAACCAGGATATTGGGAGGAATAGAACTAATATTCTTAGAAGTTCCATCCTGTCTCTTCTCATTAAATGATATATACTCTCAATCCATACTCGATTGGGGAGTTGACATTCTAGGTCAACCTCAATACAAACTCTCGCTTCACTAGGTCATCGAATATTCGAAGTAGCTTCGTCAATACAAAGCGGAAGCCCAATAGCTTTAGGTTATATGATCAATTGTGACTAGTTTTTAATTTTTGTGCTTCACTAGAAACGTACGGGGCTGTGGAATGTATTGAAAAATTATGTACTTATCAAAACCATGAAATGGTTCC
The DNA here is from genome assembly GCA_019097785.1 of Fraxinus excelsior. Lineage (NCBI taxonomy): Eukaryota > Viridiplantae > Streptophyta > Magnoliopsida > Lamiales > Oleaceae > Fraxinus > Fraxinus excelsior. The sequence goes on along the minus strand of CM032631.1, from coordinate 19,992,701 downwards.
ACAACATAACCTAGTACTATACATAAAAATATCTCGAAGTAGTGCATCTAAATATGATGCATATGTCGTCTATATGTAAGGTAGAGAGTATATATCATTTAATGAGAACTCTTCCCAAACATTGGCATGGTAGAGCTATTGAAATTGTAGATAATTCATAACCTTTGATTAGGATTTTGATGAGGAAATGAAATAAAGAAATGATAATTTTTATAGTCAGCTTATCTATGTATTGTTAGTTCAAATTGTTAAACAATATCTCTGCACTATTTTTTTCATGTTTAGTAGTTGTATAAATAAGTTTAATGTAATTGCATGTACATATTTGACATTTTGTGATATATATATTACAAACTGTTTGGTACCCACTATTTTCAAAATATATTTTTCTTTCTTATTTTAAACCGCATTTTCAATAAAATAATATTACATACAAACCCAAAAATTTTCTTTTTTAAACCACACATTTTCCATCAAAATAGTATTCCAAAATGCATTTTTTCCCAAAAAGAAAAAAAAAGAATATGGGGCTCAAACATGTTCATAGCAAAAACGTCTTACTCACTTTATACATGCTTAATTGCTTATTTTAGTTGGAGTTCTAAATCTGAAAGAGTTTAAGTAATTCTAACCTATGAATTATGATTTTGCATTATGAGATTAATTTTGTGATAGTGAAACATTAGGATAATGGATGATAATTGGGAATTTAGTGAAGATTTCGACTTTGTGTTTAGTGTTAAATTATCATATAACTTAATTTCGTGAGAGCAAAATGACGTGTGCATAAATGGACAATTATATGATTATCTCTAAAATTTTTACAGACTATGTCATCTAAGAATATCATAACGTTAATAAGAGTAACAAATTAAATGTCGATAACTATAACACATGGCTCTATAAAATTTGGTATGTTGTGGATGAACATGATTGCCTTGAGGATATTAACCACGTAATGGAAGACCTATGGATGGATCAAACTCCTTAATAGAGAAAGGATTAGGAAATTTACCCGATATGGAAAAGAAAGATTCCACTGCTCTTGCAATTTTGGTAAGTTCCATTATGAACGATCTCATTGAAAAGTGTGAGCAGTTCCCACCTACTTATGACATCTGGACATATTTGAAAGAGAAATATGGTGGTACTAGTGTGAGTAGACTCAAATAGCTAACTATTAAGTTTGACACTTACAAGAAATCTCGTAATCACACATCACACAGCATGTGAGGACCATGTCTACTATGATTAGGTAACTAAAGCTAGCTAGTCATATACTCTCTATTAAGCAACAAGTTCAGGCTTTGATCCACTCTATTCCTAATAATTAAGAACTCCTGAAAGTCAATTTGGATCATAATGATAACATCGAAATATTTGTTGATGTTACTCGCTATGTGGAAATAGAGGACGACTCCTTGGTACAATCAAATCTCTAGGACTAGTTTTTGTAGTTGAGTTTAGTTCAGCAATATCTTTGGACTTTAAGGCTAAGAAGAACTGGATCAAATGCGGGAATGGAAAAAAGAAGGGAAAAGGAAAAGAGACTAGATGGGACCTAAAAAAACCCAAATACAATAAGAAGGGAAAATGGTTTGGAAAGAAGAAAGACAAAAGTAAGCTGAAATGCTTCAACTCTTAGTTGATGTGTTACTTTGCTCGGGAATGCCTTGAGCCGAAGAAGGTGGCTATTGTAAATACTTTTTTTTAAGTGTTGTTTATGTTTCAAGCATTGTTATGCTATCTTAATTTTATCATATGTGTATTGTAGACTTAGGAGCAACGGACAATCTAACCAGGGATCAAGAAGCATTTGTGAAGTTTCGTAAATTTCCAGCTCATACAAAGTGAATATACATTGGCAACGATGATATACTGGAGGTAAAATGGATCGCTACATGCAAGATGCATTTGAGTGGTGGCTATGCTATTCTCCTTCATGATGTCCTATTTGTACTAGGGATATAAATGAACCCAATTTTTGTTGTTATTTTAAAATTAGGTTTTAGTTTGAAACTATGTGGTACTTTTGTTCGTATTTATAATGACAATGTTTATTATGGATCTAGATATGTATCAGGTTGTTTTGAAGTGCTGAATTGTGATCTAAATACTTATAACTATTACGTTGATTGTTGTTTTTCTATGAATGTACATTCTTCTAAAGATTTGAATGTTGAGCAAGAGAGAATAAATATGAATAGAAGTCTTGAGAGACTAACATATTCATTCTTTAGAAGGCTTGCTAGGTTTAATTTCTAAAATTTCGTTACCTGGTTATGAACATTGCCTAATCGAAAAAACAAAAAATAAATCCATTCTATAAAATCTTGAGAGCCGAACTTCCATTGCAGTTTGTCAATTCTGATATATGTGGTCATATGAATGTGAGGGCAAGATAGGAAGCCTCTTATTTCATTACTTTTATTGATGATCTCACGTAGTATATATATGTCTATTTGATTTTTCTTCTAAGTCAGAGACATTAGAATGCTTTAGATGATATTTAAATGTGGTAGAAAATCAAGTAGATAGAAAGGTAAAAGTCTTAAGAACTAATCAAGGGCATGAATATCTATATGAAGTGTTCAAAGAATTATGTAATGATAAAGGAATCATTAGACTAGTTAACTATTCCCAATACACCACAATAAAATGGTGTTGCTGCGAGGAGAAATATAATGTTGATAAAAATGATGACGTACATGATAACGCAGCCTAACTTACCCATTTCCTACTGGGAAGATCCTTTTTTAACTGTGACCTATGTTCTAAATAGAGTTCATTCTAAATCGGTATCTACTATACCGTATTAGGTTTGGAATTGAGTTATTTTAGATCTTGGGGATAAGCTGCCTATATCTATGACTTCTCAAACAAGTTTGGAAATTTAGGATCATGAGGCAAGAAGTGTATTTTACATGGTACTCAGACCAATCCAAAGGATATGTGTTCATATGTGAAAATCATGATGGGACTATAACTAAGATGGAGTTACTTAATGTGATATTTCTTGAGAGTGATTTTCCTAGTAAGGGAGAAATTAAAAGGGGAAAACCTTTATTTGAATTGGATGATAGAGTTGTACTTAATAAATCAATTGAGGTACAAGAAGACGAACTTCCACAGTTCCACATGTTGATCAAAGTGGAAGCAACTTATCTTCAAGTGACAGGTCATAACGGAGCTTTCACTTTGTAAGAATACTAGAAAAAGAATGCCTAAAAACATTTCGAGATTGGAGGGCAAGTTTTTCTAGTATCTCCAGAAGATAACGAAGAACTAAAATTAGTCCAAAAATCTCTATCATGCCTTGCAAAGTAAAAATGGAAGAATGCAATGGAAGAAGAGATGGAGTCTATGAAATCCAACCAAGTTTGGTACTTAGTTAATCTTCCGACTGGTAGGAAAGTTATTAAGAACAAATGGGTTCTGAACATAAAGTGAAGAATTGATTAGTCTATAGAGATGTAGAAGGCTCACTTGGTACCAAAATGTTATACTCAACAAGAATGTATAGATTATTAAGAGAGATTTTCATCAGTAGTGAGATTTATTTCAGTTAGCCTACTTTTTGTCATAGTTGTACGTTTAGATTTAGAACTACATCAAATGGAATGGAGAATCAGATAAAGAAATCTACATGAAACAATCAGTAGGTTTCATTAATACGGGTCAAGAAAATAAAGTTTGTAAATTGAATAGATCCATTTATTGCCTAAAGCAGTCTTCTAAATGGTGGTACTTGAGATTTGACAAAACATTTATCTTGTACAATTTTGTCATGATAGGTGAAGATTGCTATAATTATTTGAAAATGTTCAATGAGAGATGGCATTTTATTGGTTAAGAATCATAAGGAGTATTTTAAAACTATTAAGAAATTGTTGTCCTTAAATTTTGAAATGAAAGACGGTTGGAGTGGATTATATATTAGGTGTCAAAATCTACAGCGATAATTCGAAGAGGCTTTTTGCTCAACAAGAGTCATATATAAAGAAGATTTTTGAACTTTTATAATGGAGAATTGCATTTTCATTGACACTCCCGTCTCAAAAGATGATACTATAAGTCTTCGCATATGTCCTAAGACTCTTGAGGAAAAAGAGAAAATGTCCAGAGTACCATACTTCAGTGTGGCTGGACGCTTGATGTGTACTCGCCTTGACATTTGTTATGTCGTAGATCTTGTCGGCGGGTATCAATCTAATCTCAAAATAAAGCATTCGAAATGTGTTAAGAGGATATTGATATACTTGAATGGTATGGCTAATTATTTCATGAGCTATTAAGGGAATGATTTATGCTTAAAATGATACACAAATGCTGATTGGGTGGAGACCTAGATGAGTATAAATCAATTTTGAAATATGCATTCTTGCTTAATAATGGCACTTTGGAGTAACAACAAACATACATAAATTTCCTTGTCCACAATAGTAGCAGAATTCGTAACATATGAATTAGAGGTACATGAGCTATTTGGTTAAAGAGATTCTTATAGCATCTAAGAGTCCTATTTATGATGTGGGACCTATATTGATTTATTGTGATAGTCAAGCAACCATTTCATATACAATGGATCTCAAATATCCAGTGTTCTAAAATGCGTAATGCGTTGCGATGTATCGAGGTCGAGAATCAAGAATCATAAGTTTAAGCGTGTCAATGCGGAGAATAGGCGTCATAATGCGTTTCGTACTTTTAATATTATTTGAAGTATAATAAATAGATTTTTATATTAAAAAAACAAAATTTTATAAAAATAAACATACACATTTACTATTAAATATTACTTATATTGTTAATGGATTGGACACTAAGTAGAGGATTTTCTTGAGGCCTTGCACAATTAAACTCATTGAGGAACCCATTCTAGACAAGCAAACTTTGATAATATATTAATATATCATAGATTGGACGTTTCTTGAAACTTGTAGGTGATGGGCTGGGTTTTTAAGTGTGGGATGTTGAGTTTGCTAAGGTTGGGCTTCTTAGAAATTAGAATGTTATTGTTAGCAATCCATTAACTCTAAGACGCGCCTAATCCAGTTTGAATGCGCCTAATCACGCCTAATCGCGCATTGTGCCGCCTATTCTCGCCTAGGCGGTCAACAAAAAAGTTTGACCGTATTTTTACACGCATACCCCCAATTTGATGCGTTTTCTCCGCGCCTAGGCAGCACATTTTCCCGCATTTTAGAACATTACAAATATCACAGTAAAACTGAATAATTGATACAAAATATAATTTTGTAAAAGACATTATAAAAAAGGAAGAAGTAAGTTTGCAATATATTTCTATACACCAAATGGTAGCTGATCCTTTGATAAAACCTATCCTTAGAGATGTCTTTGTAATTCATGTTAAATCTCTGGATTACGTAGAATTTGAATTATGTACTATATAAGATTTTTAAATATTTATTAATGAACAATGTTTTGAGTTCATATGTTAAAGGTAATCTTTTGTTTTAATTACTAGATCATTGTTTTATATAAACACATAAAATATATCAAATAGTTTTAGATTGATTTACTCACACTAACAATCGTCTCAGACACTTTGGAGTATGTTGAGATGAGACACAATTGTCATGTTGTGTACATGATCCAATCATGTTGATGAGATATCAAGATGAAATTACAATAAGTAGTCAAAATGGATTTTGCTATCAACTAGACATGTTTTATAGGACATATCTAGGAAAGGAGCTGACTTGAAATTAAGAGACTCAAGTAGGAAATAAAGACTATTTTATCTACTATATCAACTTGTATTCGCCGACTAGACAATTGTGTTAACTATTTGATTTTTGCTACACAATTGTGAATACAATATAAATGAAAAGGTTGGGTATATTCTTTGATTAAATGAGGGGTCACAAATACTAGATTTGGTGTAAAATATGTTTGGGGTATAGCGAGAAATATATTTCCTCTTGTAGAGCTTTTATATATCCCTAATAGGTGTATAATGTTGTATGCTCTTAATTAAGTTGTTGGTCGCACGATTTATTTACCTGTATAAACTAGAAGATGTTGAGATAGATATAATTAATATATTATACTAGAATCAGGTCAAGTCTATCATGTACGAGTGGGAGATGTTGAAAAAGGGTCACACAAATGTGTTCACCCAACCCGAATTAAATGGAAATGGGTTTTGGAGAGAGGAATTGGAAATTGAATTTGAAACTCAACCTCACACATCTCATAACTTCCAAATACAACTTCGACTACGCCAATATCATATGAAAGAAAGAAAATTCGGGTTTCACAAAAGAGAGAAAAAAGATATAAGGGTGTGGCTTGATTTTAAAAGAATAACATCTCAAATTCGGTTCTTGAATTGTGAACATCAAATTCCTTCCTTCGTGATCGAGTTTCTGACCAAGAAGTGGATACAAGATAGTGTGAAAAGCAAGCAAATCAAAGGCAAACAATTAAATCTTGTTCTGGGATTTCAAATAAGTTCTACAATTTGAAATTCGATTATAAGCATGCAAGTATGATTTATATAGATAGACTTAATGAAGTGTGGAATTAAGTACTCGTTTAATTTTATTTTTCATTTAATGTCACATTAGTATCGCATATAATGATTTTTTAATATCATTGATGTTAAATAGCATTACTCATATTTGTTCGAAACAATAGATTGGGGATGTAAATGGCCAGAGAGAGAGAGAGAGACCCGTATACAACTAAGTGGATAGGTTAGGGACTAATTCTAGATTTTCACCTTTTAAATCATTTTGCATCCATCCTCTTTATAACCTTTTCCATGCAAATTATTTACTTTATTTATTATTTTTAAAAAAAAATGGAAATCGTTTTCTCCCAAAGTTTCTTTATAGATTTCAGTGGTTTTAGACAGAGGTTAGCAAAGCGATATAACTCTCAAGACTGAAATTAAATTGAGTGCTCAAATTGAAATAATCTAAAGTTGAGTGTAAATGTGACTCCTATATGTTTTCCCCTTCAAAATCTAGTCATCATCTAGTACATTTCTAGCTTGGTGAAACAAATAAAAGTAAACGACGATTAAAAGAACCACATGATATGTTTGTTGAATGTCACATCCAATGCGATCACATGTTAGCCATGCATAGCCGTCTAAAACTCTCTCATAAATAAGTTGGAAAGTACTTATTCGAAGAGTAATATTTTTGAAAGTAAAATATTGATATGGTCCTGATCAAAGCCTAACAGTTTTTACAGAAACCCCTACTTAGGAAAAGAGTTAAACTACAATGGAACAAGATAACTTTTGCTTCCCTTCATTTATTCATGCCGAATCTTGTTCACGCGAACCCTATTATTCCCAAGTGCACGCATGGCTTTAGCAACTTTGGGACCGACTTGCTGTTAGTCCCTGAACTTCTTCTAGGATTGATTTGGTCCTTTTTCTTGCAATTTTAATCCTTGGTTTTCTATTCTCATCCAATTGATCCCGTGTAATCTTCAATCATCATTTTTTGATCCAACTTACCTATTAAATATTTACATTTGATCCCCGAACTTTGGAAATAGTCCATTTTTGTCCATTTTTCATTTCTTTTCTCCAGTTTCACTTCTAATCATTGAGTTTTACCTAACAAACAATATAAACAAGAGATTAAGATATAATGCATCAAAATTCACCCTCATATATTAACGACCTAGATAAGTGTATAAATTACAGTTCAAACAAGTTCATAATTATAATACAAAAATTAATATGCACGTATCCGATGTAAAACGTGTGTGTGTGAAAAGTTAAATAAAATATCATAAATCCACAAATTGTCTCAATTTTCGATCCTCAATGGTCAAATATATCTTTTATTAACTCGTGAGATATAAACTCCAAACTTATTCTTTTAACTCTTTTCTCAAGGTGTGATCAAAAACTAATTTTATATACTAATCATCACACTCTCTATTTTGAATAGATTTCACTAATGTTAAGTCAATATCTCAACAAATAAGAATTCTCCTATATTCTAATTGCTTTAATCTCTAAAACTCAATTAGACTAATAAATGGAAATCGTTTTCTCCCAAAGTTTCTTTATAGATTTCAGTGGTTTTAGACAGAGGTTAGCAAAGCGATATAACTCTCAAGACTGAAATTAAATTGAGTGCTCAAATTGAAATAATCTAAAGTTGAGTGTAAATGTGACTCCTATATGTTTTCCCCTTCAAAATCTAGTCATCATCTAGTACATTTCTAGCTTGGTGAAACAAATAAAAGTAAACGACGATTAAAAGAACCACATGATATGTTTGTTGAATGTCACATCCAATGCGATCACATGTTAGCCATGCATAGCCGTCTAAAACTCTCTCATGAATAAGTTGGAAAGTACTTATTCGAAGAGTAATATTTTCGAAAGTAAAACATTGATATGGTCCTAGTCAAAGCCTAACATTTTTTAAAGAAAACTCTGTTTAGGAAAAGAGTTAAAACCACAATGGAACAAAATAACTTTTGCTTCCCTTCATTATTCATGCTGAAACTTGTTCACGCGAACCCTATTATTCCCAAGTGCACGCATGACTTTAGCAACTTTGGGACCAACTTGCAGTTAGTCCCTGAACTTCTTCTAGGATTGATTTGGTCCTTTTTCTTGCAATTTTAATCCTTGGTTTTTATTCTCATCCAATTGATCCCGTGTAATCTTCAATCATCATTTTTTTTTATCCAACTTACCTATTGAATATTTACATTTGATCCCCAAACTTTGGAAATGGTCCATTTTTGTCGATTTTTCATTTCTTTCCTCCAATTTCACTTCTAATCATTGAGTTTTACCTAACAAACAATATAAACAAGAGATTAAGATATAATGCATCAAAATTCACCCTCATATATTAACGACCTAGATAAGTGTATAAATTACAGTTCAAACAAGTTCATAATTATAATACAAAAATTAATATGCACGTATCCGATGTAAAACGTGTGTGTGTGAAAAGTTAAATAAAATATCATAAATCCACAAATTGTCTCAATTTTCGATCCTCAATGGTCAAATATATCTTTTATTAACTCGTGAGATATAAACTCCAAACTTATTCTTTTAACTCTTTTCTCAAGGTGTGATCAAAAACTAATTTTATATACTAATCATCACACTCTCTATTTTGAATAGATTTCACTAATGTTAAGTCAATATCTCAACAAATAAGAATTCTCCTATATTCTAATTGCTTTAATCTCTAAAACTCAATTAGACTAATAATTTATTGACAAAAGTCGATTTCTCTCAATTAAGTGTTTGAGATTTAATCAATGCATGTAGTACATCTTATGTTTCGTGCATTATTTTTTCATATTTGACGTGCGTATTTTGTTTCATACACTATCTTAATCCCCTTTTGAGTTTATTTTTTGAGATTTTTAATAAGTGTTCTTATTGGGATTTTTATATGATAGCTTTCATACATGTATCATGATATCTCTTTTTATACAATGATTAGTGTAATATCCCTTTATTAAACATTCATTTGCCTTAGACAAACAAGATTTTTCATACATGGAATTTTCATTCATCTCAATATCTTCCCACAAAAGTTCAATTACCCCAAACTATACTAAATTTGATTTAAGAATATATAATATAATAGTTTTTGAATTTAACATCTAAGTCCAACTATTTTAACTTATAAAGCATATAAATCAACTCATTATTTCACAGTGTAAAACTTAATTCATGTGCACAAAGGGAATCAAAATTCACATAGATAATAAAAATTAATCTAAGCATGTAACTTATTCAAGATTCATATAACAACACATAGTATCAAATATGTACATCATTATCGACAAGGCTAACTAACACATACAAACAAACTAACTAAAAAGAAAATATTTTTTGAAACTTTTTCTACTTTTTTTCATATATAATAAAGCAATAAACACTATAATCACACAAAAATAATAAAAATAATTATTTTTTCCCACCCTCAAACTTAGATCCGATATTGCCCTTAATGTTTTAAAATATCATCAAGTAAATAAAATAAAAGGGAATAAGAGACTCCCAAAATGTATGTCTGATTTGGAGGTTGATTTGGAATAAAACTTTTTGGAGCTAGATGGTCTGCTTGACTGCGTCCTTCCCCTTGTCCAATTTAGTTTGTGTGTTCTTAAGTGTCATATTTCTAGAAAATGAATAAAATCTAATCATTAATGATATAAGAATATGGAACAATTAATATTACTTTCAAACACATCCCAACAAATAAGAAAATCTAGGGAGAAACGGAATATGAGTTAACTCGGATGACGATCGCCCGTTACAACCACCTTTACCTAACCTAATATCTAGAAAACATAATAAATAAAGGAAAAGAAGATTGAGTTGCCTCCCAAATAAGTTCTTATTTATAGTCATTAGCTTGAATTTGTTGTTCTGGCCATTAATTGTGGTTTCAAAAGGAAATTTATAACCTTGCAACGATTGCACTTGCTGAAGTTTTCAGCTTTTTTTTTTTTACCCTCCAAACCTTCAAGTTACTAAACTGGTCCGTAATTGCTACAACCAATCTACCAACTCCTTTCCTGTAATGATGACTTCCATAAGTATTCTTCTCTTCATGATCAAGTGTTTTGCACTCCTCAAGATAGTGTAAGTGTTATACCCTAGGTCCAATCAACTTTGAACATAAGCACTTTTAATGTATATATAACCGATGCATATTTATGACAAGATCTATTATTTAATTCAATTAATATTCTAATTAATTAAATAATAGAATCCGTAGATTCAAGTCTTGATGATTTGTTAATCACAAGGAGTTGTGATTGTGAGATACAAATTATATATGACTGAATCTTAAATCGTCCGTGGTCGTATGTAATAATGAGATAAGGATATCGTTATTACGGATAGATCATCACGTGTAGCATTTCTTACTTATGAAGTAAGTAGTTGATCTCACAAGCTAAAGTGTGGAGACACTTGAATGAACACGTGAATGTTTTGTTATAAAACAAAACATTGGAGACCCGCTGAGAGATTCCACATGGAAAACTATCTGAGTGTCAGTGGTTAATCTCTAACGTTCGGTAGTGGAATTGGTCCTTTGACTTGAGGTCATCATAGTGCCTTATGTGAGGACAGTCATGCTTTGGTGATGTCGGATGTTGCTCTGTCAATGGTCGTTAATACGGCATTGTTCGGGTATGTCAAGAATCATATGAAGGTTGTGAATTATCAATAGAGGATTCGTCACTCTTAGATAGTAAGAGATTATGATCTACATTTCATCCAATTAAGTTGATAATGAAATCTTTGGCCAAGGTAAACTCATAAGTCGGAAAAGAGTTTTCGACTTACATTGACTTAACAGTAGGATAAAAGATATGATCGATAATTGAGATTGACACACGTCCATATCTCATAATTAATCGGATCATATTGACGAAAGGATTATAGTTTCACGGTAAACGAACAAGTTTGATTTTGTCACGCCACGTGACATTTCCCGTCACATGTATTGCCCTGGCACATTGCTAGATGTCAATTTGGGACAACAAATGTAAATTGATGATAAATTAAAAGGGTATTTTAATTTATCAGTTTTGATTAGATCAAAATAATAATTTACGTCGTTAGGCATCTTGATCGAGAACCTAATGGGTCATACACAAAAGAGAATCAAAAGAATGAGATTTACCAATTAATTAATTAACAAGTGTTGGATAATTAATTAATTGGGTTGCTTATTAATAGGCCCGAATTAATTAATTGGATTAATTAATTCATGGACCGAATTTAATTAATTTGATTAATTAAATGTTGGACCGGGTTAAGTTAAGAGATGTGCCGCCCGTTTGGACTTGTATTAATAGGCCGTTAGGGTTTGAAAACTAGAAATGAATTTGCATTATTCTTGCTAGCACGAGAACAGAAAACCTTGGCCGTCATTCTTGTTCTCTGTGTGGATCACCATTGGAGGCTGGACAATTGGACAGCTTGGATTGTAGATCGTGATCATGGGAGTTCGTGAATCAGTAAAAGAGTTTGCAGAATTCATCAAAGGTATTATTTCTATCACAATTTCTATCTAAACATAAAACAGATCATGTTTGAGAATCGAAATTTACTTCTAATTCCGCTGCGCATGTATAAGTAAGTTCCCAACAGTGGTATCAGAGCATACTTTGTGTTTGTTAGAAATTGATTTGCATGATTAAACAATCAAAAGTTAATTGTTTAATTTTTCTTGAATCTAGCAATTTAGAAAATTATTTTTCATCTTCGAAAATATGTTTTGGAACGGAAAATAATTTTTTTTGGTTGAATTTTGGATCTGAAATTCATGTCGGCGGCGGCGAAGCCGCCGATCGTAGGGCAGCTGTGAGCCGGACAGTCCAGAAACAGCAGCGACGGTCGTCGTCGCTGCAGGGGCGTTCGCCGTCGCTGCAAGTTGCAGCTGCTGCTTGAAATCGCAGCAGCGTGCGACGCTGCTGCTGGTTGTAGCAGCAGCGCTGTGCGCTGCTGCCGTGCCCAGCGGTGTGTCCCGCTGTGTGACAGCGGCGGCGCACCGTTGTTTCTTCATAGATGAAGCGCCAGCGCCGGCGTCGGAATCCAAGAGAAATGGGACGGTTTTCATTTTAGGGTTTCAGTCGATTTTTTGGGTGAGTGGAGGCGGGGGCCTCTTCTGCAATTTGTAAGATTGCAAGCCCCCGCCTGCAATTATGGAAAATGGGTCATTTTGCAATATTTAAATTGAGTCCCTGTCATGCAATTTTCGAAATTGAAGGGCTTGTATTTAATTTTAAACTTGGGTCAATTTGCAATTTTCAAAAGGGTTTTGAATTTAAATATTAAAATAGTTTTAAATTAATTTTTAAAATGGTTTGACCTTAAAGTTTTCAATTTTGACCCGTTTAGAATTTTATTTAAAATTGACGACCTTTTTATATTTTCGTTAAAAATTAGATTTTAACTTAAATATTAAATTTTGACCCTAAGTTGAGTTTTATTTTATTTAGGAGTTTTATCCTAAATTAAAAAGTTAATTCAATTAAATTAGAGTTGGACCCTAATTTAGTGTTTAATTAAAATTTGATTTTAATTAAATTATTCACCCTAATATATTCTTGAAATTAGAGTTGGACTCTAATTTGACATTTCAATTGAAATTTGATTTTAATTAAATTGTCTCGCCCTAAAACTTTTCTTAGAATTAGAGTTAGACTCTAATTTTGTATTTAATTAAAATATGATTTTAATTAAATAAGTTCGCCATAATATCTTGAAATTGGATTATGACTCCGATTTTATATTTAATTAAAATTTGATTTTAAATTAAATTTAACCGCCTTAAGTTTTGAAATTAGAGTTGGACTCTTATTTTTTATATTTAATTAGAATTCGATTTTAATTAAATTATGTTATTTTAAAACTTGGAAATTAGAGTTGGACTCTAATTTGATATTTAATTAAAATTTGATTTTAATTAAATAGTTATGCCCTTTAATAGTGGAATTAGAATGAGATTCTAATTTGGTATATAAAATTAAAATTTGATTTTAATCAAATATACCCGCTAATGAAATTAATTGATTAATTTGATTAATTAATTATTCTGATCCATTTGTCTAAATTAGTTTAGACGACTTTAATTGCTAGAAACTTGAAATATGTTTGCATATAATATTAGATATTATATAGGAATGTATTTATATGATGAATGTTCTACTAGTGGATGATTATGGACTCGACCATGTGGATATGTTGAATGGTTAGTTTTATTCTTGTTGTTTTATGGGCCTACGAGCTCTAATTTATTTTGGACCGCGAGTCCGTTATTATTATGGGTCTGCGCGTCCAATATTATTTAGGTCTGCGTGCCAACTAGTATATGATACAAGTTGCCGTTGGACTAATTGAAGATACAAGAAGAGGAGGAGACCATAGAGATGGAGCATTGTATGAATCAATGATATACCCTCTAGGAACTAACCAGCTAGTCTTCCTTATGGCTCAGGAGGACTAGATAGTATAAGTCCATAATCATCCACACTATTATATATATGTTTATTTGCATGTTAGATGTATAATAAAATATATATAATTATTATGATGAGACATTTGCATGCAAAATCCCTCGTTAAAAATATTAAGTTAGTTTCTTATTCACCTTCCATCATTATAGTGAAGAACGAGAGTCCAAAATCGATCTCAGCTTGTTGAGTACACTCAAGGCTGATCTATTATGGATGTTTTGACACTATGAAATATTAGATATTTCTGAATGATAGGTTTGATTGAACTTATCTTTTGTTGAGTACACTTAAGGAGATAAATTTTAAAGGCATATTAAAATATTAAGTCATATTTATATTTGCTTTCCATCATTATAGTGAAAAACGAGAGTCCGAAATCGATCTCAACTTGTTGAGTACACTCAAGGCTGGTCTATTAGGGATCTGTTTGACACTATGAAATATTAGATATTTCTGAATGATGGGTTTGACTTAACTAAAACTTATCTTTTGTTGAGTACACTCAAGGAGATGAATTTTAGAGGCATGTTAAGCTAACACATAAGATGTGTGAAGACAAAGAGTTGTCAGCTTAATGATCTGGGAGTTGTATGGAGATACAATTGATAATAGTATCTACCCAAATGTTTTATTAAGATTTGTTGAGTACACTCAAGGTTTTAATATAATAAATGGGATCCCAGCCCACTGGGAATCAAGTATGGATTCCTAAATTTATGTGAGAGGGTCACAAATTTGAGTTAAATAGTGGGAGCGAAATTAATTTAATAAAAGACCATATTAATTAAATTGGTGCAGTTTATATATTATTCTTTTACTTTTCGTCGTTTAAATTTATTGAATCTTGAGTAACCATATGTATTTGAGCGGCATACTGTATGCCAACAACCAAACCAAATTTTCTTGATTGGCACCGCAATCTGAGAATTGTTCTCATGCATGATAATTGATTATGTCCTTGAGTAGCCCTTTCCAGAGACACTCGTTGATGACTCAATAAAGGAAGAGGTGGCTGCTATAATAAACACAGTGATGACGATAGTACTGCAACATGTGTGATGTTTGCGAATATGTCACCTGAGTTACAAAAGCAACATAAGAGTATAGATGCTAACACATGTTTTTCATCTCAAAGTGTTGAATGATAAATAATCACGTGTGGAAATATATGAGATTTCCTAGCAACTATACCAATGTATAATGGCAGAAAAATCTCCGGCCAGTTCTGGTGTGCTGAAGATGTTGACTACTTTGAGAAGTTGTCTCAATTGAGTTCATTCATGAATAATGAACTAAGTATGACTTGGTTCTACAATCTTTGCCAGTAGGTTATTCATAACTAATTATGAATTTAACATGGATAAATTCAAATGCACACTTATTGAGTTGCTGAACATGCTCAAGACTGTTAAGCCCAATATCTATATTTGTAGTGGGGCAAATCTTAGTCATAGATTCCTGTAGGGAAGTCTAAAGGATGTTTTGGGAAAACAACCAAGATGGCTGAGACAGTTAAAGCGAATAAGGACAATATCAAATCTAATGACCATTGATATCATTTTGGAAAGATAGGTCATTGGAAAGAAAATTGCAAGGCTTATATCTACTTCATTAGTTTCATGGGTATTGGATACTAGATATGGATCTCATATTTGTATAAATATGCAAAAACTAAACAGAAGTAGATCACTGCAAAAAAAAAAAGGGAGAAGTTGACATGTACGTTGAAAATGAGTAAAAGTTGCCGCATTGCCTGTAGGAGCTACTTCTTGCCTTTGCCTTAGGCTCAATATTAGAATTAGAGAAATATTATTTTGTTCTTTCCATTACCAAGAGCATTAAATAAATTTTATGTTTGGATATGAATTATTTTAACGTTAAAAACAATTGTTGTTCCTTTTATCTTGATAAGATCTTAATGGTTATGGTAAATTACAAAATGACATTTATATTCTAAATATTGAGTATTCTATAATGAGTATAGATAAATAAAGGCATAAAAATGATAATCTGAATAACACCTATATCTGGCATTACAGATTTGGTCATATAAATGAAAATGCAATTCCAAACTTACATGGAGATGTACACTTGGGTCAAATGATTTCGAATCATTTGACAAATGCAAAATGTCTGTTAAGCATAATGATCATATCTCCTTGTACTTGAAAATGAGAAAGATCTGCATAATTACTGAGTCTAATACATAGTGATGTATGTGGACACATATCAATCAAATGCTAGATAAAGTTTCTATTATCTCATCATATTTACTAGACGGCTATTTCAGAAATGGTCATGTATATTTGATGAAATTCAAGTATGAAACTTTTGAAATGTTCAAGGGATTCAAACTAGAAATTGAGAAACAAATAGGTAAATAAATTCTCACACTAAGATTTGATCGATGTGGAGAATATCTAAAATGTAGAATTTTAGATTATCTAAAGGAGAATGTGATTCTCTCGCAGTGGATTCCTCTACATGCATTGCAACATAATGATGTATTTACAATGAGGAATCGTGTACTATTAGATATAGTACAATAAGGACAAGCCATGCAAATGCTTCAAAATCGTTTTGAGATCATGCACTGATTGCCACATGCCACGCACTAATTGTGTCATATCTAAATCGGTTAACAAAACTCCATACAAGTTATGGAAAGACAGAATGCCCCATTTTTCTCATATGAAAGATTGGGGCTATGACGCTTATGTGAAGTGTACTGAATCGGATAAGTTTGAAACTAAATTCGATAAATATATATTTGTGGGATATTCAAGAGACAATTGGATATCAATTCTATAATCTCATTGAGAAGAAGGAGTTCATCTCAAGACATATCATATTCCTAGAGAAAATGTTTGTTCTAGGAGAGGACTGTGGGAGTAGATTAAATCTTGAAAGAATTCAAGGATTCACAGATATAGTTAACCAAGTACCAAGGTTTGGACCTTGGTCAACCCGCCTAATGGATTAGAATCCATAGGTTGTAAATGAGTTTACAAGAAAAGTTCAATATGGATTAAAATAAGCCTTTTGGACCTGAAATATTCAATTTGATATAAAAGTCAAAATGTTTGATTTTATTAAAAATGAATTGTGTGTTTAAAAGAAGATAGTGGGAGCAATGTCGTATTCCTAATATTATATGTATGAGACATATTAATAGGAAACGACGTCTTTATATTTCAATTGTTGAAATTATGGTTGTTAAATAATTTATTCATAATAGATATATGAGAAATAGCTTGATCTATAGAGATAGATCTATAAGATTGTTTAACTCATCCAGATCTATATAGATAAAACCTTAAGAAGATTTTATATGGAGAAAAGGAACTGGGAGTTCATGGATACATTGATGCTAACTTCTAGTCGGACTAGAATGATAGCATATTTCAATTAGGATATTGATTTACTCTTAAGCGATGTGTTGAAAAGGTTCCAAATCGAAAATCATCGTTGATTCAATAATAGAAGCCTCATACATCACTGCTTTAGAAAGCAACAAAAGTTGTTGTCTGGGTCAAAGTGTTTATTAATAAACTTGGAGTAGTTCCTAACATTGTTGATCACATGCTTCTGTATTGTGATAATAGTGGAGTCATCGTGCAAACGAGGGAACTAAGGTCTCATCATTGATCCAAACATGTGTTAAGGTAGTATTATCTCATTGGAAAGATAATACAATGAAATGACGTAAAGAAAGAACGAATTCTCACGAGTTATTAAATTGCATATCCATTGACAAAGAGTTGTCACAGTATAATCATGATTGTCATGTAGACTCTTATGGTATAAGATACATAAGGGATTGGATCTAGTGCAAGTGGGAGTTTGTAAGTGTTATGCCCTAGGTCCAATCAACTTTGAATATAAGCACTTTTAATGTATATATAACCGATGCATATTTATGGCAAGATCTATTATTTAATTCAATTAATATTCTAATTAATTAAATAATAGAATCCGTATATTCAAGTCTTGATGATTTGTTAATCACAAAGAGTTGTGATTGTGATATACAAATTATATATGACTGAATCTTAAATCGTCTGTGGTCGTATGTAATAACGAGATAAGAATATCGTTATTACGGATAGATCATCACGTGTGACATTTCTTACTTATGAAGTAAGTAGTTGATCTCACAAGCTAAAGTGTGGAGACACTTGAATGAACACGTGAATGTTTTGTTATAGAACAAAATATTGGAGACCCGCTGAGAGATTCCACATGGAAAACTATCTGAGTGTCAGTGGTTAATCTCTAACGTTCGGTAGTGGAATTGGTCCTTTGACTTGAGGTCATCATAGTGCCTTATGTGAGGACAGTCATGCTTTGGTGATGTCGGATGTTGCTCTGTCAAGGGTCGCTAATACGGCATCGTTCGGGTATGTCAAGAATCATATGAAGGTTATGAATGATCAATAGAGGATTCGTCACTCTTAGATAGTAGGAGATTATGATCTACATTTCATCCAGTTAAGTTGATAATGAAATCCTTGGCCAAGGTGAACTCATAAGTCGGAAAAGAGTTTTCGATTTACATTGACTTAACAGTAGGATAAAAGATATGATCGATAATTGAGATTAACACACGTACATATCTCGTAATTGATCGGATCATATTGACGAAAGGATTATAGTTTCACGGTAAACGAACAAGTTTGATTTTGTCACGCCACGTGACATTTCCCGTCACATGTATTGCCCTGGCACATTGCTAGATGTCAATTTGGGACAACGAATGTAAATTGATGATAAATTAAAAGGGTATTTTAATTTATCAGTTTTGATTAGATCAAAATAATAATTTACGTCGTTAGGCATCTTGATCGAGAACCTAATGGGTCACACACAAAAGAGAATCAAAAGAATGAGATTTACCAATTAATTAATTAACAAGTGTTGGATAATTAATTAATTGGGTTGCTTATTAATAGGCCCGAATTAATTAATTGGATTAATTAATTCATGGACCGAATTTAATTAATTTGATTAATTAAATGTTGGACCGGATTAAGTTAAGAGATGTACCAGCCCGTTTGGACTTGTATTAATAGGCCGTTAGGGTTTGAAAACTAGAAATGAATTTGCATTATTCTTGCTAGCACGAGAACAGAAAACCTTGGCCGTCATTCTTGTTCTCTGTGTGGATCACCATTGGAGGCTGGACAATTGGACAGCTTGGATTGTAGATCGTGATCATTGGAGTTCGTGAATCAGCAAAAGAGTTTGCAGAATTCATCAAAGGTATTATTTCTATCACAGTTTCTATCAAACATAAAGCAGATCCTGTTTGGGAATCGAAATTTGCTTCTAATTCCGCTGCGCATGTATAAGTAGGTTCCCAACAGATAGCGGGTTGATTGAGTAGAATATTAATGGTGAAACTTTGTTATCTGTCTTCCACTCAAGATTATCTAACGCTTTTTAAAATCCATGAATGCACTTCCAGTTACTAAGAATATTTTTTCCAAGATTACTGGCATGTCTTGTTTTCTCCAACATCAAGGATGATGAAATCAACTGGGAACGTGGAATTCCTATCTTTGATAACCATATTCTCCACCACCCCTTAAGGATACCTGATTGAACCTTTAGCCAACTATAAGTTACTGAAGTTTCTTTGGTCCCTTAGGAGGGAGTTTGTGTTGTAGGATTGCACTGCACTCTTCTGACGATTCCACTCTTTCACATTCTGACGTCTTTCTCTTTTTAGTCACCATCTCTTTTAAAATCTTCGAATTGTTATGAATCTGTAAGATTGCATCAATGAAAGGAATGTTGATATGAAGCTTTCTGAGTGCATCCAAGAACTTTGCAAGCTGCTTCTCCAACTTGTTGTTTTGTAACCTTTGAGAAAATGGGACTGAATGTATGTTTGAATTGACCGAAATGGTTGTCTTAATCTATAGATTGTCTGAACGTTCTTTTTAATTTACCTTTGTTGATTTTTCAGAGTGAACTACTTCTTCCTCACCCGTGATAGGTACTCGATTATCCTCATATTCTTTCTTCTTTATCTTAATTTCTAAAACCTAGATTCCACTCTTTGTAGTGATAACATTCACCTGATCCTTAGTTAGATGCTTTCGAAGCCTATGAGGAAATTAGAATGGCAGCACATAAGCTTGTACAGTGATAGCAAACTTAATTGATGGCATATCGACTATATAATCCTTTACAGTTTTGATAGCTAACACCTATTCACGTGGATTCTTTTCAGTATCATTCGACAAAGCATATTGTGTTCTATTAGACAATGCAAATGCTATCTTTCCCATTGGATTTTTCAAATTTTTTTATTGAAGCCGACTGGTTTTGAAAGTAGTGTCCGTCTTTGTGAGGTACTAGAAAAGTAGATCATCTAAAGATGATCTCTTCTCTTGATATTGCTGTACTCCTTGTATGTTGCCTTGAATCTGATTTTCTTGACCATGATTATTAGCTTATGAGAAGTTTGGATGATTCCTTCATCCCGAATTATATGTGTTGAAGTTAGGATTGTTTTATCTCCTCTAAAAATTTTATATGTATTGTACATTGTAAAGCCAAATGCACAACGGAAGTAAACAGAAAACGAATTACAAACCAATATTGAGAAGCCAAGAAACGAATTCTTTATAGCATTTTTGGGCTCAAAATACAAATTATTGTACCCTTGTGTACAAAGCAACCACAAAACACCACAATCCCTAATTTAATCAACACCGGTTACTCAATGGCTCAAGATAAACACACAGCCAAACCAGACAGCCCACTCTTTCTCGCGCACAACCACAAAGGCCACTAATCTCACAAATTGAGGATTTAAACCAAAAGTTAAAATCCAACTCAAGATTCACAAAGAAAAAAGAGAAGAGAAATACGAAGAACTCTCGAAGATAAGAAAACGCCAGAAACTTCCCATACACGCTAGAAAGATAGAATGAATTTTTTCACTTAAGGAATGAAAGCTCCAGCAGGTATATAATGGCCCAAGTTATGGGCCAAATAATCAGCCCACAAGTCAGCCCATTCATCTACAGCCAGAGCAGCTCAAATGTGATTTGACTTGGCCCTGGGTTTATAAGCCAGTTGCTTTGAGTTATCGGGCAATGGTCATTTATCTTTTCTAGCAATATGGGCCAAACCCAATGGTTTCGTCATTGCCCAATTTGTTAGAAATGAATGTCACAAATGGCATTAAATTCCAACAAATTTCCCCCTTGATGCCAATGCTATAAATCACCAAAACGTATTAGTGTTTTGGAACACCAACACCAAGGAGGTCATCACCTGCAATAACACAAAGTTACCCAGTATCAATCCTTAGAATTTGTAAGCAAAATTTAAACTTGGAAAGAGGAAGTACATTTGTTCCCATATCTACGGGATTAAATTGTGTAAGGATTTTCTCAAGCAAAATAGATTCTTTATGAACAATTTCTCTAATGAAACGCATCGTAACATATATGTGTTTACTCCTATTATGAAAAACAGGATTTTGCACAGCAATTTGACTATCACAATAACCCACAACAGGATCATGCAATTCATTTAATTCACATAATAAGCCTTTAAACCACAAAAACTCTTTTATAACTTTAGTAGCAACTACATATTCAGCTTCAGTAGTAGATAAGGCAACAATAGACTACAATTGAGACTTCCAACTAATGCACATACCACATAAAGTAAACACATATGCAGTTGTTGATTTCCTATTGTCCTTATTACCAGCATAATCAGAATCCATATACCCTTTCAACACAACACCCTCTTTAAAATATTTAAAATGTAATGCTGACTAAAATGTAATCCTAAGTCAGCATAACTTTTTAGATATCTTAAAAGTAATTTTAATGCAGTCCAATGTTCAGGATTAGGGTTTGCCATAAATCTACTCAAAATGCTAATAGCATGTACAATATCAAGCCGAGTACACACCATAGTATACATAACAGATCCAACAACATTATCATAATGCACATTTTGCATGTATTTAATATCAGATGCATTTTGTGAACATTGTTCTTTACTCAATTTAAAATGACAAGCAAGAGGCAAAGTAACAAGTTTAGAATCATGCATAACAAATTTAGATACCACCTTTTTCACATAGTCAGATTGGGTTAAAAGAAGTTATTGTTGTGATCTTTTTTTTTTTCAATATCTATTCCTAAAATCCTCCTAGCATGTCCTAAGTCTTTCATTTCAAATTCAGCACTCAAAACTTTTTTAATGTCATTTATATCAGTTATTTTATGTCCAATCAACAACATACCATCAACATACAAAAGTAATAAACAATCGCAGCATTCTTATCATTTTTTTTAAAAATAAAGACAATGATCAAAGGCACTTCGCACAAAATCAATAAAAGACACATAATTGTCAAATCTAATATACCATTGTTTAGGTGATTATTTCAAACCATACAAAGATCTATTGAGCAAACAAACATGATTAGGCTTTTTAGAATCTATAAAAATTTATGTTGAATCATATAAATCGTTTCATCCAAGTCACCATGCAAGAAGACAGTTTTAACATCCATTTGTTCAAGCTCTAAATCATATTGTGCAACCAAAACAAGCATGATTCTTATAGTAGTATATTTCACGACGACGAGAAAATTTCATTATAATCAATACCAAGTTTATGAGTAAACCCCTTTGCAACAAGTCTAGCTTTAAACATAAGAGGCTTTTTAGACGAACTACCCTCCTTAATACTATAAACCTACTTACAATCTACCAAAGACTTATCCTTAGGTTTATGAACTAATTTCCCAGTATTATTATTCACAAGGGACTTCATTTCATCTTCCATAGCACCTAGCCACTCATTAGATTGTCGACAACTCAAAACCTCCTTATAAGTTTTAGTCTCCTTAAAAGCTAAGTCTTGATATTACAAAACAACAAATGATTGATAATCACCAATCCTAACAGGTTCCCTAATCTCTCTTCTAACTCTATCACGAGCAAGTTGATAATCATTTAGAGGATCAACTACATCACCTACTAAGTCATGTTCACCATCTTCAACAAGTTCATGAAAACCAGTGACGCCATCATTCTCCTCATCAACCTCATTCTCAACTTGTTCCTTCTCAACAAGTTCAAGAAAATGGCCTAATCTAACTTGCATCCTAGTCTCCTCATCATCATCCCTCTTAGGAACATCACTAGAGACTTTCTTACTTAAACAGGGCATATCATTTTCATTAAAAGTCACATTCCTACTGATTATCATCTTAAATCTTTCTTATCTCTCACCAAAAGTCTGTATCTTTTCACTCCCTCAGGATACCCCATGAAAACACATTTCTGAAATCTAAGTTCCAACTTGCCTATACTTTGGTGAGAATAAGCAGCACACCCAAAAGTCATCAAGGTAGTATAATCAGATAACTCTTCAGGTGTCTTACCATTCAAGACACTAGAAGGAGTCATATTCACAATATAAACAGCCGTCATAATAACCTAACCCCAAAGAACTTTAGGAACTCTCAAACTAA
This sequence comes from Fraxinus excelsior, assembly GCA_019097785.1. NCBI lineage: Eukaryota > Viridiplantae > Streptophyta > Magnoliopsida > Lamiales > Oleaceae > Fraxinus > Fraxinus excelsior. Next base: position 19,969,174 of record CM032631.1, on the reverse strand, counting down.
TCATCATGCATCTAACCTTATCCAATATAGTCTTATTTATTCTTTCAACAACTCTATTTTGTTGAGGAGTATAAGGAACAGTTTTATGCATGAAGATCCCATCATCTCTACACAACTGATTAAATTCAGAATTACAAAATTTCAAACCATTGTCCGTTCTTAAAACCTTTATCTTTTTATCCATTTTCAATTAAAAATTTTCAATTTTTAAACTTTTCAAAAGTGTCTGATTTTTGTTTCAAAAGATAAATCCAAACTTTTCTTGAAAAATCATCAATCAATGATAAAAAAAAATATTTGTTACCACCTTGAGTGGTAGTAGATAATGGACCTCACATGTCAGAATGAATATACTCATGGATAGAGGTAGTCTTATGCTGACTAGTATTAAAATAAACTCTATGTTGTTTTCCTAAGGTGCAATGCTCACATAATGGAACCTTAGAAATCACATATTTACCAAATGTCCATCTTTCATTCAAAATATATAAGCCTTTCTATCTCACATGGGCTAACCTGTTATGCTACTTCAGAGTAGCATCAATCTCAGCACTAGACGATTCAGCAATGTGACTCTAAATTACACTGGCTCTAGTGACATATATACCATTTCTCTTGGAACCTTTGAAAATAACTAAGGAGCCTCTAATTGTTTTCACATAACCATCACCAATCCAGTTTTGAAGGTCAATTGTCATCTAGATTACCTATTGAAATCAAGTTCCTATTCAAATAAGGGATATACTTTACTTTTTCCAAGGTAAAGGTGTATCCATTGTCAAACTTCAAGGTCACACTATCAATTCTTTTAATGCTATAAGCTACATTGTTACTCATAACCACCTCTCTACCATCAAGATCCTTAAAGTTCTCTAACCAATGTCTTTTAGAGGTCATATAGAATGTACACCTCGAATCCAGAATCCATTCACTATCCTGATCACTGTCATTTACACAGTTGACAGTGTTCAAATCAGAAGTAAGTTTTGTCACCACATATACATCAACAGTGGTCTCACCTAGAGGTTCAACAGCATTCCCCTTATTCACTTCATATCTCTCTATTCATTCTTCTTTTTATAACATTCCTTTATAAAATGTCATGTCTTACCACATTCATAACACTTCCTATTTCTACTTCTAGACTTAGATCTAGATCTCCCATTCCCTTTATTCTTAAAATTGTTATAATTGTTACAATGATTATTCTTACCACTGACTTGCCTAGGCATAGGTCTGCCTCTCACAGACGAACTCTCAAAATGCTTCCCAGTTCTATCAACTTTAAGCTCTAACTCTTTACTTCTTAAAGAATTGATAACTATGTCAGGTGTTAAGGTATCTCTGCCATACTTGATAGCAGACTTAACATCTTTATAGACTCCAGGTATAACATTCAAAAAGATAATATCCTTATATTCGTCAGAAACCTTATCCTCAACATTAGTGATTTATTGAACTAATTTATTGAAAATATCAAGATTATCATCTAAGTCCTTAAACATATCTATCTTAAAGCTAAAAAAACCTCTCTAAAAGGAAGAGTTTATTAGATAGACTTTTAGACATATACTGTTCTTCTAATTTTTCCCTCAAATCCTTAGCACTATCTTGTTTTCCTATCTTTCTCAGTACTTGATCAAATAAATGAATAATTATAGAAGTATATGCAAGTTCATCAAATTCATGCTTTTGATAATCAATCATAGTAGCAGGAAAATCACCAGTTATAGCCTTAGCCACTTTCTGTTGAACTAAGACCCCTTTCTTTCTTTCTTTTTTGCTGCCAAATGGGGAAATCCCCATTTCCATTAAGAACTCTAAGTTCAAATGTTGCCATTGTCATTTGAAGTTTTTAATCAACACAAAATATTTTTGAGGTCACAGTCCCACAGGAAACAGATACTTCAAAACAACCACTTTAGAGTCACACAACTTAACAATGTAAATCAAAACAGGCATACAACTTAGTGAACAGTGATAATAAGCAATTTTAATAGTCTCAGTAATCAACAGAAGATAAGCATTGAGATTAAAACAAGCCAACTATCACAAGAACTCACGCAGAATTAAGCCACTGAAAATTAAGCAGCTAATAATAAAAAAATTAACAATCTTATGTGTTTAAATTCATCAGGATTCCTTGAGGCTCAAGACCTAAGGTCAAGGCTCAATACTAACACCAGGGAACATAAATCACATGGAAAAATAGGAGGGAATGTCAAAATTCAGAGATGCAGTAATAACACAATAAGAAAACAAAAATGCAGAGGATTCAGGAATGTTTCACCACACTGGTTGGAAAGAACCAAGCAGGTTCCAGCAACTAGTAACAAACAACTCAAAGTTCACAACTCCAGCCAAGTTCACCAAGAATCAATGTTCCTCACAAGAAACAAAAAAAAAAAAAAAAAACAAAGAGGATTAATGACCAAAACGAAAATGGGGAAAATTAGGATTTTTGTAATTCAATCGATTTTAGGGTATCATCTGAAAATTGATTTTCCAGTGATAAAACCATCAATTGAAGGCTCGATAAGGCCTTACACACACTCTGATACCACTTGTAAAGCCAAATGCACAGCGAAAGTAAACAGAAAATGAATTACAGACTAATATCGAGAAGCCAAAAAATGAATTCTTTATAGCATTTTTGGGCTCAGAATACAAGTCATTATACCCTTTTGTACAAAGCAATAGCCACAAAACACCTAAATCCCTAATATATTCAACATCGGTTACTCAATGGCTCGAGACAAACACAAGGCCAAATCGGATAGCCCACTCTTTCATGCACACAACCACAAATGCTACTAATCACGTAGATTAAGGATTTAAACCAGAAGTTAAAATCCAACTTAAGGTTCACAAAGAAAAAAGAGAAGAGAAACACAAAGAACTCTCGAAGAGAAGGAAACGCTAGAAGCTTCCCAAACATGCTAGAAAGAGAGAATGAGTTTTTTCACTTAAAGAATGAAAGCTCTAGTAGGTATATAATGGCCGAGGTTAAGGGCAAAATAATTAGCCCACAAGTCAGCCCATTCATCTATAGCCAGATCAACTCAAATGTGATTAGATTTATGCCGGGGTTTATAGGCCTGTTGCTTTGAGTTATCAGGCAATGGTCATTATCTTTTCCAGCAATATGGGCCAAGCCCAATGGTTTCTATATTGCCCAATTTGTTAGAAATGAATGTCAAAAATGGCATCAAATTCCAACATACATTTTCAGACTTATATGTATGAGTGAAAGCTAGGGCACAACTTCTTGTATAATTTTTTGCACAACTTTCATATACTGGTGTAGGTTGGTGTATCATGTGTAGGGATAGCAAAAAAATAATATGGACAAATCCGATACTCCTAGGGCCCTGCCCCGAATGGGGCGGGAATTACCCGCTTAATTGAGTATTCTAGTCGGGGACGGGTAACATGTGCCCCACCCCATTTAATGTTTTTTTTAGAATTTAATACTTTAAATTAAGGATTTTACAAAATTTTATTAGTTCTTTTAGAAAATGGCAACGAAAATTATTTATCTCAATCTAATGAATGAGAACAATAAAATAATTTATCAAAAACTTTAAAAAAATTTAAACATGGTAGTAAACGGGGCAATGACCTCGCCCCTCCCCGCCTTAAATGGGCAACGGGACGGGGAATCGCTTGGCGGGTCACGGGAGGTTACCCCGACACCGCCAGATCATGTTGACATCCCTAATCATGTGCACTTTTTGAATGAGGGTATCCATCTTATTTGTCGATGCCTCCATTTGGGTTGTTAAAGCTATTATTACATCTATATTGTTAAGCATTGATTTTTTTAGGAATCTCCCTATTGATGGCCACATGGCCCAATTTTCTACAATTTCATGCATTCATACACGTTGTCCATGGGTATCTTATTAGCGATCCACCTGCTGAAGCATCAGCCATATTATGGTACCATGGGTATCTTATTAGCGATCCACCTGCTGAAGCATCAGCCATATTATGGTATTTAGGAAATAAACCTGAATAGAAGATATATATTTGAGCATGTTTAGGAATGTCTACGGTATGACACCTTCTGAAATAGTCCTAGAATCTTTCTCATGTTTCTGATTGCTCTCAAGATCCCTCTGCTTGAAAGCACATATTTCATTTCTGATATGATGAACTTGAGACAATGTAAAGAATTTCATTGTAAGTTTTTGCACCATTTCATTTCACTAAACTATGCTCAATCTTTTGTGCTATCCTTCAAGGTGTTGGGGAATAAGCGCATTCGAAAGGTATTAATTGACATCCTTTCATGAAGTAGGACAGCTCGAACACGTTTAGGTGGATTTTCAGTTGCTTTCTCGAAGAACTTAATTTCTTGATAGTTATGAAATAGATTGATGAAATTTCGCTAAATATAGAAATTAGCCTTGCTTGAAAGGAGGATAAATAATGGTAAGTTGCATAGAAACTGGTACAAAAATAACATAATCCCCATCCAATACTTCACCATCGTTGGAGACTGCTCTCAGCAGAACTAGTTATACTGACAAAAGTGATGGCCTGATTTTGATTTTTGTTTTCTATCATCTCTATTTTCTCTTTCTCATTCTCTCTCTAATCTCTGCTTTTTTCTTCTTTGCCTAAAGGTCCTTTCAATCTTGGGATTTAATGGAAAGAGCTTAATTTTGTCAAAATCTTGTAAAAAAAAGATGGATCAAATATGTAATTAATAGCCAAAAACAACAAATAACTATTTTGAATTTAAAACGAATCAATAAATTCACTTTAAACACTTTACTCCCCGACAACGACGCCAAAACTTTTTTCATGTGAAACCCCATATCAACGTAGTACTTCTTCTGGGGTTGATTTGGACCCTTTTTAGTGCAATTTTAATCATTAGCCTTCTATACACGTCCAATTGATCCGTGCAATCTTCAATCATCGTTTTATGATTCAAATCAACTATTGAATATTTGCAATTGATCTCCAAATAAACTTCAAAAAATCATTTGTTTTCGTCGATTCTTTGCTCCTTTCTTCCAATTAAGGGTGGACAAAATAATCAAACCAACTCAAAACCAAACCAAATCGAGTGGTTCGATTCAGTTCTACAAAAAAAATAATGATTTTGGTTCTTAGAATCGAGAATCGAACTTAATTTTTATCATTTTTTGTATTTTTTTTTGTCTTTTTACAAATTAGTAAATCACACCAAAATCCAACTTTAAAAATTACAAGTGTGAAATATACAAAAATGTCATTTACCATCCCATTTTACCTTAGCACTATTAAACAAAGCGGCAAAGCCTATATCTAAATTCTAATTCATTTCTTTTCAATTCTAGACACACACTCGAACGCCTATACCACAGCTACAATTACATATGCTGAATGATTGGTGTCAATTTTTTTATTTAGGTATATATAATGAACTTATGGATGTGGTAATATATTTTAATTTGCATTTATCATTTGAAAATTTAGTAATGGAACTAGAACCAATCCAAACCAAACCAAACCATTGGTTTCGGGTCAGAATCAAATTGAATCATGTTCGCCCCTACTTGCAATTTCACTTTCGATCATTGAGTTTCACTTGACAAAAAATTATATATATAAAAAAAAAGATTAAACTACAATAGATTTTCCTAAACTACAGCCTACATACTGTAATTGTAAAGAAAATACCTGGAAGTAAAATTAACAACTTCAAAGTAAAACAGCAAAACAAAATGCTAAATCTTGTCAACAGCTACATGGACTTTTCTCATCCTCCAACTAAAGCTCACATGCTCTCTCATCCTTCACCCATAATACTTGGGATTCTTCCTAGCTGGTCTATCAAACACTGTCATTATTTTCATGAGAATGATATTTGATGGATTAATGGAGTGTTGAAATTTAGGGTTTCAGTTCCTGTGGTCCTGAAACTGTTGTTTTATTGACAATAGTAAAGATTCATAGTTTCCTAGGCTTTAAACGGTCCTCACATGGACCTCCATTTTTGTCTCCAATAATTTCTTTCATCAATCCCACAGTGCATCATGACTTGTTGACACGGCAGTCGGAGGCGATTACGACATACAACAACAACAACTAGTTACATTTAGTATGAATCTTTCTCATTAAATTTTATAAAAATATATTTGAGGTCGGCACCAAAAATGTTCGGTTCACATTTCTTGAGAATTGGATCACGCCAATATTTATTAAGAATTTTTATTCTATAATGGAAAAAAGAATGAAATGGGAGCAGACCAGTTCTGGTATGAATATGATTGCGTTTATGTTAAAAATAAATTATAAATTGTTGTGTAATTTTTTCGTTTCATATTCACGTTTTATGTTTCAAGCGACATAACATATTATTATTATTATTCTCAAATGCATATTAGCTCATGTAAACTCAGTGTAAAATTATGATTTGATTGAGATATTATTGTTTGGGAAAGATTTTAATCAAAATTCTAGCCGTTATAGTCAACTTGTGGACCCCACTTGTGAGAGGAAAAGTAAAAAATGTTAGTTGATTTGATAGTTAACGGCTAGAATTTTGATTAAAATCTCTCCCAAACAAACTAAACTCTTTATCACCTAGGACCATGCTCGAAAATTCACCTCAAACACTACACGTTTCAAGTGATGTTCTGTATCATCGGAGGTACAAAAAAAAAAAAACCTTTTAAAAAAATTTGTGCAACGTAGGTTCAATCTTCAAGTTCGATCGTTAAATGATGAGGGTATACTAATTTTGCTTATAAGCTCTTATTTGATTTTTATTATTTTCAAAATACATTCTTATTCAATAAAATACATATTCTTCACCAATCACTATTTAAAAATGCATTCATTGACAAATAATGGAGCTCAAACCAAGGCTAAAAATAACATTCTTGTCAAAATTTGAGCTTATATTTGACTCATGTCCGAATTTATTTGTCAAAAGCCTTTGACATAATGTGCCTCAGCCTTTCTCAGTACGTGTTGCTGTCGGAAAATAATATATCCACTGCATAGCCGCAAATTAGTGGTCCTCCTTTTTTTTTTCTCTCTCTACAGTGACAAAGATGATGTGACGTGGCAACATCAACATTTTAGAGAGTTGACAGCACTGATGTGACTGTTCGATCTCCGTCACCCATGATTTTTCTTTCACACGTACCGGGCTTTGCCGACATGGCTAATCAAAATTTTGAATGGATCATTTGCAAAGTAATAACTAATATAAAAATACGCCACAACTTATCATTTTAAAAAAAAAAAAATCTTGCAAAAATATTATTTTTTTAGTGCAAAAAATTCAATTTACCCTTTTCCGTCCATTTTGAACACATTTAATGCATATTTAATGTCAAGAATTGATGTGTGGCTCATTGGATAAGCTAACCGTGAAATTAAGTTATTACACAATAGCATCCTGCAGGAGCCCCATTTTTTTTTTCAAAAATATATTATGGAATAATAATTTGATGAAGAATGTGTGATTAAAAAATAAAAATGAGTTTACATACAATATTATTCCCCTGTTTGACACACATTTTTAATCTCATTCTCATTTTTCTACAATATTCATTTTTAACCACACATTTTCCAAATAAAATAATATTACACATAAACCCAAAAATTCTTCTTACTTTTTAACCACACATTCTTTACATCAATCACTATTCAAAAACTCATTCTTCAAAAGAATGGATGTCAAACACCCACTATTTTATTGAAAAATGTGTATTTGAAAAAACAAGAAAGAAAAATGTATTTTGAAAATAATTGAGACCAAACAAGAGCTAGATAATTGGTAGATTGACAAAAAAAAAATTCTAACATTTTCTTGACATGAAGAAGTGAAGTTTTTTCTAAAAATCTAAAGCTATGTTTGATAGGATAAATTTTCCATGGAAAATAGAATTTTTGCCTTGTTTGATAGACAAAATTTTCCCTAAAATTAATTTTCTTAATTTACCTAACATGCTTACAATTTCTTTGATTTTGTGGAAACCCAATTCCCACATACAGATTTTTTTTTTCTTTATTTTATTTTATTTTATTTTTTGTTGACAATTATAAACACAATTGTAAAAAAAATTTCACTTTTATTGACCATTTTCATGTAAAACAAAGTCAAAGAAATTATATTCGGTATGGTAAATTTATTTATTTATTTATTTTACAATTGGAACAAATTTTAGACCCAATGGTCGAAAAAAAGTATTACTTTAATGGATAATTTTCATAAAAAAAAAGTCAAACAAATACCAAACTTTCAACTTTTTTCAGGTGAAAAATTATATCAATTAAACACAATTAACTACAATTCTTAGTAAAACAATTTCTAGGCAATTCGATTCCCTGTAAAATATTTTCTTTCCACCAACTTTCCTACTTTACAATCGAACGTACCCTAAGTGAATTTCTTTACAAGAATTGAAATATCAAAGTTGAAATCATAGCTGGTTTATACTTTATCCTTCAAGTTGAAATCAAAAGTTGTTCATATGGTAGTTAAGTATTGATGAATATACTTGGTCCATGTTTGGTACACATTAAAATTCTCATTTTCATTCTTCTACTCATTTTCAATCACACATTTTTCAATAAAATAATATTTTTCATCACATCAATAACATTTTTTTTTCAACCACACATTTTCCATCAATCTACTATTCCAAAATACATTCTTCCAAAATAATGTGGCTCAAACACACCCTTAATGTTTTAAAAGAAAGTTTTCACATCATACAACTTAGATCCGACCTCGACATTTCATAACTAACTGAATAGACATTTTGACTATCTGTTTTACCATTCTGAAACTGTCCGATAGAAGTTATTCAAAAGTGATTCGTGTATGCATTTAAACTATACTACATTAATGCAGCATGCTTACCATTTCAGTTTACTTACGTTCAAGTATGAGTGAATATTTAAGATTTGTTGTATCGTATGAGGGATAATTTAATTCGGTATTGCTACTATTTTGATGTCCGGACTTTGTAATTCATTTAGATTTACCAAAACCAACATTGCTTTCATAGTATTTGTGTATATATCATTGAGCATTTAATATTTCACAAACCGTTGTATTACAAATTCCCTTCGAAATAATATAGGTCGGGCCGTCGGGCAGTAAGAGTTGATGCTTTATCTCCACTTTGTCAAGTTTGTGTAACATACGATTTGTGCATTAAACATGCATGATCCAATTTGCTTAGTTTGTGTAAGACATAAAACTAAGAACCAAAACCTTGCTTCACAATTTTGGAGGAAAAGGCTACAATAAAGTCATCTCATTAAATAAATGCCACGAACAAGTCGTATTTACATCGCTCAAAGAATGCCACGTAACCATTCCTAATTAGCCACAAAATAAGTCACAACACACTAAAAATACAAATTTCCAAAAATTTACTACTACTTCAAACTTTAAAGGCAACATAATGTTCTTCTACAAATCGAATCCTACTTGAGATAAATCCTAACTTAGGGAGGCTTATTAGCTCTTGATGCAATTTTGATGCACAAGGAACTACATTTGTAGGCATGTACCCCCGTCTCGAATGTAATGAGTTGTGAATTCATATAACAAATAATTAATCACGTCAAACATAAAACTATAGTATGAACATGCACGACTAAGTTGAATTTTAAATTGTTTGTTTCATTACATTCAATTTGTCGAGAATAGCATAAGTCATATGTCAAGATTGACATATATTCTCGCCAGATAGACAGTATTGACTGCAAATCACAAAGTGGAGTTTTTTTCGAGGTTAGAAATATCTAAGGACACCACAAAAGTATATTTAGAGTCCCGTTTGATCCTCATTATTGTAGAATGAGAATGAAATATATAGTCGTTATTAGGCCCACACAAGAGATAGAAATTCAAAATTGATGACTTGATATGATGAATAACGATCATATTCTTCATTTTTATGGATAAAATGATAAAGAAACAAGGACTTAATTGCAAAATCAATTATTCGTGCAGATAAATTGGAAAATATATATATAAATCGGTGACAAAACAACAATAAACTCTAATTTTCAAGCAAACCCCTCATTAAGTTCCAAACAAAACCCTAATGCGAACTCAATTATTGAGACAACAAGCCACAATGTATACTCTAATTTCCAAGCAAATTATCCACAACCTATTAGGAGCAAAAATGCAACTTTCTAAAACAAATCATAATTGTTTAGGAAAAATCCAACATTTTCAATTTCTGGTACACTTTTTTCAACATGTCAAATCACTAATTAATGTAGGACATATAAGGAATTTTAGATTTCAAAGGGCACAAATGTCCAAGAGTGACAAATGTGGCAATTTCCTCGTTTTTTATTTGTGAAGATTTTCAAACATCTAAAGTTAGAAATAGTGGAGAACCATTAATCTAATGTAGTGGGCAAGTAAATATGAACTCTCGGTTCATGTCTAACTGTTGACACACTAAAATGCAGTCCAAAGTGGAAAGGAAATCCAATTGATAAATTCAAGATGAAGACCCAACAGAAAGCCAACTAAAAGGCCCAAGAAGAAAAGCCCAAGTTGGAGGCTTGTAGAAAGACCTGAATATCGAAAGCCCAAGAACAATGGAGTACCATCGCCCCGAAGTTGTAGGACGCCCAGAGGCCGAACAGAGATAGTACGGCACAATCGCCCAGGATGACAGCCTCATTGTCGCCCAGAACCCCAAGTCTCATTGTCGCCCAGAACCCCAGGTCGCCCAAAATCAAGCAAGTCTAAAGGATATAGTTTGGAAGCGGTTGGCAAGTAAACCCGGCACGATCCCACGACCCAAGAAAGCACCAAAGGTAGTGGCAGCGGTTACTAAACAATTACTCCCCAAATAAGCGATTCCTCACTAAAAGAGTGGAAGGTTACGAAAGACACGAAGTAAATTTGAGCAGTTTCGATAACCAAGGGATGCTCAAGAAGTATAAAAGAAGTAATGTCATAGAAGGAAAAAGAAGGGAAAAAATCAAAAACTCTCTACAAGAGATCATATAATTTTTATTTCTTAGTTTAAATTTAATCCTTTTCAGTACTCGTGGGCTTGCGCCCCTTGGAGGCGTTTTGTCTACTTCCTAATTGTAATCCTTCACTAGCATACGCACCCATTTTTGGGACTTTGTCTCAAGAGGTCTATTCCTTACACAATCGTCTGACACTTCTTTCTCGTAATTGTTGGCGGGTTGCAAAACGCGCGAAAACAATTTGGCACGCCCGGTGGGACAGTTGGTGTTCGGTAAGTGAAGATACAAAAAAGAGAAAGATATCATGCCTCATAAAAATTCCGATAAAGAACCAGCAAGTCAAGGAGTAGTCCAATCTGTGGTTGAGCGATACGAGGAGCAACAACGCTCTCCACAGACAGATGGACAAAGTCCAATCAGTCACATCCGCTACGAGCCAATGACAGAATTGAGCCCTCGCACGATGCGTGCTTTGCTGGGAGAACTCACGCAGGATGTCGTTGAACAGGTAAATCTACGTAGCATTCATAACATGGAGAAATTTACTTAAAACGAGAATAGGCATTTTGATAATATGGCTAAACAACTAAATACGTTGAATGAAATCATGAATAAGTTGGTAGGCCAAATATGTCAACCTACTATGCCTATAGATAATCACTTTCTTAGTCGTAGGGTAGCTGGGGGGGAGTCGTGGGGGGCATGTGAGCCGTGGCACCCGGAGTGAGGCAGAGTTCTCTCTTGGTTAAAATGGGGGGTCTGGCCGGGCAAATTTGTGATAGGAACCAGCGCGGGTGTGATGGATGGAGGGCGCCTGTGTTCTACTTCAAGGGACTCGGAAGGGGGGGTGGAAAGTGGGGGATACCATGAACGTGAATAATGGTAACACTATGTCTAACCTGGGGGGTAGTACCACCATAAGAGATAATGTCCCAAATATTGGACAGAACGGGTTGCGTACGAATGACGGTTTAAACACTCAGTTTACCGGTTGTAACAACCTAAATAATGGCACTTTTATGGCCAATCAAGGGCAGACCGCTAGACCTCCCATAAATCAGCCAGTAAATCAGCCAATGGGGAACCCATATGACCCCAACGCCGTGCTAAGAAACCAAATTATGGAAATAGTACAAGACCAAATAGCCGTGGGGGTACGTCCGGTGATTAGGCCAATTTACACCAAGCCATACCCTGATTGGATAGATCAGGCATATCCATGGCCTAGAGGTTACAAAGTACCGGAATTCTCACTATTCACTGGCCTAGGAGAAGTATCTACACTAGAACATGTAGGGAGATTCACGTTGCAAAGTGGTGAGGTGAATGATTACCATCAGTTAAGGTTGTTCCCAAGTTCCTTAACAGGAGTAGCTTTTTCTTGGTTCATTAATTTGCCAGCAAATTCCGTCCAAACTTGGCAACAAATGGAGCAATTATTCCATACTCAATTTTATAAAACTGAGTCTGAAGTTACACTGGCCGATTTGGCGAATTTACGTCAATTGCCTAACGAGTGGGCAGAAAATTTCCTACAAAGGTTCAAAACGGCCAGAAGTAAATGCTTCGTGCCATTACCTGAAAAGGAATTTGTCAAAATCGCACAAAGTTGTTTAAGCTTTGATCTAAAGAAGAAATTCCAAGATAGAGAATTCCCATATTTATTCCAACTTAGCGCGAATGTCGTTAGATATGAGCGACTGGTAAGAGAGGAAGAACAAATGAAAATTCCAGTAAAGGGACTTATTATAAGGACCCGAATTTCAATGTTCATACTATCGATGATGGTTATTATGACCAGACCGAAATATGCTTGGCTGAGCTAGTAAAAGGAGAAGCATATACTTGTCCTATGTTAGTTAAGCCAAAAATAGTAGGCAAAGATGAACCTGCAAAAGGTGAAAACAGAAAAACGCGAACGTTCTCGTTCGACATAACCAAAGCTGATCTTATATTCGATAAATTATATAAAGATAAGCAGATAAGGTTGAGCGACAAACACAAATTACCCGACTCTGAACAAATTAAGGGTAAAAAGTACTGTAAATGGCATAATGCATGGTCACATGCGACTAATTATTGTATGGTTTTTCGCCATGTGTTGCAGGATGCCATCGAATCAGGACGAATTACGTTCGAGGAAAAGAAGAAGATGGCGGTGGACGAAGACCCGTTTCCACGGCCACTAGCAATGAATATGATAACGACTGGCTTGAAAAATAAACTGCCAAGGTTTAAACTGGTGATTGATGACGAAGAAGAAGAACCCAAGCCGCTTCCTAGCGTGTTTGAATGCATCAAAGGGAAAGAGCCCAAACAGGGCGAAGATATTCTGTGCGACAGGTGTAAGCACGAGTTGAAGGCAAATACAGGGTCATCAATGACACGGCCATCCCATCATCGGCCTGATTTCGTATCAGTCGTTCAGCCCGTCAGGGGGCGAAGAATGCCGTTGTATGGAGGGATGAATAGAGAAAGGGGATTTGGGTCGGCCGATCAAAGAAGAACATTTAGGCCGCAGCCTCGCCAGCCCAATGTATGGCATTCGTTCCAGAACAACGCAGGAAGGGTAATGCCGTTCAATGAAATGACCAGAACTCAACAAAGGCGTTACCAACGCAATTACGGGCGGATGATGAGGCAACAGCAAGGGGAATCACGCCCTAGAGCACCCAAAACGCTCAGAATAGCCAACGAAAACGTTTTTGAAGATAGCGAAGAAACAGGCACTGGTGAATCAATGGGGGATTTGCCGGAAAGCTCATCTGGTAGATCGAAGTTTGAGCGAGACAGGAAAGACGAAGATGATCCCGAACCACCTCTAACTATCCAGTTTGGCACATTACCTCCTGTCCTGGCTAACAACTATTTGTTGGCCGATGAGTTCAAAAGCAAAGGAAAAGAGGATAATGAAGAGGACGCCTGCGTACTAGTCTGCGATGAAGGCCAAACTTCCAGAGAAATGTATGATGATGGCGAGAATGATGGTATGACAGATGTTGAAGAAGAGATTGATTTAGAAGCAGAGATACGGAAAAGGGGAGTGTCGCGCAACACCCTGTTGAAACAATTACACCAGGAAGGAGTCCGCGAAGTGGATTTATTGGGGGAACCATCTGGTCGATCGTTTGATTTCTATGTGCTGTATGGGACGCCAAATAGAAAAAAGAGGGTGCCTCGCTCAGAAAAATACGGATCGCCCCCTAGGATAATGCCTCCTCCTACAAATTGGGTAACTGAGGAAGAAATATTGGGAAAAGAGAAGGAAAAGACCCAAGGAAAGAAGGCTCAGTCCGATGTGCTGCACGTTGATCTATCACCAAGAGATAACCCGCCAGAAAATAGGCAGGAAGTGGAAATAGACGCTGCTGAAAAAGTAATCTTCAACAAACCAGCGATGAAGTTAACCAAACATTTAATGCCACTGTACGTCAAAGCCTTGGTTAATGGTGTACCAATAGTTAAGGTACTCATCGATAACGGGGCAGCCATAAACACCATTCCGCTAGGATGATGAGGAAATTTGCTAAGACAGAAAGCGATATGATCCCAACGGAAGTCATTCTTACAAGTTTCAATGGTGGGGCAACATCAGCAAAAGGAGTTATGCCACTGGACATAACTGTAGGGACAACCACTAGGACTACTGTTTTCTTCGTGATAGATGGTCCTACCAGCTACAACGTGCTACTAGGAAGAGACTGGATCTATGGCAGTCGATGTATCCCCTCATCACTCCATCAATGCTTAGTCTTCTGGAACGACAAAGGGGAAGCAGAGGTGGTACAGGCAGACCATAGGCCCTTTGTCGCGGAAGCGAATTCAGTGGAGAGATTCATGTATGAAGGGAATTATGGGCCTGTCAGAGTCGTTCAAGATGGGGAGGAGACTCAAATTACTGCCCAAAGCGAAGAGCCTTTCTCAATGGATTCACTCACTGAGATGTTTAATCAAATGAGGCCAAACATAGTGGCCTTGGAAGAGCCAGTAATTGGCAAAAAAGAAGCCAGACAACCTTAAATGAGTGTTCGACAACAAAAACAAAAGGCCGAAGTTCAGGCCTTCAGAGCCAAGCTAATGGCTTTCAATAAAGAGTGTGGACGGATGAAGAAAGAAGAAGCGGCGTTAAAGATGCTGAAGGACAAATTGATAGTGTCCGAGATGGAGCAGATCTTGGATTGGGAAGTTCATAAAGTGGATTGCCTGGAAGAGCAAAATTCTCTGAGCGACGCAGATGATGAAGCGACGAAGATCCCTAAGTCAGGATATGCGCAAGCTCAAGACCCCTTGGTCAAGGTTAACATTGGTGAGGAAGGAGAGGATCGCCCAACGTTCGTCAGCCAAATGCTGCCTCATGAGGTTAGTAACCGATTAATCGCTTTATTGAAAGAATATAAAGATTGTTTCGCTTGGGAATATGAGCACATGCCTGGTTTGGATAAAAACTTGGTAGAACATAGGTTGCCGACTAAACCAAATTTTAAGCCTCATAAGCAACCTCCTAGACGTTTCGCCCCCAATGTATTGCCAGAGATCAAAAAAGAAATAGAGCGATTGTTAAAAGCGGGTTTTATTAGAACGACCAGATATGTGGAGTGGTTATCCAATATAGTGCCAGTATTAAAAAAGAATGGCAAGTTGAGGGTATGCATAGATTTCAGGAATTTGAACTGGCTACTCCCAAAGACGAGTATCCAATGCCTACGGTAGACTCTCTAGTAGACTCAACTGCAGGACATGTGATGTACTCTTTTATGGATGGATATTCGGGATATAATCAAATCTACATAGCCGACGAAGATATACACAAGACTGCCTTTAGATGCCCTGGGTCTTTAGGTTGCTTTGAGTGGGTAGTAATGCCGTTCGGATTAAAAAATGCGGGGGCAACTTATCAAAGAGCAATGAATCTCATTTTTCATGATATGATAGGCAAATTTGTGGAAGTTTATGTAGATGATGTAGTGGTCAAATCTGTTAAAGAAGAAGACCATTTTGAACAACTGCGATGTTCATTCGAACGAATGAGACAGCATAAACTAAGATTGAACCCTTTGAAATGTGCGTTTGGCGTGAGTGCAGGAAATTTCCTTGGATTCCTGGTGCATGAAAGAGGGATTGAACTTGATAAGAATAAAGCGAAGGCTATTTCAGAAGCTAGGGCTCCTAACAATAAAAAAGAACTGCAAAGGTTTTTAGGCCAAATCAATTTTCTAAGACGCTTTATATCCAATTGTGCAGGGCGAACGAAAGCGTTCTCACCTCTCCTAAAGCTAAAAAATCAAGACGAATTCGTCTGGAAAGAAGAACATCAAAAGGCTTTCGACAGCCTGAAGACATATTTAACGAGCCCACCGGTGTTGGTGTCACCAATCCAAGGGCGGCCGATGAAATTGTACGTATCGGCCGAGCAAGAATCGATAGCGGGAATGGTCGCACAAGAAGACCAAGTTGGCCAAAGAAAGGGCGATTTATTATTTAAGTAGACGGTTAACCAAGTGTGAGTGTAATTATTCTGCCATCGAGAAGTTGTGTCTCGCATTATACTTCACATTTACAAAATTAAGGGCCTATTTACGGCCTGTAACATCTATTAATTTCCACAGTAATCTATAAACTACTGTTTTCTCCCCCTATTTTACACCAACGAGTGGGTCACTGGACTTTAGCACTGTCGAATTCGAAATAAAGTATGTCCCCAACAGGCATTAAAAATCAGGCTTTAGTTAATTTTCTGGCCGATTACCCATGCTTGGACATGCCTAATGAACTAGAACTCGAAGTTGATTCTTTGAATTAAAACCATGGTTTTTATATTTTGATGGATCGAAAACTTCTAAGGAGCAGGGGTAGGAGTGGCTTTAATAAATCCTTTAGGGGTTTGCTGTAAGTTCGCATTCACCTTGGACATAATCTGTACTAATAATCAAGCCGAGTACGAAGTCTTAATTGTAGGTTTGGAATTGATGGTGGAGATGAAAGTAAAGAATGTAATCATCAGGGGAGATTCTCAATTGGCGATTCTCAATTGGTGATTCATTAATTGACTGGTGATTTCAAATGCCAAAGTGATTCTATCATAAGTTTATACGAAATCCCCCAAAATTGTTGGAAGAATGTTGACCAAGCAGAGCTTCAATATGTCAATAGAATATACAAATGACATGGCCAACGAGTTTGCCCAGTTGGCTTCTGGCTATTCAAAGGCGACAAGTTGGGAATCAGTCTACGAATACGGAACTATGTTGCCATTGTTCAGCGGAGGGCAAGAAAAACGGAAATTCAATGCATAGAAGGAAGAGTCGCACTGGATTGGATAGAGGAGATTAAAGAGTCCTTCAAAGAGCTTGGTGGGCGAATTGATAGACAAACGAAATTGCGTTTATTGAACTATGCATTGATAGACGAAGAGTTGTTTAAAAAACGCAATGATAATATATTGTTAAAGTGTGTAAATTTGCAAGAAGCTAGACAATTATGGCCGAAGTGCATGACGGGATATGTGGAGCCCATCAGTCTGGCCAAAAGATGAGATGGCTTATTATCAGAAGTGGATATTTTTGGCCATAGATGGGTGAATCGTGTGTTCAATACGCAAAGAGTTGTTTAGCATGCCAAAAACATGGTCCATTACAGAGGGCACCAGCAAGCAACATAGCACCCATTATCAAACCTTGGCCGTTCAAAGGTTGGGGCGATAGATTTGATAGGGTAGATTTACCCTCCATCATCCAAGCAACACACCTTTATTATAGTCGCCACGGACTTTTTCACCAAGTGGGTTGAGGCAGTCCCTCTAAAGGAAATCACCCAGAAAATTATCATAGAGTTTGTCCGAGACACATCATTTACAGATTTGGGATCCCACAGACTTTAATGGCAGATCATAGGACTTCCCTAAATGGAGATCAGGTGAAGGAGTTCTTAGGCGAGTTTGGAATTAAATTGGTAAATTCAACACCATACTACGCTCAGTCAAACAGTCAGACAGAGTCATCCAACAGCTTCGTGAAGTCTATCATAAGGCCGATGATAGATGAAAGTGCCACGAATTGGCACGAATGCTTGAACAAGGCCTTATGGGCTTACAGAACGTCGCCCCGCTCGAGCACCAACGTCACGCCTTTTCAACTTATGGACAATAAGCGGTGTTGCCTATGAAAATCAACGTGCAATCCATAAGGGGTGCGTCGGCAAAAAAGCATCGAATTAAACGAGAAGAATCAAGGAATCGTTGGTTCAAAACCTGTTAGAATTAGACGAGTTGAAGTTAGACGTGCTAGACAGGTTGCAAGTTTAGAAACAAAGGATGGCTAGATTTTACAATGAAGAAAGTTATACCAAATTCCTTTAAGGCGGACGAATTGGTTTGGAGGGCGATCCTTCCTTTAGATAGTAAGAACCCAAAGTATGGCAAATGGTAGCCAAATTGGGAGGGGCCTTATAGAGTGAAGAGTGTTTTGCCTAATGGAGCTTACCACTTGGAAGACTTAGATGGTACTAGGCACATAAGATTATTAATGGTAATACTTGAGAGGTATTTTCCATCCCTTTGGGAAAGTGAGCAGATAAACACTTGAGCGATAAAACCGCAATCGTAATATAACTATGCCAAGCGATGGCAGTTAACGAACTGGATGATCACGTTCTAATAGCAAAATAAACAGAATATATCATAAGTGGGTATATTGCAATTGTGATTTATATTCATGCCGAACGATGTCGGTAAGTAAAATTGGACGATCACGTTCTAGAAATTTAGAGAGAAACAAAGCGTAGTTAAAACAAAGTCCTTTATTATCCAGTGCTCTTTACAAACCATTCTTTACAAGAATTAAAGACACGCAAAGTACAAGGCTAGATACTCTACAAATTAGCTTCTGACTGAAAAGGACAGAAAGAGTTAAACCAGTACGGCCAGCCTTTCAGTCTATGGCCGTAAGTGGGTGAACTGCCCCTGCATCCTTCCCAAACGCATGGCTGCAGTGGTAGAAAAGGAGGAGCAACCCTTCAGCATATGGCCGTAAGAAGATGAACCACTCTTACAACCTTCCTATATGCATTGCTGCAAAGGCAGGAGGAGAGAGGCATCCCTTCAATCCGTGGCCAATTAAGAGAGTGAAATGTTCCCTACAGCCTTCCTAAAAGCATTGCTGTAATAGTAGGCGAAGAGAAGCACTCTCAACAAGCAAGCCGAGGGCAAAAATTTTGCCTCGGTTTGACACTTCCTATACCTCCCATACCAAAAGTGATTTCAAAACAAAGGAGATGAGTCGAGAAACCCATCCCTGTAGAAGGAAAAATTGTTTGGAAACGACCGGAGTGCCATGCAGTGGCAAGAAACTCTGATGGTGAGAAATTGACTTTTGAGAGGAGATGCAGTAGTGGATAGAAATGATGAGTATAAACAGCATATTATAGGGGGTTGGAAGATCAAAAGCCGAAATCTGGAAGGTCATATTTATGACCATTGAGTGAAACCAATATGGCCCAAACATTTAGGGGAGAAAACTCAAAAGCCAAGAGAATATTCATGAATGTTGGCACAAAAAACTGAGTACGAAGAAAATCGGCGATCAAGGATAAACACTACTTCGAAATAACTATAACTATTTCATTAATAATGGTGAATGATATTAGATTACATAGAGTAAAGGCATTCAGCGCAAAAGTTACAAAATTGAGAAACGTAAATGTTCAATTACAATTCGCCCCAGGCTGAGCGCATTTGCTGCCTAAGTCTATCTCACTCTTCGCTCTGCCTATAGGAAAGGATACCAAACTCCGTCACCAAGTCATCGTCAACCTCTAACTTCTGATACTGCTCCAATAAAGATTTGGTTCTTGCAATTCCTTGGGAGGCAGTGCGCTTTTTAGCCCAGCCCCGTTTTTCAAAAAAATTTTTTTTTTTTTTCCCCGCCCCCCCCCCCTACCCGCCATGCAATCGTTTCATTTTCGCTTGTAGCTCTTTCATTTCGGCAGTCAGGCTCAACATAAAGAGTCTTCCACTACAAGTTCTGAAGAAACCTCAGTCAAGTCAGCATGGTTCTTGTCAATTTCCTGGAGCAAAGACTCTTTCTCAGAAGAAGCGCGAAAATATTGGGCACTTCTGGTCTTCAATTCTGCGTTTTTGGCCAGCAAGGAAACGATGTCGGCGTGAAGAACCCTCAGCTTCACTTTAAAATCAGTAGAAATGTTGAGCGATGGGAGTGAGAGTACTTGCAGTAAGTTCGCACTCAACATGTCTAGCTTGGTTTTTTGCTGAGCAGCGCTGGCACGGCTGACCTCCATATCCATGAAGGAAACATACTCAAACAATGCCTGTTTGAGAAGTGTCATGTCCTCGTTCGCAGGAATGGAAGACGATGCAGAAGATGTTTTCATGCGCGCCCAAGAGGTGAATAAGTCTTGGATAGAGTTGAGAATGTTATCCGATTCCTGCAAAAGAGAGTTACCAATATTGAAGGTTTCTCTACACAGCAAAGCAAAACCAGAGATAAGAGCGCAGTAAAAAGACCTCATCGCCGGTGGTTGGAAATTCAGGCGCTCCCCTTATTTCTTCCATCACTTGAGGAGACTTCCCTTTAGCCGGGCAAGAAGGACCTTCCCCACCGGAAGAAGACACCAGAGTCTCTGCACATTTTCATATCACAGTAAACCAATGAAAACAGCAGCGATAAAGAGAGGCCAAAGGTATCAAAAGTAAGCCTTACCTTCTAGGACCTCGCTTGGGGGGTCGACACCCTGAGGAAGAGGATCGACTGAAGACGATGTTGCTGGAGCTTGATGCTTGGACGACGCAGCCCTGACAAAAGGGGAAGAGGAAGAATCGGCCAACACCATAGCCCCGGAAGAAGAATCCTTCTGGAAAGAAAAGCAAATCATTATCGCATGAATAGAAAACAACTTGTGCAGTAGGTGAAATTCAATTACCTTTCTCCTTATGATAAGGGGAGTGTCATCATCATCCTGCAGGGATATTACGGTCGCAGCTGGCCGCTTACGACTAGGAGCACCTTTAGAAACGGTGGGCTTCGAAACTGGGGAGCGTATAGAACGCGAAGGGGACGTAGTAGAAACGGGAAAAGTACCATGTTTATCCAGGAGGTGGAAAGCGCGATTGGCATCAGTTGAAAACAATATTTGCTTCACTGACGGCCACAGTTGGTCAAAAAGGGGATGAGTAGCAGCAGTAGGATTGAAAGGAGCGAAAGTAAAGCCGGTTGCCAAAAGTTTATTACGGACATCGATGGCTTGGGCTTCTGCTTTGTTAAGAATGTAGAAGCGATCCATCATGTTATTGGAGTAGCAAGGAGGGACATGCCACATTTGACCGAAACCAAGCTGGCGAGCACAAAATTGAGGCGCGTATATTTCTACCCCCGCTTTAGCATTGGTCCCTGTCAGAATGTCGTGAAACAATTCTCTCCCTATTAAAAACTGAACCCAAACAGGCAGAAATGTATCCGCCTCGGCCAGAGTAGAAGGAGGCCGCACAAAAGGAGGAATTTGCTCGGAAGGAAAAGGAAAGAATGAAAGGGTTGAATTCAAGGTGTAGAAGAAAATGAAAACATCTCTCATGGACATATTTACAGGGCTCAGTTGATGAACAAAAAGCCCATAACAGGAAACCTCGCGAGGAGGAAAAGGGGGAATACCCAACTGAGGGAAATAAGATCTCAACCACAATTGAGCAAGCCATAAAGGCCCACTGCCAGTGGGAGATGCATTATTCTTCAATTGGAATTGGAGCATGGCCATGCCCCTATAAAGAGCAGCCAGAAGGAATGAACATAAGTTCAAAGGTCTACCCCGAGCCAACTCATGAGATAGGGGCAAGTAGCTCATAGAAGGTTTCAAGCTGGGAACGCAAAGGACGTATTTACAAAGCCAGACTTGGAGGAAAGCGACTCGCTCAGAATGGCTAGGCTCAGACACAGCAGTGACATAACTGCCCTGCAGGCTCGAGTAAGATTCAGTAAGCTTTTTATCAAATTTAGGGGCAGTACCAGAAATCAGCATGCCAGGGAAAATGGTATCGCCCAAAGGCGGAAGATTCAGCAAAGCCCCAACATCCCTCAAAGTAATGGTCATAGGACCAAGAGGAAAAACAAAGGTATTGAACTCGGGGGACCAATAACTTAGGGCGATTGGAAAAAGCACAGGATCATATGTTGGGGGGAAAAGAGTAATTTCCAATAGGTCCAGAATTTTAGCACGTTCAAAAATTGATTTGGTGGGACCATGAGCCACCATACGTGCATGCCACCTACGGAAAGATGCATCAGTTTTAGGCCAAGTTCGAATACCTCTATCATGGATTGGCCTCAAAGGCAAAGACTGCGAGAAAGGGAGATCCTCAGAGCACGGGAACAAATGACCGACCGCGGCCCGTTCGACGGCTTCAGCATCACTGAATGAAGGACCCAGATAAAACTCGTTGCGGTCAGCATTTGATTGTGAAAGAAAAGACGGGTTCACATATGGTCTTGCAAGAAGGGTTTGGAAATCCTCAAAACTGAAGACATTGTCCGAAGAAGTTTGAGAAGTAGTCATTACGGCACAAAAGATGCTCTGTTCTTGAGGATTGTTCGGTCTAAATCGAGGGTCGCTGCAAGGAAGATGGTGAAATGGCGGTGAAATGGCGAAGAAAGACGTATTTGCCGCAGAAAGGTGAATGAAAAGGATACCGCGTACTTTTGGGGCTTTAAGGGTTTATAACGTCGCAACCTTTCAAGCGCTAGAACGAAAGTGACGGTTGAAATTCTGGGAAGTTCAAATATTGCGGGAGAGATACAGATTGAATATGGCAAAATTAATGATTAGTATTAATTCTGCCATATTGGGGGGTAATTGTTGACACACTAAAATGCAGCCCAAAGTGGAAAGGAAGTCCAATTGATAAATCCAAGATGAAGACCCAACAGAAAGCCAACTAAAAGGCCCAAGAAGAAAAGCCCAAGAACAATGGAGTACCATCGCCCCGAAGTTGTAGGACGCCCAGAGGCCGAACAGAGATAGTACGGCACAATCGCCCAGGATGACAGCCTCATTGTCGCCCAGAACCCCAAGTCTCATTGTCGCCCAGAACCCAGGTCGCCCAAAATCAAGCAAGTCTAAAGGATATAGTTTGGAAGCGGTTGGCAAGTAAACCCGGCACGATCCCACGACCCAAGAAAGCACCAAAAGTAGTGGCAGCGGTTACTAAGCAATTACTCCCCAAATAAGCGATTCCTCACTAAAAGAGTGGGAGGTTACGAAAGACACGAAGTAAATTTGAGCAGTTTCGATAACCAAGGGATGCTCAAGAAGTATAAAAGAAGTAATGTCATAGAAGGAAAAAGAAGGGAAAAAATCAAAAACTCTCTACAAGAGATCATGTAATTTTTATTTCTTAGTTTAAATTTAATCCTTTTCAGTACTCGTGGGCTTGCGCCCCTTGGAGGCGTTTTGTCTACTTCCTAATTGTAATCCTTCACTAGCATACGCACCCCTTTTTGGGACTTTGTCTCAAGAGGTCTGTTCCTTACACAATCGTCTGACACTTCTTTCTCGTAATTGTTGGCGGGTTACAAAACGCGCGAAAACACTAACTATATATAAAAGAGTGGGATGTGATTTACTTCACAAGACGCGATCCGAATCGAATGACTTTTCGACTCGACTGGCTCGACTAAGCAGTCTAAGCTCTTTTTTTTTTTTTTTAAGTATTTTATGTGACAAATATGCGTTTTAAATGATTTAAAATTTATTGAAAATGTTGAAGTGTGGCTATGATAAATATATGGTTGATATATTTTAAATATAAAAAATAATTTTACATTAATTGTGAAACGTAAAGTCGTAAGTGTTTAGATTTCTTTTCAATCTCAACCTCATTCCAATGTCTTTTTTTCGAACTTTATTTTTTCTACGACATTTGATTCGATATTTCGCAATATGAATATCAATTTCGATCGATTTAAATTTTTATAAAAAAAAAACTTACAATGTGATAATAATAAATATATTGTTGATTAAGTTTAAATATAAAAATTATCTTAAAGTATTAAATGTTAAATCATAATCGTTAATTTTTCTTTTCTATCCACCCTCAATCCCTATACTCACACTAATTTCTTTCAATTTCATTTTTCTTCAATTTTTATCTTAAATTATTAAACGTAAAATCATAATCGTTAATTTTTCTTTTCTATCCACCTTCAATCCTCATACTCACACAAATTTCTCTCAATTTCATTTTTCTTCAATTTTTAATGTTAAAAAGGGTAAATTTATGACATCAAAATGGATATTGAAATAATTCAATGATTTTCAGAAGAATCCTCCTACACCATGCAGTGCTGGTAAACAAACATCTTTTATGAAGTGGATTATTTTGATTTTTTTAAAATTGATTTAATGTACGGTATCATTAGAACATGCTGAAAAGATATTCGATGGACTTTATGAAGTCAGGTTATCATTTGTCATTCTTTTTGCCTTTATGATGGAAGTTTTCGTTGTGTTGTGGTTTTAATACTGATAGAGACCATTGATTTGTCCTAAATTCTGCACTGTATTATCATTAATTAATTAGCTTTGACTACATATGTCTTGCATAGGGTTTTTGTAAAGAAATTAAATACTGATGTAACTGATACATGTAATTGGATATTCTATGAGCATGAGATGAATGAAACATAATGCATTACCTCAATAGGTAGAAAAATGAGGGTTAGATTGAAATTCATTATTTCTTTAACAGGGCATGAACACATAATCATATATGCCCTGTATTTTTTTAAAAAAAACAAAGAGACATTCAAACGCAAAGTATAGAAAATAAAATTTGAATCAAATCTCTTGATATTATTTTTGTCATCTATCATCATTTCAAGTGTTTTAAGTTTAATGTAACCGATGCTTAAGATAAATAATTTTTTTATATATATTTACGCTATCATATAGTCAACTATACTATGCCACGTGCATTGCACGTACTTCTCACTAGTGTTACATAAAAAAGAATATATAATACTAGATACTATTAAAAAAAATTAAATCTTATTCATTACTAGCAAATTAAACTCTTGATAGAATTACATTAAATTCTTTTAATAACATATAAACACTAATTACATTGTACGTTGCTATTTTATCATTATTATAAATATTTCTTCTAAATAACAAAATGAATAATCTCGTGTTCTATATACAATGTCAATAGAGAGTCAGAGACCTATTGTCACATTCATGAATTAATTAATACAATTTCTTAATGATTAATTCTCTAATCAAGCCATTATCAAAGATTATTCTAATGGAGAATCTTGATGAAAACACTTTTAATCATGGAAAATTTGATTTTACTAACAAATAATTAATTAAGAACCAACCAACAAACAAAATGGATACAATTATTTTAAGTAAATCCCAATTTTACGTGTAAAAGTTTTATATATATGTTTTTTTTTCTTTTTCATATTCTAGCATATATAGAGAAGAATCCGGAAGAAAAATGTAGCAAGAATTAATTGATTTATCATCATTAAATGTACGAGCGTACTAAAAAAAAGTAGTACAAACATTTAATATAAATATCAATGATCGAAAATAATGTAAAATTACGAAATATAAGTACAGTAGAATATCTCGTCAAACATTTTCAAAAGAGTATAAGAGTTATATAAAATGTAAAAATTGATATAATAGTTATACTATACAGATATGAAATGTATATTTAATGTAATTATATTTAGCATCTATTTGATAGAAATTAAATTTATATTTTAATCTAAGTTAAATTTAATAATTAATTTTAACCACATATTTAATGGAATTCACAACTTTTAAATCATACGTTTCATTAATTTTTTATCAAAATTTACTAACAACTTGATTTTAACTTTAGGGGCCTAACATATCCATGTCATGATGAAACCTATAATGCCTTTTGAAGATAATGAGGGTAGGTGTTGACAAGGCTTTGTGTCACGGGCTGCAGCTTTGCTTCAGTCCGGTGTTGTAAATAGTTTACTTAATTCGTAAAATAGTTAGAAAATAAAAAAGAAAAAGTATGATTCTAGAGCCAAATGATGTCTACTCCCGTCATTTGGGTTTTTGTTCCGAAGTTTATTATAGGGGTATTGGTCTTTCAAACATTTTCAAGCTTACTAGTGTTTTCCCCCTGCACTAGCCATTGTAAATTAATTTCCTGCTTTCATCTAATGTAATGTTCCAATTTCAAACAATCAATGATCAAGTTTATTTCAATGTATTTCAATTTCATGTTGCAAACTTTCTTTAAATTGTGATCAAATTTTACTTTCGTCCCGACGCGATCGAGTAAAGCGGAAGGTAGTCTAACAGAGCAGACTACTGCCGCACGGTGTCCCTTTCTGTGCTAAGAAGAAAGGTAACCCGTGAAAGTTGATATCAGAGCTGCGGCTCAAGATCTCGATAAGAAAGCTATGGAAATTGATCATAATTCCTCGAACACCACGGAGGTGGTAGATGTTCAAAAGAGGAACACCCGATAGAGTTTGGAGGCGCTTGAGGTGACAAACACTAAGTTGTGTTTTGCCATGGAGAACCTCGGGGATAAAGCCGAGGCGGCACAGTCGGAAAATCGGGAATTACGCATCCATGCGCAGCTATGACTGAAGCTGTTGTTATCATACCTGAATTGCAGGATGAGATGGAAGCGTTGAGAACTCAGTTACTAGTTCTTCAACGCGTGATTGGCAACGAGCAAGCCATCGCACAAGAGCCGGTGCATAGGTTCAGAATTCCAGAAACGTGTACCTACGAAGGTGCGCACGATGCTAAAGAAGTTGAGAACTTTTTGTTCGATATGGAACAATACTTTCTTGGGGCTTCGATTAAGGACGAAGCGAGAAAGGTCACAACAGTTACCATGTATCTAGATGGAGATGCAAAGCTATGGTGGTGAACGAAATACATTGATATTCAGGCCAACAGGGTCCTAATTGATTCTTGGAATCTTCTCAAGGAAGCTATCAGATCTCAGTTTTTCCCAGAGAATGTGGAATACGAGGCACGTCAGACTTTACGAGAACTGAAACACACAAGCTCCATCAGAAAGTATGTGAAGGCCTTTCAGGACATATGCTAAACATTCGAGATATGTCGGAAAAGGATAAGCTATTCACCTTCATGGAAGGGTTAAAACCGTGGATGCGCACGGAACTTCAGAGACAGAAGGTCACTGATTTGAGCGTGGCTATGGGAGCTGCGAATGTGCAAGTGACTATCAACCCAAATCGAGAGAGGATCGACCTTCGGGAAATAGTTAGTCTGTTGGAGGTGGAAATAGACCTTACAAACCCATCTCGAACTCAAATGGGAGAGAAGGTTACTTTCAAAATAGAAAAGGACCCTATCAAGGCAACCGCCAGAGTAACTTGCAAGGAAACTATCAAAACAGCTATCAAGAAAACTACAACGGTAGTACCAATATTGATTGGAATTATGGAAAAGCAAAGGAGGGCAGATCTGATGTCGCTTCTAAATTGAAGTACTTTCTATGTGAAGGACCTCATCGAGCTGTAGAGTGTCCTCAAAAACGGATGGTGAATGAATACTGTCAACTAGCAATTGGGGCTCGAGTTCAAAGCAAAATACCCCACAAACTAGCGTCGTGGTAACACCGACTCCGAAGGGGACGAGGATGTAATTGGTGCATTCTCGCATTTGTGCAATACATTATCGCACCGAACTACTAAAAGGGATAGAGTTTCCTTGAAAGAGTCGAAGAATCGAAGGCTCGCACTTGCAAGGCTAAAGGCCTAATGTACATTGATGTGAGGATCAATGGAAAGCCAATCGGGCTATGGTAGACATCGGTGCCACGCACAACTACCTCACAAGTTCCGAAGTAGAGCGGCTCGGACTTGTTCTGGAGAGAGGTAAGGGGAAAGTCAAAGCGATCAACTCCGCTGCTCAACCAATAGCGGCAATAGCACAATCGGTGCCGATCAAAGTAGGTCCATTCGAAGGAAGGACGAATTTGTCAGTAGTTCAGATGGATGATTTCAAGCTTATTCTTGGATTGGAATATCTTCAGGATACAAAGACAGCGGTGTTGCCGCATTATGACTCATTAATAATGATGTGGAGCAAACCATTCATTATTTCCACACAGGTTGGGAAAACTGGCGAGAAAGACGTCTCGACCATACAATATAGTAAGGGTTTCAAAAGGAATGAACCCTCATTTTTGTGCTCTCTTCGAGTAGAGGAAATCGAAGAGCCAACCGTCTCTACTCCAAAACCTATTACCAGGTTTAAGGAATTTGAAGATGTCATGCCGGATGTACTACCAAGGACACTGCCAACAAAGAGGGCAATCGATTGTGGGATTGCGCTTGTTCTGGGTGTCAAACCTTCCACCAAAGCACCATGCCGTGTGGCTCAACCGGAGCTTGAAGTGCTTCGGAAGCAAGAGAGAAAGTGTTGGGAAGTGGGACTATCATGGAGCGCACTTCCGCACTACCACAGCATGCAGGCTTACTGGAGCCCCTTTCCATCCTGAATGAATCAGTCGAGAGTAGATCGACGAACTACATTAGTGGATTGGCAGAGTTGGAGACTTTGGCACTATCATCATCCGGATGGACTGTTTATCCAAAGATTCAACGTTCAGCACAGCGGCCAAGTATGTATCAGCCGAAGAGACAGCTAACTTTTCTTCAAGCCTATTGTCAAATACTGGGGATCGCCTTTCGTCAATGATCGAGATTCTCGATTTATTGGCATATTTTAGATCGAGTTGTTCAAACTTCTTGGTTCAACTTTGAGCATGAATTCTAGTATTCACCGAAGATCAGACAGACGGACGGACAAAGCAGTTCAATTCTATGTTGAGAGACTATTTTCAGCACTTTACTTCTGCTTCACATGAAATTTGGGTGAAACTTTCGGATGTTCCAATGTTCAAAAGAACTCTGACCTCAACGAAAGTCCTTTTGAAATTACTACTAGCCAACAATCGTTACTCCTCCATACTGCAGATACCGATCAGAAACAATATAAGAAGTCTACAGATTTGAAGCAACCAGTTCTTAAAGTGAAACGATTAGAAATGAAGGTTGCTGAAAAGATTATTGGCTACCAAACTATTCGAGCTTCTAGGAAACATCTTCAAGAGTCTTTGGTCAAATGGAGCGGATGTAACAGCGAGAAGAATACTCAATGGCTCCGAGGACATCGCCAAAACAAATGGGAGAGAATGTCACGGGGTTGCAGCTTTGCTTAGGCCCCGTGCTGTAAATAGTTTATTTAATTCGTAAAATAGTTAGAAAATAAAAAAGAAAAAGTATGATTTTAGAGTCAAATGATATATACTCCCGTCGTTTGGGTTTTTGTTCCGAAGTCTATTATAGGGGGTATTGGTCTTTCAAACATTTTCAAACTTACTAGTGCTTTCCCCTTGCACTAACCATTGTAATTTAATGCTTTCATCTAATGTAATGTTCTGCTTTCAAGCAATCAATGATCAAGTTTATTTCAATGTATTTCAATTTCATGTTGAAAGCTTTCTTTAAATTGTGATCAAATTTTACTTTCGTCCCGACGCAATCGAGTAAGGCGGAAGGTAGTCTAGCGGAGCAGACTACTGCCGCACGGTGTCCCTTTCTGTGCTAAGAAAAAAGTTAACCCGCGATACTTTGGTTGCATTTTCACATGAACTTTGTCCCTTGAACAAATTGAGGTTATTACCAAATCTTTTGTTTTTAGTACCTAAAATAAGGTTCTTACAACTTATAGCAATGCATTTAATGACATTGTTCATTGTGTTTTGTGAAAAGAGTTGTACTCATAATTTAATGTTTTGCTAGGAGCAATAAGATTTTGTTAAAAAATAAAAAAAATGAGCATATGTTGTTATTAGTTTCTTGTAATAACATTAATAAGAAAAAATGCATGACCATTTAGTGAATACATACCTCTTTTTTCCAGACTTTATTTACACGATATATTGGTATATCATTAGTATGTTACTCAATGAGTAAGCAGGGGTGGAACTAGCCTGTTGAAGTGGGGGGTCCCAGAGTTGAGAAGGTGGGGGTCCACGGGAGTTGCCCCCGAATTTTTTTTTAAACATTATCTGTTAAAATGAAAGAAGTTGATACTTTATCGTGGAGAAAGGAAACAAATGAACATAAATTAATGTACATTAGTTGAATACTTAAACGATGGTAATGCCTTCATGAAAACATGTCGGTAATCGACAATTATTTTTTGGGCGCTTATAAATCTACTTGTTCAAACTTCAAAATTAGAAGTTAATATTTAGACATATATGCATAATGCATTTTAATTTTTATAGCAGAAGAATCTAAAATTTTAGCATTCTCGTTCAATTAATAAGATGTAAAAGGTTTAAAGTATTGCCTTCCCCTACAATAAAATGTCTCACACAGACACCATAACACTTAGAGAACCTAAAATCTCAATATTCCAAGAGAAATGCACAATATGAAATTTATGAAAGGCTTTTTCAAATACAAATCAGTAAATACAAAAAAGAATTAAAAAAATTTTAAAAAATTATTTTGGGGGGGGGGGAAGGGGGGTCCGATCCCCCAGGACCCCCCTCCCCTCCGCCCCTGCGAGTAAGTGATCTTGTTAAATAATATTCTCATTATGCATCTATATATTTTGCAAACATGGACTCATTCAAACCATTTTTTAGTTCATATGGTCCCAAAAAAAAAAAAAAAATGATTATAGTTGGAAAAAAAAAAAAAACATTTGGTGAATTATCGCTCTTACAAATAGATAAACACCCTACCATTTTGCTCATAAAAAGTCGTATAATTTTATTAATGTTACATATTTTTTAATCTAGCATCGACCCTTGTCCTTATTAACAAGGAATAAACCATTTTTTCACATGGAAATGGTTGACAGAAAATTTTCCAACTCTCACATGTGTGAGGCCCACTAAAATAAAAAAAATACCCACCCCCGCATTTGTGAGTGTCTATCAACCAAACAAACCATTTTGTACAGGGAAATGGTTGACAGAAAGTTTAGCCTTTTCTTCTATACAAAATAATGAAACTTGCCAAAAGCCCCCAACTGTGAGTTGTTACGAATTGAGACGATTTAAACACTTTACTGTATTAACAAATTGTGGGGAATGATTAGTTAATTGATTGATTCGATGAATGTAATTTCACAATTAGTAAGTTGGATGGGACCCGATGAACTTTAAAGCAATCACTTAATCAAGATTAATGACATAACACATGACTAATTAATAAAAGACCCGTGCCACAAATGTTTATTAAAAAAGATATTTTCTTGATGTTGACGATAAAATTAGATTAACAAATTCTCTTATCTAGCCAAGACTTTCACCTTCAAATCTCACTAGTTTTGATGTTCAAACAGGAGATAGAGATGAAATGACTATTTGAGAGGAAGATATTTGAATTGCATGCGTTTCTTTTCAAAGAAGCGGGTATTTATAGATTTCCCTACAAGTTTTGAGGTGATTTGATCATTTTGAGGGAATGACTAGTGGCTCCTTACTAGTTACTTAGTAATAGATTCGATTAAAAGTATCACGCTTTTAGTACACCTTGTTAGTCAGTAGCCAGCCTGGACTGAAGAGTCGTTCGCATTATTTTATGCGAACCTCTTATGCCTTAATCTCCTTGCGTACTATTTAATTATTCACAAGTAATTTATTAAGGTTCGGAGAGCAATTATTTTGGATTAACAATTAATCCATATTCATATTAAATCTAGAACTTGTTATTTCTTTTACCGTGTTGCGAACCTACTCTTGTTTGCACGTATTTTTCTTCATTAGTGGTGGATTACGTGGACCGTTTTGAAGGGACATGCTATTATTATTGAGTTTTTAATGTACGCTACATTCTTTTTTTTTTCTTTTATACGTATTTTGAGGTTAGTGCCATGTGTGCATTTAAGGCGCCTTTTGATCATGTATGATCTTACTTGTATATTTTTGAATTTGGTTAGATGTGTGTTACATCTAATGGCCATGATTTCGAGAAGAGTATGAATGGTTTAGATCTATTGTTGATTCAATCGATAGTTCAATCATTTTATCTGAACCTACAAATATGCCATTCTCTCTACCATCTTTTTTTTTTTTTTTTTTTTTAGCTTTCTACGTTATCTCTTGTTTGCAGCGATACTCTTGGTTATTGAAGATTTTGCTCTCTTCCGTTTTCCTTCGTCTTTTCTAGTTAGGTAGGTGCTTCTGTTTACCTGGCATTCACTCCTTGCTTATTATTATTATTATTATTATTATTATTATTATTATGGCTCCGGGGTTGAAAGTTCTCAACTTGAGGATGCCCCTTTTTGATGTCATTTCTTCTTTTGAAAAAGTTCGAAGCCCTAGGGGGTTAATGTCATGCTAATCTATATCCTAGTGATACATTTGGATATTTTTAAGTTCAGCATTGGTCCCCAACTTTAGGTTTAAAATATGTACCGAAGCATAAGGAATTATGAGCAAGTCTAGTAACAATGTTAATGAAATCATAAGTTTTTACTTAATTTTACTAAGAGGTATTTGAGTGAGATTGTAATGTTATCGTATCCTGAATAATCTCAAATTGCAGACTTTCCCTCTCATGGCTATTTAGCCTTTTAAGAACATTCAATGAATGTTAGAAAAATACGGATCGTTGGTCGTCCATGTGGGATGATCTGACCCACAAGTTATTAAAAAGGTTGGAGAGAATGGTTTGAATTTGAAGTCCAAACATGCAACTTCATATAACCACCCTAACTCCATAAAACCTCAAATGATTGTGCATTGAAAAATAGAGGGAAAAAATGGCATAAAAAAATGAAGAGAATATTCGTATGGAAATTTACACCAAAATTGAAAAGTCCTTAGAACCATATTTTATACATGAAATCTCACAAAAATTAACACTTAGATTGTGGATAATAATCCCCTTCCACTATGATCAGGATTGGGACCATTAGAGAACAAGAAATGCAGATTGTTGAAACTTTGGAATACAAAGTGATTCAACCATCAAAAGATCTTGAAACTCATCATTCAAGTAAGTTTCTTGACCCGAATTTCATGTTAAAGAATGCTGTGAATTCTTACATCGGTATCAAAGCCGTAAAAGTTATTTTCCTTACATACTATCTTACTGTAAATGGAATTATTATGTTTAAAAATGCATGTATGCCATTTTTGTTGAAACTTGAAGGATTGTTAATGGCATGTCATGAAGTATGCAACATAAATTCATGAAATATTTATAGCATATTCCTTATATGATGTAGATCATATCTGCCAAGTTTGAAAATTTTTTATTTTATAAATTTGGAGAAAAACGAAACCCTAGATAAAATTGCAGAAACTTTAAATATTTACTGCTATCTGCTCATTCATCTTTATGTAGTAAGATTAGTATGGTTAGAAAGATCTTCTCATAAGCTTTCCATCCATATAAAGAACTCAAAATTGGGACTTAAAATGAAGAAGTTAAGAGGATTCGAAATATTGGATGAAAATCTGATTTTTTGCATTAAAATCGGTAAAACTCGAAACTTAATCACATAATAACTTCTTCCACACTATGTTTCATGATAACCATTTGGTGTGATTTGATAGATCTTCTTGATACCTTTCCAACTGTATATAGAACATAATTTTTGGTCTTGAATTGAAGAAGTTATGACCTTCCGAAATTTTGACAGAAATATGAAAAAACAAATGGCAGAGACCTGAACTGATGTCGTGGTGTGAATGATTCCAGATTCGAATTTAAGAGAACTACATAGTGGACCCTTAAATATTCCAAATTCAATTTTGAGATAATTGCATAGTGGTCCCTTAAATATTCTAAATGCAATTTTGAAAATTACATGTTGTTCCCCACACTTTTTTGAATGTTGATCATTCCAAATGCAACTTGGAAAACTGCATGTTGCATGTTGCATATTGGTCCCAAAAGGGACTAAGAAGAACAAATTAGATAGTAAGTGAATGAAAGTGGATTTGGTAGAGGATCAATGTTATAAATGTTCAAGTGCTTCAACTATACGGTTTGAATCTCTTATCTCGAAAGTGGTTAAGTTAAAGGATATTGCACTTGAATATATTTCTTTTAGTGTTGTTTACGTGTCAACACTATATATATTGGATCTTATCTTGTGTTGATAGTGGATTCAAGGGTTAGAAACCCACTTTATATGAGATTAAGAAGTATCGTATTCTATTGTCGAGTCCTTGACTTGATACAAAATAGATTTATACAAATAATGAATATGAAGTGGAAGCTTATATGATTGATACTACAACTTAGTGTTGTAAAGTGGAGAAACTGACATCCCATTTGATATTAAGATAGTATCAAATACTCCACTAAACTTGACCTTAGTTGTTCTTCTAAGAGTGGTCTCTAACTTGAACTCATACATGGTATTTTTGTTCGTACTCACAGGGGTGATATTTAATTATGGTTTTGGATATTTATGCAGTGGTTTGAGATTTTATGTTGAGAAAACCATTCAAAGTTGTAAGAGCTAAACTTCCATTGAGTAAATCTATTTGAATTTCTTGAGAAATAGAGATGGATTTTTATATTTTCATTATATTTATAGATGGATTCATGCATTTCAGTTGTGCCTATGATTTTCTTAAGTTGAAAATACTGTATTTATTTAGACTTCTTTGAAGTGGAGTAGAAATCAGATTATGGAAGTGATGACTTTGAGAACTATTTAACAGCGTGAATCTCTATCATGAGATATCGGTGATCAATTTAATGAAAGAGATCCTTTTTCGATTGAGTATTCTTTAATTGTGTAGAAGGATGTAATATAACTGAATATGATGAGGTTTGAGATATGCAGTCTAATTTACGTATTTGTTTTTGAAAAGATTATTGGTTAACTACAACGTATCAGTTAACGGAGTTCTCTTTAAATTAGTACCTTCATAATTGTATAAGCTTTGGACATGAGGACAATCAAATATGGGTTGTCTTAAACTCATAATCGATTATGTAAGTTCTTTATAATAAGTCTGGGAACATGAGCCTATTAAGAACGAGATAAATCTATGAGATACACATAACAGCCCAAAAAGGTACTTAAGTGAGATTTTGAATGGATATTAGGTCACAATATGTGACATTTGACATTTCTTTCTTAGTAAGAGAGAATTTTGGAGAATATTATTGAAATTGATATTATGTATATTGATGAATCAGTTTTTTTAGATACGTAAAAGTTGATTTAAACTTCAGATTCAAGTGAGAGTAATCTGTTTCCGAGTGGGAGCTATCTATTCGAGTGGAAGCTATCTAAGAATTATCCAATTTCAATAGTTCTTGGTTCTGAATGGGATTTAAGAGCTATTCAATTTCAATGATTATTGGATTAGAAAATTAGTGGAGAAATTTGAGGAAAATGATGGAAGTATATATGGAGTACATAATTCCAATTTATTTTAAGATGTGGTGGAAGTTCTAATTGGATATTATGTTTATTAAGAACATTCAGGTTCTTAAACACTAAATGGAAGACTTAAGAGTTTATGATAATTAAAGCTCATGTTTTAGAGAAATGTTAGACTCAATATGAGTATTTTAAGTTTGATAAACTTTTTTCTTAGTAGTGAGATTCACTTCTATATGCTGATACTAACCATGATAGTGTGTGTAAGTTTAGATTACATCAAATAGACTTTGAGATTGTATTTCATTCTCAATTGAGAATTAATAAAGAGATCTATATGAATCGATTTGTAGGCACCATGTTGAAAGCTTTTATAATATTATGGTAACTCTATAGTTACACTTATAACCTAATGCAGTCATCTTGACAGTGGTAATTGAGTTTTAACAAGTTTAAATCTCATATAGAAAATTTTCTTCATGTAGATGAAAATTACTGTATTTATGTAAAAGTCTATTGGTAGGTTTTAATTCTAATTTTGATGTTAATGACACTATATTGACTAAGCATGAGAAGGAGTGTATTGAGACCATTTTGAAATGGTTGTCCTTAATTTTTGAAACGAATGACATGAGTTTAACAAATTGTATATTTTGTGTTAAAAAAGATTATTATAGTTTTGTTTTTCTATTACAAGAGTTATATATCATAAAGATTCTAGAATATTTTTTAACTGTGGAATTTGCTACATTATTGATGTTTCTATGTCGAAAGGGGACCAAATGAGTCTTCATGTATGTCCAGGACTCCATAAGTGCACAAAGAAATATCCAGAGAACCATATCTAGTACGATTAGGAGTTACAAGTATGTTATAATGTATATTTGCCCTAATATTTGTCATGACATGGATCTAGTCAGAAGGTATCGATGTTGTCTTTAAAAAGGATATTGTGATACCTGAAGAGTGTTGTTGTCAATTATTCTATTTGTTATAGCATGAATAACTTGTGATTGAAATATATATCCAAATATCAACTAAGGATGAGAGTTAGTCGAGCACAAATAGTTATTAGACTTGTGCAATCTTACTATATAGAGTAGCAAAAATCATATCTTGTAGTATATAACTTGACAGCTGAAGAAATTGTTTAGTATAGATGTATTGGGCATCTAATGATATTAGTTGTGAATATGAGATCCATGATAGTTGTGCAAGTATCTCATATGTTGAGGATCTCAAATATCATAATGGAACCTAACAATTGATAGTGTTTTTGCGAGAGACATTAGTAAAGAAAGCGTCTTTGCAATATATCTACGTAAATGATGGTCTATAATCATCGTACTCTAAAGATGTTTAGAGATGTACTTGTCGATAATGTCGAATCTCTAAAATTAAGTAGAATATGATACTTAGTGTATCATAAAACTCTTGATTGATTTTTATGTGTCCATAGATGAACAATTTGGAGTTCATGTGTAATCTATTCTTGAGATTACGAGATAATATTTTGCATACACATATAAAGTATGTCAAATAGGTTGAGAGTGGTTTACTCACACGAGCAGTCGCCTCAAATACTTTGGAGTTTGCTGAGATGAGACAAAGTGGTCATGTTGTGTACGTGATCCGGTCACCTTGATAAGATATTAAGATGAGATTACAACAAGTAATTGAAATGAATTTTGTTATCCATCAAACCTGTTTAGTAGCCGATCGAGTTCTCGATTTGAGATTGCATTGATGAATGAACATAAAGAGAACTCAAGTTAGGTAATATCTAAACTAGGAT
Organism: Fraxinus excelsior; assembly: GCA_019097785.1. Lineage (NCBI taxonomy): Eukaryota > Viridiplantae > Streptophyta > Magnoliopsida > Lamiales > Oleaceae > Fraxinus > Fraxinus excelsior. Next base: position 19,931,994 of record CM032631.1, on the reverse strand, counting down.
TTGTACGATATTATTTGTTTATAAAAGATATGACATACGCCCTAAGAATGGGAGAACACATCGTAGCGCGTATTTCATACCACGCGTGCTTTTACGACCAATATTGGGTAAATGAGTGAATGGATCCATGTTTCCTCATTGAATGAGACCTTGAGGTTTATATAACCTCATATATACTATTATGACTTTTGACTGTTTTTGAGATTTTATTTCGGTGTTGCTACTTTATCATGTTGCCAATAACTTTAATTGATTCGGTTTGATGAGACATGTCCAAGAAGCAACTAGTTTAAAGTTGAAGGACTCAAGTAGAAAAGGAAAATTATTTTGACCAACATTTATATTTGTATTCACCGGCCAGACAATTGTGATTAACCATTTAGGTTATAGAACATAATTGTGAATGCAATGATATGACGTGGAGTTCAAGTATGTTCCATAAATATTCGAGGGATCAAAAATACTTGATTTAATGTTGGAAATTGAATTTGGGGTATAGCGAGATGTAATGTTCCTCTAGTTGAGCTACTATATATCCCTAACAGGTTTATAGTATTGAGCTCTAATATTACTTGTTGGTCACACGATCTATTTGTCGTATGAATTTTTTGTGAGATAGATCTTGAGAAAGATCTAATGCATGACTTTCGTTGTCTCATATGGTTCGGATCAAGCACATCATGTGCGAGTGTGAGATGTTAGAAAAATACGGGTCGTGGGTTGCCCATATAGGATGACCCAACCCACAAGTTATTAAAAGGGTTGGAGGGAGTTGTTTGAATTTGAAGTTCAAACATGCAACTTCATATAACCAATCTTAACTCTCTATAACCTCAAATGATTGTGCATTGAAAAATAGAGGGAAAAAGATGGCGAAAAAATGAAGGGAAGATTCGTACGGAAATTTACACCAAAATTGGAAAGTTCTTAAAACCATATTTTGGACATAAAATCTCACAAAAATTGACACTTAGATTATGGATAATAATCCCATTCTATTGTGATCGGAATTGGGACCATTAGAGAACAAGAAATTTAGATTGTTGGAGTTTTGTAATGTAAGGTGATTCAACCATCAAAAGATCTTGGAATTCATCATTTAAGTAAGTTTCTTGACCTGAAATTCATGTTAAAGAATATTACGAATTCTTACAATGAATGTGGGATTTTTAGTCCCATTTTCTTATCTATTTTTTATTTTTAAAATTGCGCATAGTAAATGAAGATTTTTTTTTCCATCCGTATGGAGCTCTAGATGAGACAAGGACAAAACTTTGCACGAAGGCGAAGGTTTGACTAAGCGACCTTCATTATCTAGAAGGGCTAGAGGTTAGCCAATTGCTTCGACTCGTGGGTCTTTGCTCATGGAATCTAGGCCTCAATCATTTTCAAGATTGGCAAGAGACTCCACTAAAGAGAGAGGAAAAATACCAAAAGGATCTAAAACCATAGCAAACCCCAAGGCTTTATATTTCCCTCCCTTCAACGAGGAGTTGGACCCCAAAGCCTTATCAATGATTCTTCCATTTGTTTCCATGGTCGCTAGATCCACCTTTTTAGAATTTAACTCTGCTTGGGAGACGTTTGTGGATGATTTAACTCCTAAGTAAAGGAGGAATCTGATCGATACTCATCTCTTGTGAGCCACTGTTCTTCATCATGATCAACAGATAAAGTATGAGGTCTATATTTTGAGAGTTGACAACTTGGAGAAGAAAGCTGATTTGGAGAAAAGGTGTGAAACTCTTTAGAAAAGGCTGGGGGAGGCTAAGAAAGAGAAGAAAATGTACAAGGAGATTAGTAAAGGCTTTGATATCTTTTTGCAAGGAAAGCTTCTTTGGTGGCTGATGTTACAAGAGTCACAAAGGACTTAGAACTAGCTGAAGAAATACTTTCTACTTATGTCTCCAGATTTGATGCTGAACTTTTATGTCTTAGAGAGGAGCTTTAGTCAATTAGTTAGCGTGTTGGTTAACCGTATTCTAAAACGCAGAGAAAAATCATTGGCTTATCAAATTTTATCGAGCCGTGAAAAAGATTCAACAAAAGACAAAAACAAATCAACTATCTATTTTATGTCAAGCAATAAGTGGAGTAACTCCCGATATAACAGTAAAAGCAAGATGTATAGGTGAATCAACTAGTCAAATTCCCATTGAAATAAGATCCGCAAAAGGAAATCACTTGCCATTCGTTGCTTATTAGTGGCATCCTGAAAACGTTCTGGACAAAATATGGCTTTCAAATTAAGCTTAGAATTAGTGAATGCTACTAAAGGGAGTGACGATGCCATACACAAAAAGGAAGAGACTCATTAAATGATAGAGGCAAATAGAGCTTTTACACATTTTCCTTTGGTCCATTAACATGATCTATACATCTTGATCGAAAATAATCAAGAAAAAAAAAATAAAGAATCGAAATTGATCAATAGATTTCTCAAAATAAATGAAAAGAAAACGAAAGATGAAACATAAATCATGGGTCAATAAACCCTCTCAAGAACTTTTTAAAAAAGAAACCTCGTGTAAAGACCATGGAATAAGGTTTTGATTGTGATCCTATTCTATTCCAAAAATTTGCTATCTCCAAGGCGATGAGTGAAAAGGCCTTACTTCTCAATCAGCTAGAAAGCATTGAGACAAAGTTGGCTCTTACGGAGTCTGGCCTTTCTGAGGTGAAGTCTCATAAGGAGGCCATGCAGGATGGAGGTAATAAGGTTCTGGACATTATCAGAAATTTGCATCCTAAGTGAGACTTGGATTTCCCATAGGCTTGTGAAGAGGATGTCGGGGACATATCATTCTATGAAGACACTCCGCTAGCCATCGAGGATTCTAATAATCCGTTGACTTTTGTTGAACTTGCTTGCAGACCCATCAATTATTCCTCTCAATGAAGCCGTTATTAGATACAAGCCAGCGAGCTTCTGCTAATGCTCTTCTTTCCTTCGATTGAGTGTACCATTTGAGCGTAACCAAGATGACAACCTTTTGGGAATCTTCTACCGTTTGTCAATTTAGACAGATAGCTCACATTTTGTCTCATTTTTTAGTGTTAATGAAACTTAATTTCTTTTTGTATGAAAATGCTATTTTGGTAATTCATTAATGAAATATCATTGTTTATGTTGTACGAATTGGTTCATTTGGCCAACTTGTTTTGCTCGTGCTATATTACTCATTTGTTCTTTAATTATCCTTCTTGTAGATGTACTTATAACAAGTTTGTATCAACAACAGAATCTATTGTTCATGAGTTGATTTCATCTTTTAATAACTCAACTTTCCAAATGAAATTTTATTAAATCATCATAACAGCATAACGAGATGCGAATTATTATCTTATCCCTTGCCATAACATTTTCAAAACATAAGTACTTCACGCATTATTACATTATATCATGACATGAAATGTACCTAGACGTGGCCTCGTCCTTTTTTATAACAATTTCCTTTGGGGTGAAAACTAGTCTCAATAGTTCTTTAACATGATAAATCTCGCCTTTGGTTGAAATCCTTTGGCGGGATAAACCTTGCCTTCAAGCTTTTATTTCTATGACCCTATTTCAGGTCCAGTATTAGTTTATGTTTCAATACACATGCTTCCTTTAATACCCTTGAAGCTATTCTTACTGGCAGGTGGGTATTTGAACCTTCCTTTCAAAACATTATATACCTGTTTTCCTAGAAAATGATTTTCCAGCATGTTTTCTTTCTTTTCAACCATGAATATAGTATTACCCACTAGAGGTTTTGGGGCCGCTCTAAGTAAAGTGCTAAAATAGCATTACTGTGCAGTAGTTTGGTTTTCTTTGATATAGACTATCCCTCGGGAAGTTTCAAATTTCAAGCAAATGTAGTGGTAGATGATATGGATTTTAGTTGTTTTAAAGCATGTCTTCCTAAGATTCCGTTATAATTACACTTGTTATTCATGACTAGAAGTTCGTGTGTCCTTGAAATGCAATTGACTCTTCGTCGACCTCAATTGTTAATGAATTTGTTCTCTTAGGATCAAATTGTCACCATATATGGGTTCAACCATGGGTATCCAAGAATGATCGACTTGCATTTGGTCAAAAGCACTTCCAAACAAAATATTAACATAGCTGACATTATCCACCATGTGGTTAAGGCTCTTTATGAGCTATTATAGCCCGTACTACTAATGAATTGATGTGGAAATATATGATTCCCTATACATCATCTCTACTAAAAGTAATTGGAAGAGATGTATGTTTAATATTACCTCGAATCAACAGTATTTTTGTATAGGCTTTTTAGCAGCGTGAATGTAGCTCCATTGTTCATTTATTGTTTCTCCACCTATCTAAAGGCCTCCGATTATGATGTTGATTTTCCTTATTGGGGGTTGAGAGATGGAAGCATTTGCTGGTACTTGAATTTACTCGACTTGCCTTCGTCCATTTCTGTGACCTCGTCCCATAGTTGGATAAGGTTGACTTCTTTCTTCAATCTTTCCTAGCATACCTCACTATTTAATTTTCAATTTAATCATCTTTAATACCTCATACCATTCTTCTCTATCATGATCTCTAGAGAAATTAATCTTGCAAAACTTCACCTTTCGATTCTTAGGAAGAGGATTTTCTTTACCCATGGTCGGTGTCAGGGCTAAAGACATTGCATGTGCCATATCTCTGGGTTCTGCAAAAAGTGAATATTGTTGATTTGGGAATTTAAACAATGTGCAAAAGCTTTACTTTTGAGTTTTTCTTTACAAACTTGCTCTACATTTTCTCTGTTGGTGATTGTGTCCTCTATTTGGATTTCGCTCTAGACCAGGTTTAACATTTTGATTGCGGACATCTCACCAAAATGGAGTCTCCATCAGCATACCATTCCATAACGTGTCTCTTATTTTTTCATTCGATATGGTCTCGCAAGATATTAATTAAGTATTAAACTGTGTAAAATAGTTTTTTAAGAGACACCTTTTTCCTGTCGTATGTCATTCAATCAATCGTATGGCTAGAACTTGCCCTATTCTACTTCCAACGAACGCTCCTAAGAGCGTTTGCTTTAGTTGCAGCCATCTTCTAATCCATCATAGTAGCTGTCTATCCAATTTTAAATGGAAACATTGGCACTTTAGCGCAAGGCCTTTGTTTTTAAGTTTCATCTGTATAACTGTATCATATACTCAAACAAATGATATATAAGATCTCTTTTTTGTTGTACTTCTCTATTACATAACGAATAAAATTGTTTGGGATTGGCACATCTTTGATCTCCTTGAAAAAAGGTGCACACTCGTCATCGTCATCCATCTCATGTAACCTAGCCAATTGATCTTCATACTCCTTCATCGGAAGATTGTTGTATGAAGTGTCAATTAGATTTTATCTTTTTGGTCTCCCTGACGATAGTACAGAGTTGAGTTCATATTGCATGAGCTTAATTTATCCATAGACTTTTCAAGTGCGGATTTATCCTCATACCACTTTTTCCTTTTCTTTTGTACCATACTATTACCAATTCTCGAAATCTTCATACCTCTTCGTAAAAAGAAATAGCAGCATGCTTTTCTCCATTTCCACCATAATCACCTTGCAAATTTCTTCCCGGATTATTGACTATTGCGCGCAAAGACGCATTATTCATTGTTAACATTTTTAGGCTTTTAGACATTTTCTGGATAGTTTTGGCAAAAGACACTTTCTTTCTTAAGCTACGACACTGAGTAGGAGAAATGTTGGCTTGCGATTTTGTCGATATCTCTTTCTGATGTCATATCGGATTAACATCGTTATTCATTAACTCATTACTATTGTATCCTTTGTAGGGATGGTAACGAGACAGGTATGGGACGGGTCGCCAATTCTCACCCCCGTCCCGTCGCGTATTTTTGTTACCTTATCCCATTCCATACCGATTAAAGCGAGACGGGGCGGGGCAAGTTCCCTAACCCATTTATCGCCCCATTTATTTTTTATTTTTTTATGTCTTTAATTATTAAATATTATTACTTTTTTACTAATTTGTTAACAACAACTTATATTCTCTTTAAAAATGATGATACATTTATTATTTTTGTTTGATAAAAAACTTAAATTTGAAATTAACTTTAAATGGGACTGGGCGGGGACTATATTTCTCGTACCCGCCCCGTACCCACTTCAGGGTAATGATCATTGCTCTGTCCCCACCCCGTTTACCCGATTAGGCGGTAATCACTGTCCTATTTGAGGCAGAGCCATACGGGTATCGGGTTGAACGAGTTTTTTTTATCACCTCTAATCCTTTGATGTCCACTTCGGTGGTAGTTTTTCTTCTTCTTTTTTCTCCCGTATGATTCTTTTTTATTAGATGCTAAGGATTTCTCAGTTTTCATTGTAATTTGTTGATGATAAAAATCAAATAAACAAATCATCTCACCTAATCAGAATTTTCACTTCCAAATTTCATTAGTTTTGATGCCCCAACAGAAGCTAGAGCTAAAATGGCTATTTAGAAGGAAAATATTTGAATTCATGCGCTTCTCTTCAAAATGGTGAGTATTTATATATTTTCCTTCAAATTTTGAGATAATTTGAAAATTTTTAAGGAATGACATATGGCAACTCTTTACTGATTAGTTAGTAACATATTCTGTTAAAACTATCACGCTTCTTATACACATGGGCGGACCCACATGGGGTCATGTGGGGTCAAATGACCCCAATTTGTTTTTTTAACCTAACACTTACCACTTACCCAAGAGCAGTCAAATCCAATTACACTCTACACCAACTCATTAATCCATAATTTATTGATTGATTCAACTCAACTAATATACTATGACTCATAAGGTAGTGGCTTTGATACCCCTCTTTCAAAAATCTGAAATCCCTAATTTTCCCATACACACGCTACGTACGCGGCTATGCATGGTGAATTCGTCTTTCGTCTTCAATTAATTTAGCTATTAGATTTTCAATTGAATTGAAGATAATTCGAGCATATTAGTTACTGATTATTCTAATTTCTAAAATGTATTTGAAATTTGGTAGTTGATAGTTCACTAGTTTGGATTTGAGAAATTGGAAATGTGTGAAGTAGTAAAGTAACTCGATTTCAGTAAGTAATGGCTTTGTCAGTTTGTTTAACTTGGTGATTTAAAATAGAATTGTTTGTGAAAGTAATTGTTGTTTATTATGAATTTAATGTTATTTTTTGATGAAAAATGAAATATGGTATTTATTTATTTATGTATTGAATTTGTTTTTTAACAGACATGGAGAAATATTTTAAACGAAAATTCGTATGTTCAAGTGTGGTTGATAACGATATAACGACTTTTTAGAGTATGAAAACGTGTAGGCTACAATTGTAATAGCGTATTAACTTATTTTCGTTAATGATATGTAGTTGTAAACATTTTTGAATTCTCATTTTTGACCCACAAGACAAATGGTTTGGGTTCGCCCCTGCTTATACACCTTGCCAGTTTGTAGCTAGCCGGACAAAGGAGTGGTTCGCATTATTTTATACGAACCTCTTATGCCGTCATTCCCTCGCATACTGTTTAATCCCTCGCAAGTAATTCAAGACAGTAAGGTAAGAGTTAATATGAAAACTTCAAAACAAACTTTTCAATAAGCATCTTAGCTCAAGTTTTTCTGTCGAGTCAATATTCTTCTTGATTTTGAAACATATTAATTCTAGGTAAGAGTGCATGTACATTCATGCACCATTTGGTATTATAACTTATATTATGTCAGTTCAATAGGTATTTTTCTTTTACTATTCATATTGCAAATTGGGTTCATATCCGTAGTAATAGATCGGATTAATTAAATTGTAATAATTCAGATTCATGACAAAAAGAATCGGAAAATAATAAGATCCAATCAAAACTCGAGAAAAAAAGTTGGGGGTTGAAGGGAAAGACAAAAAATATATATATAAAAGGAGAAGAGTGGAGATGGGTCCTGCATTTTGATGCATCCATGGGGTGCTCTTCAAAGGCTTACAGCTCAGTATGAGGTCATTAGATTTGATTTCTCGTACAAATAAGAGAAAGAAGCCATTTCCAACCCGAAAAAAGACAGCAACTTCAAGATTTTGATGTCTGATACGGATGGGGTTTGAGGTCTGGCGGGCCATTATTTGTGAGGTCTTTGATTGTCCGTCGTACCACGTGATTGATACAATAAATTGATCCAAGACTCGGCTTTTCTAGTCTAAAATCTATTTACATACGTACACACAAATAATATGTATATTTCAGCAGAAGATTGGTTGTCTCAATTATTTAGTCGGTCTAAAATATTGAATTATGTGATGGGAAATGCACAAAACTACAAGAAATTGTGGGCTAATATATATATATATATATATATATATATATATATATATATATATATATATATATATATATTTGAATTGAAGAAAGTGTTATGGGGTAATTTGACCCACCATTGCTATATTAATTGGTCAAATTGATTCCCAAATTCATGGCTCCAAAGAGGGTTTAGAGTAAAATGCTACTTCTAAGTCTACAATGAATAGTTCCTAAATTTGAAATATTTTATGGCATGTTGGAATTAGGTATAAGGTCATAATGAAAAATTTGTGCGGTTCGTTGAATTTTGGGGTTCAATCTTAAAATTCAATCTTATTTTATTTGGATGAACGAATCAAATCCTTAAATGTCGATTATTACTTTTAAATTTAATCAATATGAATTTTTATCTTTGATGCGGATTACGTGAAGGGTTTCGTTGATTGATATAATCATATAAACGTTAGGCTGATCTTGAATTGTGCAGTGCTTCCATCCATGCCATTGACAATGGATTGGGAACTTAATTGACAATAGGTAAGTATCAAGTATATATTACACCCTGTGATATTATGGCGTGGACAATAATCAATATGATATTTTAAATTTAGTGGTGTCAAAAATAGAAAGAAAGACACAGATCTACCTGGTCTGCCATTAAAAGCTCATACCATTGAAAAAAATTTAGCCGACCTACAGAGGATTGAGCCTTGCTATTCTGCCGGGTCATTCCTAGCCTCACTACTGGTGAGAATTAACATTCCAGCCTGCTCATATTCAGGGGCGGAGTCAGGAATGTAACTCCATTCGGACACAATTTATCGATATTGAACGTCTAGTTTTTTGTTATAGATTTAATGATGATAAAAATATAAAATAATATTACGACAATACTAAAAATGACATAATTTATAAATTACAGTTGTTCCTTGCGAGTTTTCATACTTTAATATCGTTGTATCTTCGTTATTGAGGTTCAAAAATATATCTTTCTCTACATAAACAATTGAGCTATCATCTATCCACTGATCACCCATCCGATTACGCAATCCATCATTTACAATTCTCGCTACAAAAAAAGACTATCTCCACAGTAGCAATAGCAACCGATAAAATCAATGTTAAAGTCAAAAGTTTGTAAACCAATGTATATACCACATTTTTCTTTGTCAGAATTAACTTTTCTGCAAGATCGACAATGTCATTCAACCTTTCAAACTTTTTGTTAGAGCGCATGTCAAAAATGTAAGTCTTAAATTGATCATGAAGTACAATGAGGTTTAATACAGAGAAATCTAATGAATAAAGCTCAGTAAGTCCAAGTAAGCTTTTCATAAAATGAATCTTGTGGACATAAAAATTAATAACAACATCATAGACTGATTTGCCATGGAAGCCTTCTTAGTCTCTCTCTTTTGCATAGAAACTCATTTTTGTCTTTCATTCTCTCTACATGCTCTCTATCTTTTTATTTTTGTAGCCTTACTCTATTTTCATTGATTTCAACCAGCCCTCTCATTTTTCCTCTCCTTTGCTTTTCTTGTATTTCGGCCTCTCTCTCTTGCTGTGTTCCATCTTTTAACTTCAATTGGTTCTCGTCGACCTGTTTTGTGATTAAAGAAATAAGAGTAGCTAATTTTTGATCTTTGACAAATTTATACATATTATTAAACCCATTATAAATCACTCTCCTATTATACTGTCATAACCTCCCCAATAAAAAATGTCCAACATGCATGGGAACCACGTTATTAGCGGAAATCATTTTTCATCACATCGGCATAAATATAGGGCAAGGTTCTCTTATAGAAAACCTCGTCACTATCAAGGGACATACGCCCTCATCATTTCACCATCTCCACCAGCTGCCATAAAGCAATCTTAATTTGAGTTCTTTTTTTGAATACATTATTTCTTGAAGTGTAACAAAAGAATTCTAGGTTCAAATTCCTAAAAAAATGTAAAAGCAAATAATATGAGATTGTCTCATCTTTGACAATTATGTATTTTTCACTACATTCGTTAATACATCCATACCATTGAAAGAAGCTCGAGATTAAGTAACGTTATTCCAAATGAAGATTACCGATAGTCGTTCTACGTAGTATACATGTGACAGCTTGTTGTTTGATACATTAATGTGATAATTTTTTATTGTTTCATATATCAAATAACAAACTATCACGTGTGTAACGTAGGACAATTACTACTACAATTTTCACTATGAATAGCACTATTCTTTACTATTTATTGGAAACGCCAAGCATGGAAAGCCTTCACATTTTTATTGAACATTTTCTGCTTATCTTTCCTCATTGTGATGAATTTTAAAAATTAAATCCTGTCTGAAATCAGAGAAAAACAAAAACATGAAGAGATGAGAATGCTACAATTTTTTTATTTTTTTAATAGAACAAGAAATTTGGTTTTTTCTCTCTTTAACCCCTGTTTGGTGGTCTTAATATTTAAAAAAACATAGTTATATATATATATATATATATATATATATATTGAGAATGTAGGGTTAAAAAGTAAAAAAAAATTGAGTGAACGTTTAGAATACTTTATTGTGTGAATTATTGAACGTGTGATTGACAATAAGTATGGCAAACAAATTAAAGTAAAATAACGGATATGAAACTGGGAATTGAGCCAACCACCACCAGCGTGTATCATTTATTATTACTCGAATGAAAAAACAAGAAGAAAAAAATAAAATAATTTGAAGGGACATACGATCCTACCTCCAGTTCATGATCTTTATCATCACGAAATTAAGTTTTTATATATTTTTTTAGCTCATGATCCCTTTCCAAGCCAATACCAAAAAGAAACAATAATATGAAATAACTTCAAACAAGTTAATAAAAGAGATTCAGAAGAAGCAGATGGACTTTATGACTCTTACACTGTACAGTTAGATTTATTGAAAAGGTTGTAAGGTACACTGTACACAGGCAAGCAGACAAGAAAAGGTTGGAGAAAAGAAAAGGTTTTAGCCCTTCAATGAAAAATAAAAAGGGCTAAAATTCCCTAATACACGTTGAAAAACATCCATTGATTCACTTAATAATTCCACAACAGAAAATCAAAAATTCCGCCACCATCATCGCCACCAGTGCTCAGCCATGGAGCTGGCTGCGGAGGAAGATCCAACCATCCATAATCCATTGAGTTGTCAACAAACACGGCATCATTCTTCAGTTCTAGAGAGTCAAAATATGATCCTAAACTTGGCAATTCAATTATCTCACATAAATCTTCTGAACTGGTTGACAAATCTACGTCAGAATCAGAAGATGAAAATGAAGACTGTGAAGATAAAGTAGTTGAAGAAGATGGTGGTGACAAGTCAAAATTTTCAATGGCTGCCGCTTTTGCGGCGGCTTCTTGAACGTCACGTGGGCGGAGCGATACCGGTCGCGGCAGTACAGCGGCGAGTTCAGGGAAGTTTAATATTGCTGAGTTCCCTTTGATGCTTAAAGCTGCTACATCATGAGCCCTGGCTGCCATTTCTGGTGTAGGGAAAGTGCCAAGCCATATGCGGGATTTCTTGCGGGGCTCCCGGATTTCAGACACCCATTTTCCCCAGCTGCGCATTCGGACGCCGTGGTACACGGGGTGGTTACTTGCGGCGCCGCCGCTGACCGTGTTTCGGATTCTTTTGATTTTCTTGGTGGTTTCTGAAAAATTTTGCGGCTGCTGCGGTGTTGATGGTTTCTGGGATTCAGTACTCATTCTTAACATTAACATTCCCCAGTGATTGACTTCTATATTTAGTACTTATCACCGTGCATGTTCTTGTACTTTTGTTTGTGCACTCATACTTTACCTTCACAATGTTTGTGCAATTATATATAGAGAGAAGCAAAGAAAAAAAGTTATATATAGTAATATAGAGAGAGATGAATCCTGGCGATAGGTTTCACGAAGATGTTGCAAAGCAATGTGAAGAATATATAGCGTATGAAGTTAAATATTATCAGAAATACAGCTACCCCTAACAGCTAACCTTCTTACTTCCAATCACTTATAAGTAGAGAGAGAAAAAGTAGAGAAGGAAGGAGGGAGAGAGAGAGAGAGATGGGACATTGAAAGATGGGTCATTCTGCTAGAAGCACAATGGGGTCCTTTCTGACCGTTGATATCTTTCTTCTGGTTTTCACTTTCACATATTCACGTTAACCCTGTTCATTTAACCCTTATCCTATTGCAGTGTGTGTGTGTGACACAAATGATACTTTGGGATGCTATTTTTGGGTTCTTCCATATCTTCTTCATATGGACATAATAAAAATTTTGTACCTGATCTGTTACTAGAGAATTGTGAGTTAGTTATGCATAGAGTTACATTTGAGTCTGGTCTAGAATATCGTGTTGAGCTATACGAAACTATATTTCTTTTTTTCTTTATTTCGATGATCAATTTTTTAGAGCTTAATTATATTGTATATACTTATTTTCTTGACATGATCACATAAGACTTTAAATTCCAGTGTTTAGGATGAATTCTTTTAGTATTGGAGCATAAAACATATCAGATTGCCATAAAGTTGGTATTGTGCGATGATTTAGCCTCCATTTGATAACCATTATTTGAAAACTCTTTTTGATACTCATTTACAACTACACATTCACATAATAAAATGTTTTGCTCATAAATTCAAAAAAATTTCTGACTTTTTAATCACATATTTTCCTAAAAATCATTATTCAAACAATTATTTTTTTTTTCTAAATAATAGTCGTCAAACGGGGTTACTAAAGGGTCATTTTTTGTGTGAAAGTTTACGGTGAAAGTCTACCGCGTTAAGTAAACTTGGCTCTCAAGTGAGTAGATGTAGACATAACTCGTACATTGTGATCAGCTGCTACAAATCTTTATATTTATGATCATTTTTTAGTTACTAGTGCTTTCGAATGTAGAAATTAGGGTTTAATCCAAGACATTTGCAAATTTTATGGCAATTAATTGGATATTCCTTAGCTAAAGCATGAATCATGAAGTACTTTAGTTAAGTTATTATTGGGAGGGAAATTTTCGGGGCATTTACTGTCTGGAATTGTTTTGAACAATCTTGAAGATATATGAGCATGTTTGAGCTTATTTTTTGTAAAATATATTATTTTCTTTCTTATTTTCAATCACACGTTCTTCAATAAAATAATATTACATGAAAATTCAAAAAATTTTCACATATTTCTCATCATATCACTATTTAAAATACATTTTTTCCTCAATAATATTCATAAAAAACACCATGATTCACGAATGATTCTTCATCGCAAAAATGGTCTAAATTTAAACGGGTTAATTACCCCAATAGTCACTGAACTTTGGCCAAAGTTTTCACCAGGTCACTGAACTTTAAAAACTACGTGATTAGTAACTGAACTTTAGAAAAATCACCTCATTGGTCACTGAACTTTAAAAATCACCTCATTGGTCACTAAACTTTGCAAAATGTTTCCCAAATGGTCACTGAACCAGTGACTATTCGGGAAACTTTTTGCAAAGTTCAGTGACCTCGTAGAAATCTTTTGCAAAGTTTAGTGACCAATGGGGTGATTTTTAAAGTTCAGTGACCAATTGAGTGATTTTTCGAAAATTCAGTGACTAACCACGTAGTTTTTAAAGTTCAGTGACCTGATGGAAACTTTGGCCAAAGTTCAGTGACTATTGGGGTAATTAACCCAAATTTAAACACTAGAGAACTTTTGCCATATGGAGTCCAATGCCCATGGATGCAACAGATCTCGACATTTATTACCATGCTATGAATTTTGGCGTTCTCACGTATACTATTTTCAAACAAATTCCATTTAATATTCTAATAAATGATGAAAAGGCTGTAACTTCTATCCAGCAATCTCTCTCCCTTTCTAAAATGTACTTTAGAAGAAGTTGAATCGTACTCCGACAAATTGTGCTGTTGATGGAACATAAATTTGGACTATCAAATAAAATAATTTAATGATTCGTTACACTTCAAAAATCAAAACAGTGAGGCGACGTCCAATTTTTTGACCTTTATGTGGCACAACATTGGGGGGACCGAGACATATCTTATGGTGGAAATGTTAAATGGGTCGAATCGAGCTGTTTAATTCGTCCATTTTCAAACTCGATCCTTTCACAATTTGTTAACGTCCTTTTCGAGATTGTTTTTACAATTCTAAATCAAATATTTTTTCTTCTTTCCTTTTTTTTTTTTTTTTTTTTTTGGCACTGTGCTGATCTAATGTCTCTTTGAGGTCATTCTTATACTCTTTGTCAAATAACTTTATTTTTGTTAAATAATTTACGCACTTTTCACGTCTTCAAATTATTTCCCTGAAAAAAATCTGACAGGAAAAGGATGCTATGAAAGAGCAGTCAACACTCAGTTTGACCTGTGTCCTGTGTTGGTGGCACCAGTTCCACCAATTTTAATGTACAATTGACTACTCATAAGCACGGTTGGCACGCACGACTCGACTCGACTATACTGAACAAAACGACGACTAAATAAATCACATCATTTTCCTTAATCTGGTATAGTACCATACAGTTCAATATATCAAATATCAATTGCATATTAGGGTGTGTTTGAACCATATTATTTTGGAATAGTAGGTTGATGGAGAATGTATGATTGAAAAAAAAGGAAAAGTTATTGACGTGATGTAAAATATTATTTTATTGAAAAATGTGTGGTTTGAAAGAAGTAGAAGAATGAAAATGAAAATTTTAAAACCTGTTCGGTACAGCTTAAAATCCAATTAAAATTGAAAATATGGCCGTTATTGGAACTCACCCGTATAACAAAAGTCAACAATAACGACTATATTTTCAATTTTAATCTGATTTTAATCTCTACCACACCCTCTTAATATGTACCAAACATTGGCTAGATATGTAACACCGAACAGAGATGGACATTATTAGGCCCTATTTGAGCCCCATTTTTTTTGTAAAATAAATTTTGTAATAATGATTTTGGGGGAAAATGTGTGGTTAAAATGTAGAAAAAGTTTTTGAATTTACGTATAAAATTATTTTATAAAAAGATGTGATTAAAAATGAATTTTGGAAAAAATGAAAATGTTAAGCTTTTCACTTTTTTTTTTCTTTTTTAGATTGTGAATTATAATTGACAATTTATAAGCATGTTTGATACACAAAATTGAGAAGTAATCTCGTCTAATGTTGTGTATTGGGAATCGAATACATGTTTAATATGTAATACTTAATAGAATTGAACACAATAAATGTCAATAATTTAAGGGGTCGTTCTCTTCGTATTTCAGTTTTGAGTTTTGAATTCATTTTGAATTTTTTTTTTGACATTTTTAATAATTGTTTTGAAAACACCCAAAACGCGTTTTGAAAATTTTGTTTTGATTATAATTGAAAACACTCAAAACGACAAAATTGGTGTTTGAGATTTCTTTGTAAATTTTTAACTTGTTTTCAAAAATGCATTTTCGAAAATAGGAAAGAGAACGTGCTTTCAATGTTTTGGAAAATCGAAAATAAAAAATAACTTGAAAACTGTAAAGAGAACATGCCCTAAACTTTTCTTTTCTTTTCATAAAGTTGACAACTCATAAGCATGATTTATACGAAAAAGTAAATTGTAGTAAACAGGACAATTAACAAATATATCACATCTTTCTTCTTGACTTGTCTAATATCATGCAGTTCAATATATAAATAATTGAATTTGGTATGCAGTACACGACCAAACTAGGCGTATAAATGACAAAATTCTAAATTTTGTCTTCTTTAATGCTGTCAAATAGGATAGTTTACCTCATGGAACAAGCCATTATTGTTTAAACTTGAATAATGGGCACACATATGTTGGAAAGTGCATAAATTACCATAGCCAGGGCAGTCATATGACTGAAGAATAACACTATCATACATTCTAAATACTTCTTAAAAAAAGAAAAAAAATTGATGTTCGAGTCTGGAGGACCACCGCCCAACCCTCCCATCCCGATATACCTGGCTGAGAACGATCCTCTACTGCTCTAATGCCCCCCAAGACAGACAATATACACTTCAATAGCAAAGAGTATAGAGAAGGAAACCTGGAGCATTTCTTCTGCTAAAGCAGCAATCAGCAGCAACTAACCTTTTAGTAGATTTTATGGAAAGTATGGTGACGGGAATTAGACAGTACTATACAACATTAATAAAGTGAAAGAAGCTAAAACACTGTCGAGGCGGGATTTGCTTTTACCTACCATGTCAAATCCTCGAAAGTGTTCTACCAAAGAAATTATGGTCCACTTGACATTAAATGTAGATAATTCATAATTAATCCTTCTCCCCTTCTCATCAATAAATGCTCTATCAAAACTGACAATACATAACTGTTACCCGTAGAAATAACTCACAAAAGTAAATACACGTGGCAAGTGGACAAGATCCAACGAAGTCCTAAACATAGCCGAGAAGCTAAACGCACAACAGGCGAGCCTAAGTTCGTCTGCCACATGGAGGGCCGGTCTTTGTCGAATCCCTTTTTGGCCGAACCTCCATCGGAAAGTTAAGCCCCAACAAGATAAGATAGAGTCGGAGGAGGCGTACTGGAGACGATACCGTACCCGACCTTGTGCCAAGTGGGTGATGTGACAACCTATACATATAGCCCCACTTAATGAAGCTAAACAAGTCTAATCGTACATCAGACATAGGGCTGCCAAGCCGTCACAGCATTAAATGCGAAATGGCCTATGAATGATTGATTGATGGCTACGATAAGAGGTCTCGGCTATGCGGATGAGGCCACGTGTTCCATCATCTAACGGCTCTCCACTATTGTATTTTACTATAAAAGCACACACTTAACATTGTAAAGGGTAATGCAAATTTATACACACAAAGAAAGCTTTGGCATTCTCTCTACTGAGAAGGTTTATTTCTCGGGCCGACCCCCTTTCACTATAAAGATAATCACACTACAACTAAAGAAACACTTGTAACTCTTCTCTTCTGTTGGACCATTTTTTGGGGTCAACAGATTGGCGCCGTCTGTGGGAAGCTTACAAATACCATAACCACGTACATCCTAGTGGTAAAAGCCACCCGCGAAGAACCTTAAACAAAGGATTAGATTCTTGAAAAAGAATCATCACTTGAAGGCCATCGAAAAGGGTGCCATGAATTCTAGTCGACAAGGTACGCAAAATGAAGGAAGACGAAGGGAGGCTTCTGAAGAAGAAGTTCTCCGGACAAACGTCAATATGCATCGTCCCCATCATCGCCACAGAAGGGGGGGTACCGCCACGTGCCTAGCACGAAAAGTTGGTGAGATGGCAGCGAATATGAGAGATATAGCCCAGCAAAACGCCGCCATGCAACAATTGCTAATGCAGATGCAACAGCAGGCTGAACCGCAGATGCCTCGGAATGGATCTTACCACCCAGAAGGCGAATATATGGATACTGCAACATATCCTCAAAGGTGCGGCGAGACCGACCTGAAAGAAGGGGAATTGGGAGTTGAGGCTTCCAACAACTATGCCACCAGCCACCTAGGCGGGGATGCTCCCCAAGGTTTCCCCCCAGAATACTCCCAAGACTGCGGACCGCAAAGGTCGGCTAGTGTTTTCGACCGGATCGGGCCTTCCAGGCCCGATAGGCCGCACCGACCCCCGCCTCAGAGGCCGCTGGATCAGAATGAGGAAAGTGAACCTCAGGAAGTCCGATCTCCCCCTAGGAATAGGCGGGAGAGGAGAGAGGCCGCTAATGCACGGAATCAAGTTGACGCAACCCCTAGGTATCAAGCCGATGGAAATGACTCGGACGAGCCTTGCAGATCATTCGAGATGGACGATGATGACGAGAGCCTGCCCTTTTCGCAGGAACTACGAAATGCGCCAGTCCCAAACCACTTTGTCCCCCCCAAGATACCCAAGTATGAGGGCAAAGGTGATCCGGCGAAGCATCTCAACAACTATAAAACTCAAATGTCCCTGAGAGGGGCTTCGCCAGCGCTTAAATGTAGAGCCTTCCATCTCACCCTGACAGGGGCAGCGAAAATCTGGTACAGCCGCATCCCAGCAGGCAGCATCAGAAGCTGGCCGGATCTGAAAAAGGCCTTTCTTAACCAGTACTTGTCCAGCAAAGAGGGAGAGGCCCCAATCCAGAGGCTACAAGACATGAGGCAGCAGGCAGGAGAAACCTTGAAAAGTTACTTGGCTCGCTTTACTGATGAAATGACATACTGCGAGCAAGTAACTGACAGAGAGGCTCTGTCAGCCCTAAGGGGAGGCCTCAACATGAATACTTTGTTTTGGAGGGACGTACGCAACCAGAACCCGTCCACCTATGACGCTTTAGTGGAGATGATGAGAAGCGAAATTGTTAATGAAGAACTCATAGACCATCGCAATCGAACCTCAATGGGATTGCCACCACCCCAAAGGGCGTGGATGAGCCCGTACTCGGCACGCGCCCAGGAAGGGCGTAGGCGTAGGAAGGCGCGCGCCGGCGTAATCATTGCGCATTAAATGCACACGACGCCCCAAGCCTTGGAAATGACTGGAATCACCAACTGTAGTCGTTGGAACTCAGCGTCTCTGGAAACAATGACAGGTGTCTGCGAGGGTTCGGAGGGGTGCACAAGCCACTGCCAGTAAGAGGCTGCCTTCCCGAACAGGCTCTTCCCTTTGCATAATGGGGCCTCGGCCAAGGATAATCCAGCCTCTTCTAAGGCTGCCTCTACCCGGATGGGCTCTCCCATGTATAAAAGGCCTCGGCCAAGGTAAATTAAGCCTCATAAGGCTGCACCCATATATTACATGGTATGTTCAGATAGAGAGGATCCCACATTGACCGACTTAACTATTTATACTTCAAAGTTCGACCCGCACATGAATGTACGACTCAAACTTGGGGGACTGATGTTACCCGTAGAAATAACTCATAAAAGTAAATACACGTGGCAAGTGGACAAGATCCAACGAAGTCCTAAATATAGCCGAGAGAACGCACAGCAGGCGAGCCTAAGTTCGTCTGCCACCATATGGAGGGCCGGTCTTTGTCGAATCCCTTTTTGGCCGAACCTCCATCGGAAAGTTAAGCCCCAACAAGATAAGATAGAGTCGGAGGAGGCGTACTGGAGACGATACCGTACCCGACCTTGTGCCAAGTGGGTGATGTGACAACCTATACATATAGCCCCACTTAATGAAGCTAAACAAGTCTAATCGTACATCAGACATAGGGCTGCCAAGCCGTCACAGCATTAAATGCGAAATGACCTATGAATGATTGATTGATGGCTACGATAAGAGGTCTCGGCTATGCGGATGAGGCCACGTGTTCCATCATCTAACGGCTCTCCACTATTGTATTTTACTATAAAAGCACACACTTAACATTGTAAAGGGTAACGCAAATTTATACACACAAAGAAAGCTTTGGCATTCTCTCTACTGAGAAGGTTTATTTCTCGGGCCGACCCCCTTTCACTATAAAGATAATCACACTACAACTAAAGAAACACTTGTAACTCTTCTCTTCAGTTGGACCATTTTTTGGGGTCAACAATAACCGTGAAAACAACTTATCTAAAGCATATGCATATGAGCAATGTGATAATCAGTCATGGCTTATGCTACTTAGACTATTTCAATTACAAGACATACTTATATTGATCTTTCGCCCAGACCTCGAAATCGGCATGAATGTTTGTGACACGATTTTCCAAAATAATAGGAAATCATATAAACATGTCACGAAGGAGCAACGAGTCTCGGGCATCTGACGATTCTAATCAAGGTCCAGCAACATAGATCACAGCCACTTGATATCACCGTCACCAGTGGATTAGCGAAAGTTATTTATTTTGCTAGTAACTTGGTTACACTTATTTTCAACTTTGATCAATAAAAAATTGTTACTTCAAAACTTATTTACTTATAAGTAAATTTGTTAAGCATGTGCAGCAGTTGCTACCTATGCATTGAGTATAAATGGTAGGTAACAGAGATTCAGAAAGGCCAACAGGTAGGAAGTCATCATAACTTATTATCAACATATCCTAAGCTTCTATCTATAGATTAAATGGACTATTTTTAATTTAACAACCCATTCTGATCTATCGTTCTTCCACATTTATCTATTTTTATGAGTTTGATTTTTCCATTACTGAAGTTCTTCAGTTAAATTTGCTTCAGTAATTGATTCTTATCAAGGGCAGTTATCTGAACATTTCTGGTAAATGGAAACGTGGTTTTGTATCAAATTCTTCTAACCCAATTGGATTATCATGAATACTATATGTATATATCGATAAAACTAAGTGTATAAATTTTCTCGTATGAACAGAATAGTAGAATGAATCGGTAACAAACCTAAATAGTAAATGTAATACAGAAATCTTACGCAATGACAAATGTCTGCAAGTACAATAATGAAATAATATAAATAATTAAGTTGGGTCTCAATACATGAAGTAACTTATTTTGTCAAAGACGGGGGGTTTCAGTCTCTGTATTTTGTTGTCATAAATCAGGAAATATAAAGAATCTCGCATCTATCATCCTTTTGATAGTTTTAATCTATTGCAATTAAAATCCCAAGGGTAAGCCATTTTTTTTTTAAAGAATTACAGTTGTACAAACAGGAACAGAAGATTCTCTGCTTACCCTTTCCGCCTCTTGGGACTCAGCACAAAATCATCTTCCTCATCACTGTCAATTAATATCCGTTTCTTTGCTTTCGCATCACCACTTTTGGGGGCCGGCAGTGGCTTTTTTGAGATCGCAGGTTTACTTGAAGGTGGGATCGATGGAGATTTGATAGGAGTACCCATCCGAAGTTGCTTTTGCTTCCTCTGCTTTTTCTCAAATGCCTTCCTTGCTCTTTCAGGAGACAGCATCCCATGTTCCATCAACCTTCACAAATAATTTCTCACTTTGTCAGCAGTCTTCTGTCTTGATGCCAAAATACAGAATGGAACATCATGCTAGATACCAATGACATGATGAGACAAACAACACATTTGGCTAATAAGCTTAACGAGTTTACTTACAAGTAGATAACTGATTTTTAAATAAAAAATGATATTTAATTAGATAGTAACTTTTACCTTGCTCAAAACCTTAATGTCAAAATAAGGTAAACATTTTAAGCACAAAGCCACAAACATCATTTATTTAAAACTTTAAGTAACTTACTTATACTTTCTTAGCTTAGCCAAACATGCTCCTAGTAGGTGTGGCATATCACAAAAAAAAATTATGCAATAATCTGAAATATAACAAATTAATTGGCATCCATTTTTACTTCATGAAGATAACAATCTCATACTCTACATGAATCAATACAAAATCTTATAGATTAAGAATTGCCAAAACTTAGCAAGCTTCGTCCAGTTTTAAAGGAGCCGATTGAAAGTGTGGAGTTAATATGTGGCACAATGGTGATGATATATTGCTGACTGGATGATTTGTTGGATGTTTGACCAGGTGTTTTGTTGACTTGTTGACTGCTACCTTATTTCTTGTTAAAGCATGTTTTTGTGGGTTGCGATTTCTTTAATAGGTATCAATGGCTCAGATGTCGCCAAGTGCCATTTTCAACACCGTTGGATGGCTGACCTTCAGGTGACTTCTTTATACCGTCCATTTGCCTAGGGTTTGAGGATGTATTATCCGTTCATTCGTCTCTCTCTCAGTGTGACCTTTGTTATTCTCGTCTTTTTCATTCACTCAAAAATCAGTTGTATCGATCTTGAGTGATTTGCATATGTTGAGGGTTGAGTTCTTGAGTGAACATTTGTATAGATCGACAGGCTTGTTGATGTAAATCTTGAGTGATTCATACTGAGTGCTCAGAAAGTGTATCTTGGACGATTTCTTTGGTTCCGATTCTTAATATAGTGGTTCCTTCCGGTGGCGAAAGCTTAAAAGGGGATTAGGAACTTTTAAGTTCTGAATCTCTTGCCTTAGGACGAAAAATCCTTGTGTTTCTTCTGTTTTCTGTTATTTTTGTGCTTTACAGTTTAGTATTTGTTGTTAGAAGTGCCTAATATTTTGAACCTAATCTTAACAGTGGCATCAAAGTAGTTAGACGATGGTTCTTGGCTCTGATCTCTGTAGATCTGAAAGTTTGAAACTTGGTTTAGTAGTTCGTTTTTTATTTCTGAAACCCTAATAAAGGAATCTGGTGAGTTCGTTCCTGTTTTATGGTTTTAAGTACAGATTATTTGCTTATACCTTATAGTCTCTTGCAGACGTGTTTAAAATCTCAAGATTTGAGACTTTCTTAGCGATTCCTTTGTCCAGAAACTCTATGAGTTGTTTGAAATCTGAGGGTTGTCTTGATTTGTGTCAAAGATCTAGATTTAAACTCTCTGCATGTTTCTTATTAATATATATTGCACAGTGTTATAATTTTGTACTTGTTTATGATATAGAAACGTTTTCTGTGAGTGTATTATTTGGAATAAACTACTGTGAATTTGTTGAACCTGTATATACCCTTGAAGTGTTCTGTTTGATCTGCATACACTGTTTCTTCATTCAAATTTTTTATCATGACTTCTTCAAAATTTGAATTGGAAGTTTTTAATGGGAAATGAGACTTTAGTCTCTGGCGTTAAAAAATGAGAGCATTTTTACTTCAACAAAAATGTGCAAAGGTTATTGATGAATCTTGACCTACGGATCTTGAAGCTAGTAAAGTAACTAAACAAGATGAAACTGCATGGAGTTCCATTTTTTTATATTTGTCTGATAATGTGCTTACGGAAATTGGCGAAACAAAGACTACTGCTGAATTGTGGAAAAGAAATTAAAAATTACTTATTTGAATAAAATCATTCCAAATAAGGTGTATCTTTTAAAACAATTTTTTGGTTTTAAACTGGATCCATCCCTAAATCTTGAGGCTAATATTGACATATTCAATATATTATCCCGTACAACTGTGATGAGAAACTCTCAAAAGATCAGATGGCTGTGGTCTTATTAAATTCAATTGGTGACAAGTATAAAGATGTTAAAAATGCTATTGAATATGGAAAGGAAACCCCAACTACAGTTATTATTATTAATGCCTTAAGAAATAAAGAGTTAGAGTTAAAATTTGAGAAGAAAGAATCTGTTAGTGGGGAAAATTTGATGGCTAAGTCTAAATTTAATTCCAAGAATAGTATTCTCAATAAGAAATTAGGACATAAGAAAAAGGAAAATCTGAAAGATAAAATGAAAACATAAGGTAAAAAATGTTTTTATTGTCAAGAAGAAGGTCGTTTTATCAAAGATTGCCTTAAAAGACTTGATGATAAAAGAAATAAGTCTAAGTTTGATGGTGATGCAACATTAGCCTGCAATAATGAGGCTAATATGGATGAAGTTTATGTTATTGTAAACTATCAACTTAGTCAAGAATCGATTCTGGACTCAGGCTACACATTTCACATGTATCCTAATAGAGAATGGTTTACTGAGTTTGAAAATGTAAATGGTGGTCAAGTTTTAAATGGTAATCATATGACATGTGAGGTTAAAGGAATAAGAACTGTCACTTTAATAATAAAGGGTAATAATCAACTAGTCTTGGAAAATACTAGGTATGTTCCTTATTTACAAAGAAATCTTATTTCTTTAGGTGTTTTAGATGACCTAAATTATGACATTATGATTAATAAGGAATACATTAAAATCTTGAGAGACTCACAATTAATTGTTAAAGCCCCCAAGAGACGTGAACTTTACATTTTGCAAACTCGAAACTTTTTTTAGTCCACTTCAGTAGCAATCTCTGTTCAACATGATAAATCCATAATATGACACAAAAGGTTAGGTCATATTAGTGATAAAGGGCAAGAACGAACGCAGAACTTTAAAATTAGGGAGGGGCACAATCTAACTTGCAAAGAAGTTGGGAAAAATTTTACAATTGAAAATTTACGTTCAAAAAAATCATATCCCATATAATTTTGAATCCCAAAATTTACATGAGATATGACTTTTTTGGATGTAAAATTTCGAAAATCTTTGATATCATATTCCATATAAAATTTCCTAATAAAATGATGAAAATTATATTGAGAAATTTGTATCGCAAAAATAATAAATGTTAATGAAATAATTGAATTTTTTTTAAAAAAATGCGAGTTAGACGTCTTTTTTTAAAACTCACGTTTAACATATTTTTAACTATTTTCGATATCTGTTTGAACTATTTGATATGCCCATAATGTAGTTCTCGAAATAAGCTTTAAGATGACATAAACAATTTGTACATTCGATTAGCGTACGATCGTCAGAGAATTTTTAAAATTAGCATATTATCGAAATTCAAATTTATTGTGATTTTGCCCCTGTTTGGTGGAGATTAAAATCAAGTTTTTAGTAAATACTAAATATTGATAAAAGTTTAACAGTTATGGATTTTATGAAATATGTTATTAAAATTAATTGTTAACTTTGATTTAGATTAAAATTTGGATTTCAATTGATACCATACATGATTTTTTAAAAATAAAATCTCAAAAGTTGGGGGGCACGTGCCCCCCAGGACCCCCCGGTCTGTCAGTGATAAAGGGTTACAAATTTTGAAAAAAACAAGGTACCGTTGGAGAAGATAATATTTAGAAACTCAATTTTTGAGATCATTGCATCATAGGAAAGCATAATTGATTACCTTTTTTTACCTGGAATGCATAAAGATGTGTCAATACTTGAATATTTGCATATTGATCTTCGGGGATCAGCTTTTGTCCCAACTTATACTGGTTTTAAATACTTCCTTTTGGTCATTGATGATTTTTTTAGAAAAAATTGGATTTTTCTTCTCAAATCAGAATCTGACACTTTTAATGTTTTCAAAGAATGGAAAACACTGATTGAAAATCAAACTCACAAAAAGATCAAGATGCCAAGAACTGATAATGGTTTGGAATTTTGCAATTTTGAATTTGATGAGTTGTGCAAGTTGTACGGTATATTAAGACACAGAAATGTGACACACACTCCACTACAAATGACTTGGCTGAAAAAATGAATAGAACTGTTCTAGAAAAAGTAAGATGCTTGCTTTTAAGTTCTGGTCTTCCCAAGTTATTTTGGGAGGAAACGGGAAAAACAGCTAGTTATCTAATCAATAGAAGTCCTG
Organism: Fraxinus excelsior; assembly: GCA_019097785.1. Classification (NCBI taxonomy): domain Eukaryota; kingdom Viridiplantae; phylum Streptophyta; class Magnoliopsida; order Lamiales; family Oleaceae; genus Fraxinus; species Fraxinus excelsior. The sequence goes on along the minus strand of CM032631.1, from coordinate 19,906,580 downwards.
GTAGTGCTATTTTTTAAAACTCCTAAAGAAAAATGGACAGGAAAGACTATTGACTTTAGAAATCTAAGAGTTTTTGGGTATGCAGCATTTGCACATCAATCTGAAGGAAAAATAGAACCTAGAACACTTAAGTGTGTTTTCTTGGGTTATGTTGAAGGAGTGAAAGGATATATACTATGGGTAAGGGAGACCAAAGGTTATAAGATCATTAGAAGCAAAAATGTTGCATTTAATGAAGATGATCTACCTTGTTTAAAAAGGAAGAAAAACCTAGAGCCCCTAAGACACAATGACACGAAATTGAGGTGGAAGAGATTAATGATGAAAATCAGCAACCTGATGTTCAGATTGAAAATGAGAATGTTGAGACTCGTACTAATGAAGGTTCTGAACAATCTGAGGCTCATTTGGAAGCAAATCAACATTTAGATAACTATCAACTTGCTAGAGATGGGTAAAGAAGACAAATCAGACCTCCGTCAGCTTTGATAATGAAATTTCTTTTTTGAATTTTCAAGGGTTTATTGAAGATGAACTTGAATCATTTAAAGAAGCTATAAGTAGTAAAGATTCCAATCTTTGGCTAGCAGCAATACAAGATGAAATGAAATCTCTTAAAAGAAAGAAAACATGGATTCTGACTAAAAGACCCGAGGGAAAAAGGGTTGTTGACTGTAAATGGGTTTTTAAAATCAAAAGGAGAGAACAAAATGATAATGATATCAAAAATAAGACCAGGCTTGTGGCAAAAAGTTTTACTCAAAAGGAATGAATAGATTTCAATGAAATCTTTTCTCTAGTTGTAAAATTTACAACTGTTAGAGTAATTTTAGCCTTAACTACATAGTTTAACTGGGAATTAGATCAATTGGATGTAAAAACAACTTTTTTAAATGGTGACCTTGATGAAACTATTTACATGAAACAACCTAAGGGTTTTGAAGTAAATAAGAAATCTGACTTAGTATGTCTTCTTAAAAAAAATTTATATGATTTAAAAGAAGCTCTAAGGCAATGGTATAAGAGATTTGATACTTTTATACTTGGACTTGATTTTAAAAGAAGTAATTTTGATACCTGTCATTACTATAAACGAAATGGAGGTGAAAATTCATTTCATCTACATGGTTTTAGCTAGTCGTGACATAAATGAGTAAGAGTTAATAAAAAACAAGTTAAAATCTGAATTTGAAATGAAGAACTTGGGTCCTGTCGGAAAGATTTTAGGTATCGGAATTAAAAGAGATAGAAGAGAAGGCACACTAAGTCTCAGTAAGAAATCTTATATTTTGAAACTATTGGAAAAGTTTTCTATGCTTGATGCTAAAAGTATGAGTTTACCTTTAGCAAATCACTTCAAACTTTCAAAAGAACAATGTCCCAAATTTGAAGAAGAGTTTGTGAGAATGGCAAAGGTTAGTGATGGTAATGGACCGAGCAAGCTCGTGCTCACCACGAGCCGAGCTTCGGCTCGATTCGTTACTCGTGGGTCGAGCTTGTGGCTCGCGAGCTCGGCTTTTTAAATTTTTTTAACTATACATGTTCTAAATCTTAATAAAAAAAATGCACGAGCCGAGAGCGAGCCAACCTGCTCAACTCGGGCTTGTCTTTTGAGGACCCCGAGCGGCTCATGGCTCGTTTTTTCACAAGCCGAGCGTCGATTGACACCACTAGCAAGGGTACCATAATCTAATGCTGTTGGGTCTGTTATGTATCTAATGGTCTGTTCCAGACCTGGTTTAGCTTACTCAATAAGTATATGGAGTAGATACATGTCAAACCCCAGAGAAGCTCATTAGGAAACTATGAAATGGCTTCTTAGATACATTAAGGGGCACTTGTAACTTCGGGATTTTGTATAGAGAACAATCTAATGGTGTTATCTTAAACGGGTATACTGATTTTGACTATGCAGGTGATTGAGATAATATGAAATCCACTTCAGCCTATATCTATACTTTATGTGGTTCCTATAAAAGTTGAAAATCCCAACTACAAAAGATTGCTGCTTTATCTTCAATAGAGGCAGATTATATAGCTGCTACAGATGCTGTAAAAGAAGGAATCTAGTTAGAAAGGGTCTTAAATGAATTTGACTTTATTAAATATGTTTTATATTCTGATAGTCAGTCTGCTATTTATCTGAGTAGAAATCATGTTTCATTTTATCAGAGATGTTATTTAACAATTAACAAGGTGTTGTGAAATTTGAAAAGATTTCTACTTATTTTAATCATGCTAATGTAGGTACAAAAGTGCTACCATTAAACAAGTTTCGGAATTGTTTAAGTTAGCTATATATTAACATTTGCTGATTTGTGTATCAAGAATAAGAGCAAATGATGCCATGCTTGGAGGAACCACTGTAGATAAACTGAAATCATAAGGTAGAGATTGTGGAGTTAATATGTGGCACAATGATGATGATACATTGCTGATTAGATGATTTGTTGGATGTTTGACATGGTGTTTTGTTGATTGTTGCCTTATTTCTTGTTAAAGTGTGTTTCTGAGTGATACGATTTCTTTAATGGGTATCAACGGCTCAGATGTCATCAAATGTCATCTTCAACACCGTTGGATGGCTAACCTTCTGGTGACTTCTTTATACCGTCCATTTGCCTAGTGTTTGACGATGTATTATTCATTCATTCATCTCCCTGTGTGACTTTTGTTATTCTCTCGGCTCTTTCATTCACTCAAAAGGCAGAAAGCCATGTGTTGATCTGTTAAGAAAAATCAGTTGTATAGATCTTGAGTGATTTGTATATGTTGAGGGTTGAGTTCTTGAGTTAACATTTGTATAGATCAACAGGCATTGTTCATGAGTGATTCATACTAGTGCTCTGAAAGTGTATCTTGGACGATTTCTTTGGTTCCAATCTTTAATATAATGGTTCCTTCAGGTGGCGGAAGCTCAAAAGGGGATTAGGAACTTTTAAGTTGTGAACCTCGCCTAAGGGCAAAAAATCCTTATGTTTCTTTTGTTTTCTATTATTTTTGTGCTTTACAGTTTGGTATTTGTTGTTAGAAGTGCCTAATATTTTAAACCTAATCTTATCAGAAAGCTTAATTTATATCAAATTCTATGACTTCGCTTGACAAGACTTAACAATTGTAAAAGTGGCCCAGATAAAAAGAAAACTAACCAAAACTCAGCCATTTCACTTGACGGTATCTGCTTTGATAATGATTCATAGAATATCCTCAGCGGTTCTCTCTGTTCACATGAAGCAATAATATGGAAGAGAACGAGAATTCAGTCAGTATAAACTTCCTATAGAAAATAAGCAATCAAAACTTTAAAGAGGATATAAGAGATACAGAACCTCTTCAGGGACATCATATTTCTGTCCTGGCAAGGAAAAAACTTTCTTTTCTCTGGTTTTAGTCACTGTTTTGTTGACAGTCTTTGATGAACTCGATGTTTTTTTCGTTTTTAGCTTCACTTGAGCAATATGAAATGAAAATAAATCAAAACCAAGATCACCAATATCTATAAAGTTATAAGTCGATGAATTCAAACTCGTACTCACACATTCACTAAATAAATCAGAAAAATACAAATTGGTAATGCAACAGAGGTCGCAGATCGTATGTTTAAGGCTCAACTGGAACTCTCGAAGGCAGACATGAGGAAATGCCTGTGAAGGGGCACGGCTAGGCCGAGAGCGATGCTGCTTATTTCAGTTTTTCTACTCCCTTTTATTGCTTTAGTTACTTTATTTCACACTTGTAATTATTACTGTTCGCTAGGGGTTAATATGTCTTCTATGAGGTTTTCTTTGTTTCCTTAAAACAGAAGAACTAGGGTTGAAGTTGGCTAAAAAAAAAATCGAGTTTTCTGCTGGTCTTGATCCAACCTCGGTGATTATGTGGAATCTAACGAGTTTTATGATTGCATGTTTGTTTCGTGTACAATTCCCCTGAAACAATTGGGATCCGTAAACACTCAGTACACAGCTAATTACTATTACACCATGTCAGATAATCCAATCTCATTAATTTTTTTTAAAAAAAATACAGTATTCAAATTGTGAGCTCAATAAAAACAAACGAATCTACACAGCAGATCATGCCTCGAGATTAAAAAAAAAAAAAAAACGATCTAATAAATCTTAGTAAATGAGTGCAAAAAAGTTTAAAATGTTTATCTCAATGGTTTTTGCTATTGGACGCCTCAATTGTCTATACAAGAATGATGCACAAAATAAAATACAAAATTCCCAATTGCTTTTCATACAAAAAGGGCATGATTTTGGCAGATGGGCACCTCAATTTATATTCAAGAACGATGCACAAAATAGAAATGCAGAACTCCGAATTGATTTACATACTAAAAAATGATTTTGGCAGATGAGCACCTCAATATTATATAGAAGTGCAAAATCCCCAATTGATCTAAATACAAAAATGAAGGACTTCGGCAGATGGCTGCACCAGTTTATATAAAAAAAATGATGCACAAAATAAAAACACAAAATTCCCAATCAATTATCTTACTAAAAGTCATGATTTCTGCAGATTATATAGGAGTAGAAAATGCCCAAATATGTCATATATACACCTCAATTTAAGGGCAAAAAAAAAAAAAAGATCTTCGTAATTGGGCACCTCAGATTTGGAGCTGGATTTCTCTACAACTTTCTTCTTGTTGACAGATGAATCAATCCTGACCTTTGATGATGATGACCCATCACCACTAGACTTGAATTTCATCCCACCACTAAATTTGGTCTCTGTGGCCATAGATTGATTATAACTGTGTAAACAATCTGCAATTTTAATATGATAAATCCGAATTCTCTATCTAGATTTGCAGACCTATCAACTTGAATACGCATCGCATGATCTATATCTCTTATTTGTAGAATTTTTCTTTGTGAATGATGAAAAATAGGAAAAAAATAAATAAAAAAAGAAAGCAGGTAGAATTGAAAGCTGAATGGCGTGCTGGGTTTTTAACTGCTGTCAATAAAGTGACGAACCCAAATCTACTGTCGCATTGAACTTGCATGCGGTGATCTTTTGGAAATGTTAAATTTGCCTGTCCATAAAAATAAAAACAAAAAATGCCTTAGTTCGATTTCGTAGGTATACTACGGTTGATTTAGCAGAAAAGCTGTCAGTCGCGCATTTTGTCTATCATCTTCTTGTATTGCCAGACAATTTTGTCACCTCCTTTAACAGAATGTCAATGCCATGGCATTCTGTCGTTAGCCAATTTTAGATGAGTGAACATTATCAGTCAACCAATTGTTGTCATATCTCATTCAGCCATCCAAGATGTTAAAAACATATGACAAAGTAGATCAATTCTTTTGTCTATGGGTTGGAACCGGCTATTAGTTTTAGTCATTGATACAATTGAAATGCTCAAATTGAAATAAAATTAAAAATTGGATTAATCTCTACTTCATCCAAGGGTGGCTCAGCTTATATGGACACGAGTCAATCTCAAACTCTGCCCGTGTTCAAATATTAAGATTGGCTCGACCCTTTGGTTCGAGGACTTCACGAATCCAGTCGTCTGCGAGCCGGTCCCATTTTCTATTATTTTAAAAATAAATTAACAAAACAAGCAAAAAAAAATGAACAAATTTTTTAAAGAAATTAATAAAACAAGTCTAGAAATTAGACAAAAAAAAAAAAGAGCTAATCCACGAGCACAAACGAGCTGGCTCATGAAAAAAAATGTTGGCTTAGCTCAATCAATGGATCGTCTCCAAACGAGCTCAAGTTGCCCATTAATCAAGTCAAAATGAGCCGAACCCACAAACCGCTCAACCCATTTGTCACCCTTAACTTCATCTGTTGGTAGGAAAAAAAAATGTACCTTATTAGAATGTCTAAAGAATTTAGTATAAAGCTAGAATAAACAGTAATAACATAATACATGAGTGGTATTTGTTGATTCCTTTTTTTTTATGCAATGGTCATGTGGACAACAAATGTCAGTCCTACTCACATCCATGCAAATTTCAACATGTTTTGACCGGATTTGGACGGAAAAGGATGGCGTCCATGGACGTAAGAGATGCTCTACAACATGAAATAAAAATGTTCGAGCACCGGCAATATGATCAAAGTTGATTGAATATTTAACTAACAATCAAAAACAAACTCAACCAAAGTGAAAATAATCTAAGCCCAGGCAAACAAATATAGAATAAGCAAAAGAGAAGGTCGTGTGTGGTTTGAAGAAGAGTTGCATTTTCTTCAAATGTTACAAGAATTGCTTATTTATAGAGTTCTGGCCAAAATGGTAGTCGTTTGATAAGAATCACGTAGCTTCATCTCCCAAGTCGAAGCCTTACATCACCCAGTCTGCTATAAATTTAATACATTGATAACGAATCAGACACCGTATACCCTAGACTGACAATCCTGAAATTCATTATTACAAACGTTACATCAATCATTCCTAAAAATATTGCATATAGATACTCTAAAAGATAGCAATGGCTTCAGCTAAAGGGAGCTTCGTATTGGAGGTCTCCAGTGTCAAGAGCTTCGAGATAGAGAGGTTCCACTTCTTCTTTGACTTCTTATATAGTGCTTCGATTTCAGAGTTTCAGCCCCTTAGATAGTGTTTCGGCTTAGGGAGACATATAGCTTCGATTTCTTCTTTGACATCTTATATAGTGCATCGGCTTCAGAACTTCAAGCATTTAAATAGTGCTTCGGCTCATGACTTCAACCATTTGCCTATGCTTCGGCTTTAGAGCTTTAGCCACTTGCCTATGTTTCTACTTCGGGGCTTGGGTCACTTACATAGTGCTTCAGTTTTGAGGTGTGGACTTTTTCTTGAGCTTCGATTTTGAGGCGTAATAGTATTATAATAGAACAAGACGAACTGATAGACCTCCAATTCGATTCACGTATGCAAGAAGAAAGAAGGGAGTTGCCAAGTCAGTAGAATTTAGTTAGCTAAGGGTAAAAATATCATAGTTTGTATTAGGGAATGTAAATAAAATAGATGGAAAGTGGGTAGAAGGCATCGAATAATTCAGTTAGTAGAGAAGGAATGGAGTAGAGACTGGGCCACTCTAATAGCCTAGAACTTGTCAATTCACTTGTTCATTCCTTCAATCAATATACATGTTCCTTAATTCACTACTGAGTGCACTGAATCAAATTCCTTCACTCCATTAGCAAGCTAACTTCTAAACTCTCATCCTGTGAATTAATTGTTGGGCTCTTGCTACTTGCAGATTCAGCAAAACAATTCTGGTTATTCAGCATCTATAACTGGGAAAATTCGAGAGCATCAGGTAAGGATTCTATCATTTTAGTATCAGAGTGTTGAGATCTAGGAGTATGATAATAGCTGATCAAGTGGGAAAATTGGAATCGAGATTCGATGGGCTATATGAAGAAGTGGGTGTAATGAAAATAGAGCTTCAAAGAGATATGGTGGGAATGATGGAGAAGCTGGATTCCGTACTAATGAAGTGGGGCGAACAGGAGAACATCGGGAAGGAAAAGGGGACTACGTCCAATTCACCCGAATCAACAATGAGCTCGGATGTTCCAAATCACTCACCAGAGTTGCGAGTGGGTACTGGCGAAAGGAGCTATCGAGAAAAATTCGGATGGTTGGACCACCGCAGTCGTCGATTGGACATGCCCATTTTCAACCGTGAATTACCAGATGCATAGGTTTTGAGAGCAGAGAGATATTTACAAATCAATCAATTCACTAATTGGGAAATGGTTGAGGGTGCCGCGATTTGTTTTGAGGGGGAAGCCCTTGCGTGGTATCAATGGGAAAACGGACGGCACCCATTCACGCGTTGGGAAGACCTCAAAATTCTACTATTACAAAGATTTCGGCCATCACAAGAAGGCAGTGTGCTGGAGAAATTTTTTGCATTGAAACAGGAAGAATTAGTAAGGGATTACCACTGTTGGTTTGAGCTGTTGGCTATGCCTCTACCAGATATTCCAGAAGCGGTGTTGGAAGGAAATCTCATAAATGGCCTAACCCCAATAATTAGAGCTGAAGTGAGGATCGTAAGGCCATAGGGATTGGGCCAGATCGTGGAACTTTGAAGACCGCAATCAATCCCTCAAACTGGCCAAACGATAGGCGGCCCAACTTGAACTAAAATCTTTAGCTCCAGCTATCCCATGGCCGACCCAATGGGAAACAGCCCCAATTATGGGGATTAAATAAAAAATGGGATGCAAACTCTCCAAATCAATCAGCAGAGTCAACCATTTGTGCCTAACCCACGCGACCCACCCGTCATTCATGCCGTTGCAAGTCAGCGATAGATGCCGACGACCAAGGCAACACCACCCTTTCAGCAGTTGACTGACGCCGAGCTACAACTGAAGCGAGAAATGGAGCTGTGTTACCGTTGCGACGAGAGGTTCTCTCCGGGTCATAGATGCAAGAACAGGGAGCTCCCAGTGCTCCTAGTGCAGGAAGAGGAAACTGAGGTACCAACAGAGGGGATGTATGAGGAGAAAGAGGATCAGCCAGTGGGGAAAGCGGTGGAGTTATCTATTAAATCACTAGTGGGGCTTTCTGCACCAAAAACTATGAAAGTGGGTGGGATGATTTTGGGAAAATCGGTGGTAGTTCTTATCGATTGTGGAGCTACCCACAACTTTATTTCGAGTGAGATTGTCTAGAAGCTGAAATTGCCCATCACAGGTTCTACCAGGTACGGGGTACTAATGGGGATTGGATTATTAGTTAAAGGATGAGGGATTTGTAAGTGCGTGGTCATGTCGTTGTCAAATATTGAAGTGGTCGAAGACTTCTTACCTCTGCAGTTGGGTTGCACAGATGTGATTTTTGGGATGAAGTGGTTGGAAACATTGGGGAAAATGCAAGTGAACGGGGCATCGTGACCATGCGTTTCAAAATTGGCTGAAAAACTATTGTGCTACAAGGAGACCCCAGTCTGGATAAGACACAGGTGTCACTGAAGTCGCTAATTAAGTTGTATAAGGACGGGAAACATGACATCTTGTTGAAGTTAAGGAGCCTGGAGTGGAACTAGAGGCTAATGCAGTTGAAGTTCACAGTTCTATTAGAGAGTTAGTTCGAAAGCACCATCAGATATTTGAATGGCCCAACGAATTACCACCCCATAGGGCACATGATCACGCCATTCTTTTCCAGCTAGGGTCAGTTCCAGTAAACGTACGACCCTATCGATACACGTACATTCAGAAGAATTAAATTGAGAAAACGGTCAAGGACATGCTCGCAGCGGGAATTATCCAGCCAAGTTTCAATCCATTCTCGAGCCCAGTTCTGTTAGTAAAGAAGAAAGATGGTAGCTGGAGGTTTTGTGTTGATTATCAAGCGCTTAACAAGATTACGGTGCCTGACCATTTCCCTATCCCTATTATTGATGAATTGTTGGATGAATTACATGGGACTCGGGTGTTTCGAAGTTGGATTTGAAGTCTGGCTACCACCAAATCAGAGTTCGATCGGAAGATATTCTCAAAACTGCATTCCGCACCCACAAGGGACACTACAAATTTTTAGTCATGCCTTTTGGGTTGACAAATGCCCTCGCAACCTTCCAACATTTAATGAACGAAGTATTCAGACCTTACTTGAGGAAGTTTGTCCTCATATGTTTTGAATACATCCTGGTTTACAGTAAGTCGTTGAAGGAACACCTACAGCATCTGGACACCATACTGCGGGTTTTGCGTGGCCATCAATTGTACGCCAATGAGAAGAAATGTTTGTTTGTTCGAACAAACTGAAGTGGAGTATTTAGGCTACATAATTTCTGAAAATGTGGTCTCAACTGATTAGTCAAAAATTGAAGCAATGGTCCATTGGCCCAGTCCTCGCACTCTCAAGGGCTTCAGGGTTTTTTGGGGCTCACTGGATACTACCGGCATTTTGTGTTGGGTTATGCCAAGATTTCCTGGCCTTTAACTGAGTTGCTTAAGAAGGATTGGTTCAATTGGGAGGAGAAATCTAAAACCGCATTTCAGGCCCTCAAGGCTGCAATGATCAATATTCTAGTGTTCGCACTACCTAATTTCTCTAAGCAGTTTGTGGTGGAAATTGATGCTTCGGGTCACGGGTTAGGGTGATTTGGTGTGGAATGGCCACCCCATTGCTTTCTTCAGCAAGGTTCTTCCCCAGAGTGTCAGGCAGCATTCAGTTTATGAGAGGATGGGCACCCATTGTTTTCTTCAGCAAGGTTTTCTCCCAGAGTTTTAGGCAGCATTCAGTTTATAAGAGAGAACTAATGGCTGTGGTGTTTGCTATTCAACGATGGTGGCATTATCTGCTGGGCAGGCACTTCATGGTCCGAACGGACCAACGGAGTTTGAAATTTTTATTAGAGTAGCCCTTGGTGAGTGAAGATCATCAGAAGTGGCTAACTAAGCTGATGGGATATCAATTTGACATTCAGTATCGCCCCAGGTTGGAGAACAAAGTCGTCGATGCTCTTTCTAGAATTCAGCCATAAGTAAATAGACTGACCCTAACCTCTCATGTGATCCTTCAACTGGAAGAGATTAGAAACAAGGTTGATGCAGATGTGGTACAGGGAAAAATAGTGAGGGACCTACAAGAGGGAATCAATACACGGATAGAGATGATTTCATAAGACCAATATTACCTTAGTTTAACAAAACAATATATATTGCCAAATATGATTAAGTACCTATTAACATTGAAAATGTTAAAGGCAACACTACTATACCTCTAATAACCAAAGAATGGGTTAATAGAGAAGTAGCAAAGATAAAATGATTCACTAGAGAAAGATTAAAGAACATAGTGATTGGATGAATTCAAATAATAGTCAAAGGATATTTTAGAGAAGTAATGGATATTCCTATACAAATGTACTTAATGAAAAACAGAAAACTTCACGATCCTATAGATGCTCTATTAGGAGTTGTCTTTGAAAATCATGTATATAAGAAAATTATTTTTACTATAAGATCTGAATTTGCCATGTCCTTATTAGATGAAAACTTAAGTCTAGGATTAAATCTATATCATAAGATTGATAGATTAATTATACCACCAAGAAGTAAAGATCTAACTTTACATTGTAAAGCTTTATATACCTTTACTACTACACATTAAAAAGAAATCAATAAAATCTCAGGAAACTTCATACAAATTCATGAAGACGTTAGAGACTTAGCACAATTTACACCACCTAGAATGTCAAGTAATAATAACATTTCATTACCACATGATATATTGCTTGATTTTTATCAGCAATCTAGAAGAATAGACAATAATTTAGGAAATCAAGGATTAGTCATCTTGAATACCATTGGACAACTTGTAGCCAGAATGCTTAGTGGAAGAATAGAAAAAAGTATCAGTACTAGAGAACTCTCAAACTTTAGTAGAACATCTACAAGTAGAAACTACCCAACAATGCCTAGAAATAGCATTGGTATTGATCTCAAAAAATGTAAGGAAGATAATTTCCTTATCTTAACAGAATATATTAATAGTTAAAATAATTACGAAGAAATCATAGCCATTGTTAATACATGAACTAGTACCAGTCATATAAGAGCAGACTTAGTTAATCATTTACTAGAAGAAAATTTACCACAAGGAATAACTCTTACAGATTATCATGGAATTAAATATGAAATCAGAACATTTGTTAACTTAGAACTAAGTTTTACAGACATAAAAGGAGAACAATTTAAATTAAATCTTAAAATCCATAAAGATTATAAAAAAGGAAAAGATACTAGTCTAATATTACTTAAAATGAACTTTCTTGAGAAAATCTCACAATTCCATATCCAGAAAAATACTTTACAAATAATTATAGAATGCAAACAAAAAAAGGCTTTCTATAGTTAATAAAAACAAAGAATCAATTTATATGATACAATGAATTAAATCAATCAAAACTAGCATACTTAGTCCATATATTGAGATAACTCTCAATTTACCAGATTACTGTATGATAAAATTTCATGCTATGTTTGATACTGGATCAAGTATTTGTCTATGTAAAAGAAATGTGTTCCCAGAACATTATTATAAAATAGATTATAAGAAAACAACTTATGGTCAAACAACTAACGATATTGTAGAAATCTATAGAGATTTTATAGAAAATGTTCCCATAATTATAGGAAATAGAGAATGTTTTATACCTTAAATATATGCAACAGATAAAATCGTATGTGATGTCCTTTTAGAAGAAAATTTTATCTACACATATAGCATATTTACACAATATAAAGATAGTTTTAAATTTACCACACCTTGTAATCACGAAATTAAAATACCAAAAATCTATAAAGTCATTGGAATTGCACATCAACCAATTCACCATAAACCTAGACATCAGAGTTCTACAAGTAATCGTGGTGGATGTTATACAAAAATTAATCAAAAACAAAAAAATTCCAGTATTAAAAGTTGAAAATTTAGAAGAAGAATTAGAAAACATTAAATTAGAACTAAAAGAATGTTATCATGAACATCCCTTAGCAAAATGGGACAAAGATAAACATATTGCAACCATTGAACTAAAAAATTCAGATGCTAAGATGTCAGGAAAAAAATTTCCCTATAGCGAAGAAGATAAAAAATAATTTGAAATACAAATTAAAGAACTCTTATAATTAGGAGTTATAAGAGAATCAACCAGTCCATATAATAGTCCAACTTTTATGGTAAAAAACCATAGTGAAATTAAAAGAGAAAAAACTAGAATGATAATTGATTATAGAGATCTAAACTCTAAAACCATACCAAATAGCTATAAATTACCAATAAAAGAATTGTTAATAAAACAAATACAGGTAAGTAAAATATATTCCAAATATGATTGTAAATCAGGATATTGGCAAATAAAACTAGATGAAGCATCAAAATCTTTAACGAATTTTACTACCCCTAATCCATTAGGACAATTCGAATGAAATGTTATGTCATTTGGATTAATGAATGCACCAGCAATATTTCAACAGAGAATGGATAAGATTATCAGACCAATAAAGAACTTCTGCATTGTTTATGTAGATGATATCCTTATTCATAGTAAGAATTTAAAGGAACATATTAAACATCTTAAGAAGTTCAATTATACTGCAAGAAAATATGGATTAGCCATATCAGAAAGAAAATTAGAAATAGCTAAAACTGAAATCGAATTATTAGTATATATTTTTACTGAAAAAAAAAATACTTCAACAACTTCATATTAGAAAAAAGGTTATCGAATTTTAGAAGAAATTAGAGATAAGAAAAAAGGGTTATTGAATACTTCAACAACTTTTTATTAGATCAGATAATACTCAGGTAAAACCATTATTGATAAACAAACTTGGAACAAGTGTAGTTGAAAGGCAACTTATTAGAATGCAAATGTAGTTTGCACCATTTAAATTTGATATTGTCCATATTAAAGGAAAAGATAATTTTATTCCAGATTTTTTAACCAGGAATGGAGCAAATCAAGAAGGAACTAGAAGAATTGAAGTCCGAGATGAACATAAAGTTAGCTGCGATGGAATCCAAAATAACACTATTGGAAATGGCTGATTCCAGCAAGTATCTGAGAAAGCCAACAATGTTATATTATCTGAAGGCCCTAGTGCCAATAAATCTGAAGGTCTTAGCGCCAATATTGAACAAGAAGTATTAAAGCTTCATAAACTTTCAGTCAAGGAGAATACTACTTTGTCTCCCTCATAGGAGAAAAAACTTACAAAGGACAATATCTCTATACCAGAGCTTAATCGCTCAAATATTATCAAGGCCTGTAACACCCCTAGTGTTATGGATATCAAAAATAAAAAAATATTTTATTTTTGCATATGTATTGTTCAATCTTGCATGTTGCTGGTTCACCAGTATGGGAGGATGGATGAAGACTTTAACACATGTAACTTATAACAAAGTTAATCTATATCCAGGAACTCCAGCGTATTGGGTTCGTGCTCTTTATGAAATGGAAAATATAATTTGTATTTACCTATCAAAATCTTTAAAATAAATTTCTATGCTGCCAAAGGACGTTGTCCGAACTATTGAAAGATATTGTCAAGTTCTTAAACACAAGAACATATACATCAGGTTTTTCTCTGCAAGTCCCGAATGGGATAATGAAGAAGATAGACTGCTTCTAGCAAGCCATGTCATAAGGATTGCCACTACTTCCAAGCATCTTCAACCTGAGAAAAGTGAAGTCCATGAAACTACACCAGAAGATGTCATCAATATGACAGCCTTCCGTAGAGCCAACGGATACAAAGAGCAGTTTGAGCATATTCAGAAAGTTATTGAAGAAAAACAAAAAAAAAATGGGTGTATGAGTCAAGGACCATATGATTTATAGCAAGGCTGTAGCACCCACAAAAGAAGAAGATTGGCACTATCTGGATACATAATGCAATCATATTTTTGAAGGACACACCAGTGGAACATAAAAAACAAAAGAAGAGCCGTGCAAGCAGTTTTGGCGTTATCTCAATCACAAGTGTGCATGCTGTAGCACTGAAGGCAACATTTCACCAATCTCACTTGATCCAGAGGAATTTCCGGATGAGTGGTTTGAGTCGCATATGGAAAAGTAGAGGAATCATTTATCACTATTTTATCAAAAGCATTTTTGATAAATAAAAACTGTAGGTTTACCTCAATTATTTCCATATTAAGACAAAGAACTTTAAGCCACAGTAAGATACCCACTATCTTACACAGTTAAAGCAACAATAATGAAGGACAGCTGTTGAGCTTTTCCAGTCTATAAATTGAAGATTAATTCTTAAGCCAAAATTTTATCTCTCTACCTAGCATTCCAAATCTTGTAAACATTTTCAGTTTCTTTCTTTCAAGTGAAACGTGTAATAAGGTAATCTCTATGGAGTTCTAATATCTTTAGAGAGAGTACCAAAAGTGTAGCCGAATATGTACGTATACTCTTATGTAAGAGATATTAATATGATGTATTTATGAAATCAAAGTTGTTTGAAGATATTGTCTTTTATCCTTATTATTTTCTCAAAAACTCTTATTTTACCTATACTCCAATGGTGAAAATCTTGAGGATTAGTGCAAGTATCGTGTTGACGCGTGTATGCGTTTTAGGCGTTGTTAGAGAAAGCCATGAGAACCATGTTACCATTCAAGGTGATGTTTTAATTAGGAGTTGAAAGGAAAAATTGTGATTCCGTGTGATCCATTATAAGCTATGCAAAAGAGTCAGAGAGAAAACCAATAAGAGTGTGAAAGTCGTGTTAGACTATAACCCACTTTCTTAAATTCAAATAACATCGATCACTTATATTCGAGTATATAACATATGAGTGCAAGCTGAAGGGAAATCTCGTTGATATTAATCTGCATTTACCTTATGCTTCAATACTTTAAGATCTTTCTTATTTATGTCAGTTACTTGCATTCATATTTGCACTTCTGCTATTTATGAAGTTTTAGTTACTTTTATTCGAAAATTAGAAATTGATTGCGAAAGAAAAAGATAAGAAATTAAATCATTTTATATTGTGCTTGATTATTTTTTGAAAAATAATAGAAATATACTTGTGCCTTTATATTGGAAAGAAAATATAATCAGAATTAATAGAGAAATTAATAAACTAGAAAATAAAATTAGAACATTAAACGAATGTTTTGATAAAGAAATATATATAGATACGTACTAGCTTAATTGACCTTTTTATTTATTATGAGAAATAAACCAAAACTATCCCATATTAGGAATAGAGAACCTTAATTTAACTAAAGAATAGAGGAAGGACATTTATGTCTTTTTATTAGAGAATGTCAACCAAGATGGTAGTGTAGCATGATTCATATACAATACTCATCTTGTGATAGACGACAACTTATGGCAACTACAGAAAATAATTGTAACTATTGTTAGTACTCTACACAATTCAATAAAATTATTGGTATAATACATCATTCCTCAAAACATTAATAGAATGACCATATATAATGTTCACCGGCAAGATATTTCAAAGGAATTCCAGCATCTACAAGGGCAGAACATGCTGCATTTATAGCACAAGGGAGAAGCTTAACAGAAGGTTAGTCAAGGAAGTTAACAAATAATGGCCTTCCAAACATTGAAAAATTAACACGTGCCAAGCTTATATAAATCCCAACATCATATGATAGCATGCGATTTTTTTTCCCTTTAATACATCCGAACTTTACAAAAGATAGTACTTGTTTGGTTTTCATTATAAGTTGTTGAAATTATAATGTGATAGAGATGAGTGTATGATTAAAATTAAAATTCAACTTTGATCTTTACATTATAAGAAGATTGCCCTACGTTTGGCTAATGTTTATAAATATTGAAGTCGTTTTTTATCCACTCATTTCAAAAGAACCATAAGTAGTACCCACTTATCAACTACTCATATTTATTTATAAAACACTTTCTAGACATGCTCTATAATGGAAGGCAAACAAACTCTAAGTAGAAACCATAAAATAAAGTCCTTTAATGGAACTCATAATAACAGCTACCAGGGTGATAATTTACAAAATTTCTATTAAAGATAACAAGGTGAAATTTAATGTTTCCTTGATAAAGTAATAAACTAAAACACGAAAAGTGAAAGACGAGTGAAGAAACAGTCAGCAAGTACATTGAGAAAGGCATACCTTCCTAAATTCATTCATTCATTAAATTCTTCAATTGGCAAATGAGCTTGCTCTGCACATTACACCACAGAGATGCCCCATGCCGTAGATTTAAAATTATGTTTTGACTAAAGGAACCAGGAAAGTCCAAATACTGAATTAGTTGCATCAGAAAGCAAACAATTGTGCCTCTATATATACCATTGTTGCAGTAAATGAAGCTGCATAATCATGAAGGGTACTGAACCATCGTCATTAACAACCTGCATGAATGAGAAAGGTGATGAATCACACCGAAGATATTAGGGCAAACAGAAAAAAGACGCACAAAAAATTGGACAAGAGAGAACCCATAGAGTAAGAAAAGGTGGTAAATTAATTTTCTGATGATTAACGACCAAGTGTTAAACCAACAGCCTTCTCTGCATGTTGAAGCTTAAACCATAGGCTGAAAATGCTTGAATCTAAGATTTAAGGTCGTAGACACCAAGATCTTATAAAACATTCACAAAAACGCAACATATCCGATGTGGGATGGGGTAGTACTTTATGATCCATAGTTGCAAAATTCGAAAATAGTCATAAAATTCACAAGCAAGAAAATAGAGATCGTTTTGTTGTTAAGGTAGCTAGCAAGAAAACTTTTTAACTTCTTTATTGGACAAGTTTTAATTTTAGTGCTCTCTATCCCTAACATCTTATAACTCCGTATTGACCCCGATAGTTCCATCCTAATTGTTGTTCAATAGTTGTACCTGGATAATAATTGTTGTGGTGGTATTCAAATGAACATTCAAAATGCAGATATTATTTTACTATATTCGGTAAAACATTAGCCAATGGAAATGGCATCAGCATTCATTGAACTCAACCTCCACATGATGAAGTGGTGAAAACTTCATGAAATATTGACTAAAAAAGCTAACAGCACAGCATATTCAAAATAGTGAATGTGTGGAACATCCTTCTATAAAAAGATAAATACAATGAAAAGGACTTGAATACATGTGCCATGCATCTCTTGCAAAATTGCAAAGTGGAGTTAAAATATAATCTGGAAATCAGCAATCAAGATATCTTATGAAATAGGCTCCAAAGGCTAACATTTGAGAGGTCCAATGCAGTGGCATGCTTCGTAATTCTTTGCTTATGATTATATATATTAACTAAGAAGTACCTTTAGGTTATAATAAGGAAATCAGAACAGATTTGGGCCTCCGAATGACTTCAATACAAGTTTTTCCGGATTCTCGTTCTTTTTCGTCCCAGCCTTTGGCCAAAAACAGTAGCAAGAATTTTGGTTTCCCCTAAAACCAAACAGAAACAACATTAATAAGCAGAGCAACCAGATTCTATAAAGCCATAATTGAAGAATAATAAATCAATTTAATTTTTTCCCAATATTCATCATATAAAACACAACATCAATAATCAATATCAAGTCTCACTCTCAAAGATACAGAAAAATAAGGGGTGATTAGCGCATAACGTCCCTACCTTACATTGTGTGAAAAACCTATCATTTTTTTTATTTTTTTTGCATTTTCACCCTTATTTTCACATTTCATTACGCAAAAAGTCTTTTTTCATCCATTTTGTCAATTAAAAATTGTGAAATGACAAATATACCCTTCTCTTTAAATAAAACAAAAGGAAAACGAAAAAAATAATTGCAATTATAGTCCCTATTTTTTTGAAAGCGTAATTGAGTCCCAAATAAATTAGTAAAATGATAATTAGCATATAATGTCACTACTTTTTATTTTATTGGCATTTTCCCATTTAATTACACATTTAATTGTGTAAGCCATCATTTCTATCCATTTTCATCCAATTTCTCAATAAAAACTATGAAATGACGAATATATCCTAATATTTAAATAAAAAAAATTAAAGAATTAATTGCAATCATAGTCCCATTTTTTTAAAAAAGTGCAAACGAGTCGAAAATAAATTATTAAAAAATTAATTTATTTAAAAGTATAAACGAGTCTCAATAGGAAGATATATTTCTTATTTCACAATTCTTTATTGGAAAATTGGATGAAAATGGATGGAAATGCTGGTTTGCACAATCATAGATATAATTAAAGATGAAAATGTAAAAAAATGAAAGGAAGAAACGTTTTTCGCAATGAATTATTGGAACTCATTTGCACTTTTTAAAAAATATTGGGAGTAAGATTGCAATTAGTTTTTTCTTTTTCTTTTTGTTTTATTTAAAGAGAAGGGTATAATTCCTCATTTTACAATTTTTAATTGAGAAAATAGATGAAAATGACTTTTTACGTAATGAAAGGTAAAAAATAAGAATGAAAATACCAGAAAATAAAAGATATGAACGTTTTACATTGTAACAATGAAATCTGGGGACTAATTACCGAAAATAAGTGATAAAAGTAATTATACGGCGGGAAATAGGCTTTTTTCTTGAATTTCGAGCACTATAATTAGAGAAACCATAATAATCACAAACCCAACAAAGAAAACGGCTTGAAAAGTAGATACTCGTTAGACAAAGCAAATGTATAATGACAGAAGCGAACGGATAAAAAAAAAAAAATCAACAGAAAAAAGAAAGAGCCTACCCAAGAAAGTATATTGATAAAGTAATTAATTAATCAAATCAAAAAAATTAAGGGGAAAAAAACAGAAACGGAACGACAATTCTTATAGAATTGTACCTTGAGAAAAACTAGCAGAACCATGGGCACGGCTGTTTGATGCCCATTTTTGTAAAAAAATACATTTTGAAATAGTGATTTGATAGAGAATGTGTAGTTAAAAATAAGAAAAAAATAATTTGTGTGTAATATTATTTTATTGGAAAATGTGTGATTAAAAAGAAGAGAAAAATGTA
This sequence comes from Fraxinus excelsior, assembly GCA_019097785.1. NCBI lineage: Eukaryota > Viridiplantae > Streptophyta > Magnoliopsida > Lamiales > Oleaceae > Fraxinus > Fraxinus excelsior. The sequence continues at coordinate 19,887,111 of CM032631.1, read as the reverse complement.
TTTTGAAAAAAATGAGAATCAACAAGGCCTAAAATTTAAATGTAACAATTATTTTGTTCAAACTAAACGGATAAAATTATGTGATAAAAATTAGCCGTCCTCACCAAATTACATCGTGGCCAAGTTTTGAATAATTCAAAGGAAGAACATGGGTGTGAGATTTTATAATTGCAATAAAACCGCAGAATCTTAACATATATTATTTTGTGAAATTTCTTGTTAAAGCTTCAACAGTTGCCATAATGGTCCGGGTTTCAAAATACTAAATGGAGGTCGCAAATTTGAAACTTCAAATCCCCTTCCTTATTAATCAATTTTTGCAAATATTGTGTAGAACTAAAAATATTTCATAATAAATTGGTTGGAATGGATTCAAACCCCAAGACATGAAGTATGTATATGCATTTTCTTACCAACCAAGCTACATGAGAAATTTGAAAATAAAATGAATGATCAGTTATATAAGTAAAACATATATCTATTATAAAAAAAATATTTACTTTCAACGAATTCATCACGGGCGTTCGCGGGGCTGGCTAGGTGCTGGATCCTCCCCTGTCCACAAGCGGAGATGGAGGGTTTAACTAGGGTTTTTATTTTCAAATTTTGAGGGATGTAAGGTTAGATAGAGGAGTTTCTTGATGGATAAAGGAAAATTGCAACCGTAGTCCTCAACCTTTTATTCATTATATAGTTTTTATTCTTAGCTTTTATTTCATGACATCGAGCCTCCTACCTTTGCATTTCTTTTAAAGATAATATTAAGCCCCTATTTGATAAAAATTAAAATCCAAATTTTAATTTAAGTCAAAGTCAGCAATTAATTTTAATTAAACGTTTCATATGACCTATACTTTTTCAACCACACATTTCATTAATTTTTATCAAAATTTACTTAAAATTTTGATTTTAATCTCCCACCAAACAGGAAATAAATATTTATAAATTATTGGATTTTGTAAATGCGTCGCATTTTAATTTCATTAAAGATTTTTAACTATTACTCTTCGTCATATTTATGATCAACTTTTTCATTGAATTTTTATATTCAGCATTTTATTAATTAACACATATTGTTCCCGACAACAATTTATATCCAAGAACTTTGTTAGCATGTTTTCAAATAAGCAGGAAAATATTTAAATTCACTATTGTATTTTTTATTATTTTTGCTTCTCATCGCCATCAGCATTCATAGTTATTAAAAATCTTTTGTAAATAGGTAATTTTAAATTATCGAACAAGTTTTGTTGTAAAAATGTATTTTTTAAAAATATAATTAGGGAGATTTTCATCAATGTCACTAAATTTGAAAATCCACAAAAAATTTGGATGTGCCCTAAATTTTTTCAAAAATGTCACTTTTTTTTTTGTAAAATGTCCAAATTATCCTTGGCGTCACCTTTGTATGAACAATTAATACTCGATTGAAATGTCATTAATGGTTTGATTTGATAATTAAATTTTTATTATTTTATTCATTATATATATATATATATATATATATATATATATATATATATATATTGAATAAAATGTATTTTCTTAATAAAAGAAATTCAAAACATAACATAAATAAACCCTAAGTCCTAAATCATCTTTCATTAACACATATTTTCTTCCAAAAACTTCATCTTCTTCATTCATTCATTCATCAAGAACACATGAGTATTTAATTGATCATCCATTTCGAGAGGTTAGCTATTAGAAATTGTTTATATTTCCATCTCTTAGCTCATTATTTCGTAAATGTTAAAGACAACATAGTGATAATAAATTCCAATTTTTGAAACTATTACTCATTGATTTATTTGATTTTTGAGATTTTTTTTTTACGGTAAAGATATTTGGTTCATTAAATGTGATCGATTTCATATTTAATAAAGCATTGACTTTTTTTTTCTTTTCAAAATGCATTGTCATGTTGAATGAGAATTGATTATTACCATTAATGTTCTACAATAGTGTCCTCCTAAAAATTTCTGAAATAACTATTTTGAAACCAATCGACAGTTCGTACTAAAATGGTTGAATATAGTGTTTCAAACCATCAGGTCCCGACAGTTAAAATGTCGAATTCGACAGTTTACGAACTGTCGGGATACACAATTCAACTGTCGATTTCGACACTTGAGAACTGTTGAAAACCTTGATTAGCTGTTTTCCACATTTGATGGTATTAAATGTCGATATATCGATTGTGCCGACTTCTTACAGTTGTAATCCAGTGGAGAGGGGACAAAATCACTTTCATTTTAGTGCCGACAAATATGGACTTGCTTTACGGTTGAAGGAAAAACTTGGTATTGTTGATCCAACAGTGAAATTGAATTGAAGGTCAGAGTCCCCAACTTAAATGTACCTCCGACTGAAATACGCGAAGACGAAGACCTCAGTTGGTACATATCGATTCATAAAGAAACTTCAATCTACGTTACTATTTTAGAAGCCAAGCTCCCAAGTCTTGGCATGGCAACATATACAAATTGGTCGGATCGTTTGTTTGTCGTAGGGATTGTTCATCAAAACGTACATAATAAGGACATAAGTCATCAACATAATATCTCAACAGAAATTGCACCCGAAGCGTCATTTTCTGCTATTGGGGTTCCACCCTTAGATGAGAACTTGGACAAGCCGTTAAATGGTAACGATGCCGCTAATATTTCTGAACATATTACACCTGTGAATACATGAGACCTTGCTGAACGGGAAATATTCTTCAGTAAGGAGTTTTACTGGAAGATTTGTGTACTTGCATTGTAAGAGAAATCTGAATTCCGAGTGAGCAGGTTAAGCATGAAGATGTTAACCGTGAAACACGCCGACATTAATTGCAAGTGAATGCTATGTGCCTCGACTGTGAAAATGTCTACACTCTTTATGATCCGTAAATTCAAGAACCAACACACATGTTCCATAGACGTGCGTCGTAACACACACCATCATGCCACGAGTTCTGTGATTGTCGAACTCATATTGGGAAAACTAGACACATCAAATAACAAGTACAATCCTGCTGCTATTTCATGTGATATGAAACATGAGTTCGAAGTAAAAATTAGTTACAACAAAGCACGTAGGGGGAAAGTGGCTGCTTTACTCAAGCTGTATTGTGAACTGGGGATAGTTTTCATAAACTTGTTTCATACTTCACGTCCTAGGAGAATATAACCCCGAAACTGTAACCCACATCCAAGTCGATGGCCATAATAGGTTTACTTATTTCTTCCTAGCATTTGGTGCAAGCATCCGTGGTTACTTATAGTTCTTAAAGCCCGTAATTTGTGTAGACGATAGTCACTTGAAAGGTCCATACAAAGGTACACTTCTACTGGCAACTGCCCAAGATGCGAACAAACAGATCTACCCCTTAGCATGGGGGATCGTAGATGCCGAAACAAATAAATCGTGGTCGTGGTTTTTGTTCAACTTGAGAAATCTTATAGGCGATTCAGATGAACTTGTATTTGTGTCGGACAGGAAAACAAGTATAGAAAAAGCCATTTCTCAGCTATTTCCAGAGTCTCACCATGGTTGTTGTACGTGACATATGAAAAAGAACTTAATACAGAGGCACAATAATGCTAGTTCAGTTTTCCTATTCAAACGCGTGGCGACAACATATCGGGTGGAAGAGTTCGAACGACTAATGGGACAGATTCGTAGGGTAAGAGGGAGATCGTACGAGTACTTGGAGCGAACAGGTTTTCCTTTTTCGTCCCGAGCACTATTCTTTGGGCACCGGTATAATATTATGACAAACAAAAATGCGGAATCCCTGAATGCAATCTTGAGACATACCCGTTCGTTATCGATCACAAGCTTGGTAGAACACATTCAGAGCATAATGCATAAGTGGTTTTACGAATGTCGAACTACTTCAACCTCATGCAGTACCGTGTTTTCATAAAACATGGAGAGTGAGTGACGGGCAACGTTCAACGCTGATTCTCGACTTCGAGCTCATGCCTTGACAGCAAACTTAACACAGGTCAGAATATCCAACGACATGGACATGGTAGACTTTTCTGAGAACACATGCACATGTTGTGAATTCCAATTAAATCGTATGCCATGTGTTCGTGCAATCCGTGCGGCTTGCCTTAGAGGTACGTCATTGTACGATTTATGTTCTCTTTTCTACACAGTGGACTACTGGAGGGGTGCTTACAGTGAAGCTATATATCCTGTCAGGCGAGAAGAAAATTGGGTTCTTCTGAACAACATTACAGCTACTCATATTTTGCCACCAGTGGTACGTCGTCCTCCAGGTAGACCGCCCATACGTCGTAAGAGATCTAGACACAAGTCCTCCATTTCCAAGCCACGACTACGACTACGATGCTGCACTCGGTGTACCAGATTTGGTCATAACTGAACCCCATGCACGAACACCATCGTAATGCAACCTAGTTAACATTGTCATACATAATAACGTTGTTTTGTCTGTTCATGTACTGCCACCCACCATATGAAATTACGTTGTTTTGTTTGTTAATGTACTGGCCACCTACCAATGTAATTACGTTGTTTTGTATGTTAATGTACTGGCCACCTACCATATGTAATTAAATTGTTTTGTCTGTTAATGTACTAGCCACCTACCATATGTAGTTATATTGTTTTGTCTCTTAATGTACTGGGAAATTAACATATGTAACGATGTTGTTTCGTCTATGATCATTCGTGTCCTCATTTCGAATTATGCTTGTGCGTGCTGAAACCAACACGATATACATAGTTTGAAGCACACCCTGACACTTCATCTGTCGATCTCGGCAGATTTTCTTTGTAGTTCTCGACAGTTCAAACAAGACAGGAATTAAAGTGGCAAACACAGTGCAAAAGGGACATTGTTCCCTGTGGATTTCATTAATGATCATTACTAAATATGTGCAAAATACTTGGATGAACATAATATTAACGTAAATAAGGGCTCCCCGAATAAAACGTACAAAATTCAAGGCCGTCGTTTAAGATGTATTTGTAACACATCCTAACACAACTAATTTCATGGTTCCTTCCCCATTATATTCCACACTCATGACACAGTAAAAAGTTATATACATACTTAACGAACACTTATTAAGTTACACGATGTTATCCCATCACCGGTCTACTATTCATCGCACAAGGATCCGAAATCTACACCACTGTCGTCATCAGAGTCGTCGGACGGTAAGATAATTATTTCGGGAGCTCCTGCGATGGGGGCTACATGCTCATCATCGGAATCATCGAAGGACATAACGAGGTTCTCGAACACATTACGTAGCAAACTGTTAGGTGATTATGATTCTTCGCTCATGAATGCGTCGAGGTCAGGAAACGGAACATGGAAGTGACTCTCCAACCACTTCTAGAGACATCCTCCTCATCATTCGACAAAATTACGATGGGGAAGTCCACATACGAGCTGGGCGGCGTCGGCTTGTTCAATAGCTTGGTATTGTTGCTCGTAGTGGAGGAAGCCATAGGTTCGAAGTATCACAAGTAGGAATTTTTTGTGTATCAGTTGCCCTTGTATGTTGGGGTTTTCTAGTGTTACTTGTATGAAAAGTGGACATGCTATTTATACTAGGTTGGGCGATAGAATATTTATGATGCTCAGGTTGCCAACCACCTAGTCCAATGTCAAACTTAAATATGCAGGACAATTGGCCTATCCTACCAGTAATTGAAGTGCACTGAAATTTATAATTACATGTATGTCTTAATTAATTACCAGTCATTTGTCAACCTTAAATAAGTTGTAGATGTGAATTTTATTATTCTTAAGTAATAAGTTATTCTTCTCGATGTCATTATTTTCATAATATACGATTGAATTGTCATTACCATAATTATGGGTTGCCCTATCCTTTATGACTCGCAATTCGAACAATTTATAGTTACCTAAGTGGACCATAAAGTAATCATTGTAACAGAAAGGACTCATTGTACATCAATGTACAGATAATGCACCGTTTACCATATGTGACGAAATGTTTGAAACAATTCATAAAATTACAAAATTTTAAGATTTACTTAAACACAACATTGAATATGCCATTAACCAGGATTGACATTACAAAACAACATTCCATACAGATTCGTGAAGAATGAAATGAAATGAAACGTTCACAAAACCATGTCCCTCGAAGTCATATTACGTAGACGTTCACAAAACCAGAGTTACTTGATAGTCACCGGAACAAAAGAAATGAAATGTACAAAAATCACCTCAACTATTTCTTCCGTGTTTGCCTCTTACCCCTAGTGTATGGAGTCCTGGTCGATACTGCAGGCATTCGAAGGCGAGTGGAACGCCGCCTGCGAATAGGGACCGCTGTAGGCTTAACTGGGTCTTCGGTCACAACACCTACGGAACAGAAACAATAGACAAATATTTAGTTCGAAATAAGGCAATAAAATATGTGTGTGTCTTCATGTACATGAGAAGCTGTTGGATGATTTGGGTAGGCGGAAATGTAGTGCGAAGAAGTTACGTTCCACCTCCATCGCGCTTGAAGCGATCCCCGCATTGTCGCTTTGATTGCCATGTATATCCTGCTCTATTTCAACTTGGCCACACGTTCCTCCTACAATTGATGTTCATGCCACTACAGAACAATGGAAAAACAATGTGCAATAATCTACTTATAGGGTAACGGAGGTCGGTGAAATGAACAAAAGAAATGTAACGTACAAAAATAGTCAGAGTCAAACTAGAATTTAATTTATCAGAATATAGAGGAGGTTAATATATTCTATGGACAATGTTGCAAGTACATGAAGATATATTGAAACATATGAACATTCATAAGATCGTGCGAAGAATTAGAAGTATATTTATATCTCCTAACAAACTTTGCAATATTGTTATTACGTGCTGTAATTTCTATTTATTTTCTCGAATGTCAAAAGAAGTCACAAATCAATTCAATTATCAGCTGCATAATTGAAAATGCATTAAAATCCTAACAACCATTCAAAACCAAAATATGGAAACTAACACTAAAATGTAATAATAGGTGGTTAATTGTTATCCCAACGTTTATAAAATTTAAAGGAATATTATATACCAAAACACAAATTAGATTGATAGTCCACACCCAGAATTAAAGCGTAGAAAAAATGTGGCAGATAGTCTTTAAATCTTGAATCTCTGTAATAATTCTCAGATAATTATCTCGTATATTTGAGGGAATTTCCATACTCTAAATAATTGTATATAATTTATGTCAAACTAAATAGAAATTAAACAAGCATAAACATGAGCGTACCATTCAATTCAGGGTCTCCACCACCCAACGTGAACTCGTGTTCTTCCGGCATCTGATTCATGTCAAGGCCAAAGTCATTTTCGTAACCTGCAGATTGTTACAGTGAGTCAAAAAACTTAGGTTATTCCATCCAGTCGTCTTACACATAACGAGCTCTGAATTAGAAGTTATAAGACAATTTGCACACACACCTCGCGGTGGTTGTGGAGAATGTACATGGTCGTTTCACACGTCATTCGAAGCTGCAGTGGAAACGACATGCTGGAATATTTCAAGTAGGACTATTTGATCCAACAACATGTCCTTGACGTCCGATCTTGTCAACCCACCTCTAGTTTGTACACCCGTCATCCCTCCTCGTACACGATCAGCATGTCTCTCTCCTTCGTCGTCGTCTCTGCCGTTGTCCGAACTAGTATCGTCATTTTCTTCGACAGACTACCTGACACGATCACTCGTACCAGAAGTAATGTCGTCCGACCTTCCACTGGTCTCATCCCCGTCATCTTCATGTTTATTCGAATCCTACCCATCTCTTCCACTGACATCGGCATCGACATCAAACTGCGCATCGACCATAATCTTTGCAGTGTCGTCTAAATCAGGCACGACAGGATCATCAAATGGAACAAGAGTTGACACATAGTATTGGTTGCACTCTAGTTCAATCGGATGTAGCATTGCGAAAACATGCAGCTATGGATGATGTAACAGTTTGTTCAGTGGAATGAAATTACACGCATTTTTGGATTGAATGCCAATAACATTTTGCCTAACTCAAGAGATGAAAGGTTACATGCACTCTCTTGAAGAAGGCATCATATGTATGATGCTGCGATTGTTTCGTAGCCATCCAGCTGAGAAGACGTTGGGATCGTTTATCGAGCCGCTAACCAAAATGTTGACCAATTTTAGAAATCACTCGAACGCCCATATCTATCGCATCATGGGTCAAACATAGTGAATTAGTGTCCCATCAATTACCCAATAGACTTTTATGTTAATAAGAAATTCAGCTAAAATTGAAAAAATTACCACACCGTATGGCTATGGGAAAGCCGTGAACTGTGTAACTGATCTCCTTCTTGCGTTTCCTCTTGGCGTCGCGAAATCTGTTAGCATATCTACCTCGAAATCCTTTGATGAGACAAGAGTATGCTACTCTATCCCAAAGGTAGACAAAGAAGACATCAAGGTCGTCGACGATCGAAAGTGTCGCAAACTCGATACCCACATTATTGTCTGGAGCATTGAATACTCCTTACACTATGAGTGCAAGCCCCAACTTGTATTAATCGGCCCGTGGGGTCAACGATCGAACTAATGTCTTCTTGATTTGGGCATAGGAAATCTTCTCCAAAGATCTAAAATACTTGTCCTTTAGTCTCATTTTTTCCAAGACTCGATGAAATCCATCGTTGTCAGGCAGGACACCGCAACGCAGGCTGGTAACCACTGTATACTCTTGTAGTCCAAACCGACAATAGTGTCCTTGCACGTTGAACCAAAATTCGTGCGACTTGTTTGTTCGGATGCCTCTGAAGACAAGTTGTTGGATGAGCTTGGTAGAGAATTGTATGTCTGGAACGTCGACCAAGGGACGACTCGCGAAATTCGTGGTGCTGTCGTTCGTCAAAGTGCTCCAACATCATTTGCACGTACTTGAGGTTACTTTGCTGGGATATGCATGCACGCAACCTTGCGTCTTTCGGAACCAACAATTCGAACTCTATGGACTCTGCAATGAATAAGAAGGCGAGAAAGGGTCAGCTAATCACACATCATACATACTTAACGAAGATGGTACACACAGATGCAAACAAATAGCAATCAACATATGTACGTCAACCATATAACGACATGAAACTACTACCCAATGCAACATGAACAATCTGTAAAAAGAAATGTGACGAAGATTTAACAATAAATGGAACATATGTGCTTCACATTATTTCATAAAGCAGTCATCTGTTGAGAATTATGTGTCTAACTGTCGGGATCGACAGTTGGCTTGTACCAAATTTACTTAACTGTCGAAAATTTTGAAGCTAACTGTCGGGAACGATAGTTCTCCTATTCATATTTTACCCGTCGAACGCAGCTAACTGTCGGAAACGATAGAACACGTGTTCACAAGTCACCCATATGTAAATAATTTATGAGGTAAACCATTCCACACGAAGTGGTGACACATACCAAGATGGTAGAAGCTTCACAAACATGTCATTTACATTAAAAAAAAAACCCCAATTTAAATCTAACATCTCTTGAAGCAACTAAACAATTAAGCTAGAAACAAAATCTCAAAATGAATGAAATCATATTTTTGAATAATTTCAATCAAGCCATGAATGGGTGAACGACCGATAACATTCTGAAATCCTTTAAAATTTGGGAAAAAGTAGGTCAAACAATTCTAAATAGAGTTTTCAATACCCTCAAGCAACTTAGGTCATCATGAATCGCAAGAACACACATACATATTGAGAAATTGTGATAATTTCTGTTCTCACACCCACTTTTTCCTCTGATTTCCTCCACAACCATTTTCCCTCAGTAATTAAAAAAATCCTAAACCAGATGCAAAAATCGATATAGAGAGAGAGAACCAAAGATTCAGAAAATTATACAAAATCACCAAAGTCATTACTTCACAACAAACCCAAATGCAAATGAAAAAATGCGTATCACATAATTTCAGGAAGTTAGGGAAAAACTGTCAAAGCATTGACTTACACAATCAATCTTTCCCGACGAGTCGATTGAGTGAGGAGTAAATTCACGGTCGGTTTCTCCTTCGTTGGGCGGTGGAGTTCTCTTTTCGACGTCGATAGAACTTTCTCTATCTTTCGATGTGGCAGGTGGTGGGTGGTTTGCGATGAGGTTGGCCGGTGGAGGTTGTCTTCACCTTTCTCTTTCTCTTGCCAGAGGAAGGCTACGAAAGGTTTTAGAGATTAAAATGATTTCTCCCTTTTTTTCCTTGTTTTGGCAGTTTGGTAGTACTTTGGTTATAACAAATTGTACAATTTCTATATGTAGTCAAATCTCAATCAATACAAGACATGCAATGTATTTAAATTATGCAGAGGGGTAAAAATGTTCAATTTTGACATTCTTGCAACTAGTTTAAAAATGTGACATTTTTGTAATTACATGATGGCAAAATGACATTTGGTGTAATTTCCTCATATAATTATTATTTTGTATTATAATTATTGCTTTTTTTTTATCTTTGTCTCTGATCATGTCATCGCATTTGGGGATATATTTGAATCTTATGCTTGTAATTTATCATATTTATTATTTGAGTTACTGAAACCATAGATATTTTAATTTACAAACAACATTCCTCAATTAAGTTTTCAGTATTTTCCCAATTTTCTTTTCTTTTCTTTTTTTTGTAATGAACATTTTTTTTTTTTGTAATTTACGAGCTTTCAGTAATTTTCAGTGTCATTCTCAAGGTAGTGTATAGATATGTAATTAACCCAATTATAAACCTGATGGAGAAATTTACTACCAATGTTGATCTGAGACCATTTGACCATGGAACGTTGGGGAGTTAAATGGGAAGAAAAATGAATTGGACCTAAGTTCAACCAGAGCATTCGTGCGCAGGCCACACCAAGGGTGTCTCTCACGACCCAATTAACAATCTAGCCTACTTGTATGTGCCTACTTATCGAGAGAAACATTTCGTTTGCGTAGTTTGGAGTACTCATCTAAAATCTCTTTTTAGTAAGACTATGAGCAAGGTTAGATAAAATAACCAGATTAAATCAAAATCAAATCGCATATAGCGGCTCGATTCAGTTCAGTTGTACGAAAAAATTAACGATTTTGATTCTTAGAACCGAGAATCATTTACTAATGATTTTGTTTCTAATTCTAGAACCAATAACCAAAATCGAGAATTGAACGTTTTACAAATCAATGAATCAAACCAAAAAATCCAACTTTAAAAATTACAAGTGTGAAATGAGGGGAAAAAAGATCATTTACCATTATATTTTATTTTATCTCCCATTAGACAAAGCGGCCGAGCCCAAGACCAAGACCAAGACCTAAATCTAAATTCTAATTCATTTCTCTCCTTTTCAATTTTTAGTCTTTAGACACATAAAACACATACTCGCACTCCTACACCACAACTAACATAACATACAGCAGCTAACATTATATTTACTGAATGCTTGATGTTTTATTTTTTATTTTTACTAATAGAATCAAAATCAAATTAAACTAAACCAAAACTCGAATTGAATGGTTGAGTTTCGATTTAGTTCAATATCTTAAAAAAAATTCGTTGATTCCATTATAATTCATAGTTTGGTTCGATACTTTCAAAACAAGAACCAAATGAAACTATGTATACTCCTGACTATAAGATAAACTTTGTTTGTGTCTTCATAATCATCATATGCCTTTCTAAAAAAGACGTATACTTTTCCTTGTCCAACTTTAAAAGAGTTGCCCACAGTTAGGAGATCTTTCAAAATAAGGATAATTAGAGCATAACATCTTATATTTCATTATTAATGTGGAAAATGTTCTTACTTTTCATTTTTTGACATTTTCACTCTTAAATATTTGAAAGCAAAACATCATTTTCATTCAATTTTTCAATAAAAAATTATAAAATAAGTAATACATCCTCGTATTTAAATAAAACAAAAAGAAAAGAAAAATAAATAACTAATTACAATCATAATCTCAAGTTTTTGTTTTATTTTCTAAAAAAGTTCAAACGAATCAAAAACAAACACATATATATACAGGGGAAATTTTTTTTTTTCTTTCTTTCCTCCTCCTTAAAAATGTCATGTGCTAATCACCATATTACCTTCATAATCCACTGATCAACACCACCCCACTCCCGTAATTCTCAGTTGATTTTTCTCCTCGAACTCGACGAACCAAAATCTTCGTGATATTGGGTATTCATACAATATTTTTTTTTTAATTTTTTTGTCTTCATTGGTTGACCTGTAGTATTGGATTATTGATTGTACAAGATGGTAAGTGGGTTTCAGGGGTTGAGCATTTTTTTACGATGAATAACTATGTGTTTTTCGTATCGGGGATTTCTTTCGTTTGTGGATTTTCTTGAAACGGGATTTGTTTTGGGTATTTACGTAGATTTATACATGAGTATTGATGGCTGTTTTAGCAAATTACATCTGTTGCTAGTCAGAAATTTAGCTCCTATCAGTTATGTATAAGGGTTTGTTATAAGATTACAATGGTTTCAAAAAGGCTTATACTTGACTTCTGAATATTCTATCAATCTTTTTGTGTTCCGGGATGAGTCTTGTGACTAATGTGAGGGTGTAAAAATTGATTCAACACTTGGAGCAAAGTGACTTCATCATAAATTGTTAAAGCATAGTTATAAAACTTGGCTCGGACCGGCCGGTCGGGCCGGGAAATCAGTGACCCGGGCCCTTGTCCAGGCCGGATATATTAATTTAATATGGATGCAATGATTCGGTCAAAACTCGATTTTGATCGAGTTAACCAACAATTTTGACTGTGTTATCTCAGCCGATTCACCTGTTTTCAAAATTGCGGGTTTAAGGAATTGAATTTTGGACCTCTAAGTAAAACGATTACCTCCTCACCATTAGAGTTGTAGGGTACTTCAATGCTTATTATATGCAAGAAGTAATATGTATCCAATTTATCATTATATGTTTTCTAAAAATATTTTTATAAAAAATTTGGTCAAACATTTAACTTTATTTTATAGACCTAAATAATTAGTGAAAAATAATTTTAAAAAAATACATAATTTTACCTAAAAAAGTTTATATACTTTAATTTTTTTAATAGATTTTTATGCAATGACCTACCGATCCGACCATTGACCCATCGGCTCGACCAGTAACCCGAGACCCAATACCTTGTCCAGGTCGATGTCCGGGTCAGGTCTAATAATTAAAGTGTTGGGGAAAAAAGTTGGTAGTGTTGGCGGTGGAGGAGGGGAAGAAGAAGAAGAAGAAAGAGATTTTTATTTTTATTTTTCTAATTTTTTAATAATTTGTTTGGGACTCGTTTGAACTTTTCTAAAATATTGGGACTATAGTTGTAATTAATTCTTTATTTTTTTTTATTTAAATAGGATGGTGTATTCGTTATTTTACAACTTTTATTGAGAAATTAGATGAAAATGATGTTTTGCGCAATTAAAATTGTAATCAAGGATGAAAATGTGAAAAAATTGAAGATTGAGACATTTTTCTCAATAATAGTGAAATGTATAGACTTTATGTGCTAATTACCCTTCAAAAACATATCTAAAAATACTCTTTGTTTCCTAAAGAATTCCTCTGCCAATATTCTTAATTGTATTTAATAATTATTGCACTTTATTCTATAGTTACATTGTGATTCATCTTTATTAAACTTTTGATATGGGATTCAACAACATAGGATAATAAGCTAAATTCCTACATTTTAAAAAGTGGTTTGTTTTATTTAATAATAGAGATAAAGATCAGTTCTTGAGACTGTTATATAGTTAATTGACTGTGATTAGATTGACGAAACTAAGAACCGTAGCTAACTTGGTTGATGTAAAAGTATATTCCGTATTTTCTATCTCAATAACTTTAGGAAGGAATCTCCATTTAAATTCTCTCTATGATTGTAATAGGGTTTTTTTTTTTTTTTGTTAATTCATTTTTCTTATATTGAAATTTTAGGAGTCTGACGGATTTAGGAGCACTATGTAATGTAAAAATGTATTTAAAAAAAAAAAAATCTTTTTGCATAACCCTAAAGAAAATCTCTATTATAATTTTTCCAATTATTTGTAATAGCCTCGTTGTGTTGATTTGCTCTTTGTTTTGTACTGAAAGTTTAGGTGATTGAAGAGTTATTGGAATCGGACATTGAGACTGCACAAAATTGATGGTGTGGTGGCAAGGGTGGAGGGAGAGGGGGGCTGGCCCATCCCTACCCCCAACCCAGTAGCAAAATTTTATAAATATTTGGTTAATTGTGTTTAAATATTGGGTTAGTTATGTATCATTTCAGTTTTAGATTTGGATTTGAAATGAAGTTAATTGGGCTAAAATTAATACTTAACCTAGGCAAATTTTATTCTTTTTAATTTTGGGAACAATACATAAATAAGGTATTAAGTATCACCATTTCTAAAATAAGAAAACAAGTTTCAAAATTCAAAAATCGGAGTTTTTAAAATATTTATTTATGAAATAATAAATTATTAAATCAATTATTATTAAATATTTAATTCTAATATAATATAATTAACCAATCCCACCTCCACCACCCTTATCGCTCTGGTGACTGTTCTGATTCCGACGACCCTTCCGTCGCTTTATTCCGACGACTGCTCCGATTTCGACAATTATTCTAACTCCGACAATATTTGGAAGACAACTCGGCCATACTCTTTTTGTACATTTGACATGATTTTTAACCTTTTGATTGTTACCTGTGATTAGTAACATAAAATGTGACCTATAAAGTTGAACCGTGACTCTACAAAACGACATGTGACCTATTAAATATTGATCTGTGACCTATATATTAATTTGTGACCTATAAAAAATGACTGACTTATGAACTCAAACATGTGATCAGTGAATTGTGATCTTAACAACTCATTCATTGCAAATCAACTGCGAATCAAAATTTTATAATTCACAGATTATTCATCGATTACGAATCAAGAATTTTATTGATCGCAACTCATTTTAAGGTCAATTCAAAATTTTTATAGGTCACAATTTGTTTACAGGTCACAAATAAAATATTTGTACGTCACAATTTTTTATCGGTCACAAATCACAAATATAATAAGTCACGACTATAGACCGTCGCAAATTAACAATTTCTTATGTCACACTAGAGGTGGCAATTGAGCCGAGCGGCTCGTCGGCTCGTACTGTTCACGCCCACGAGCCGCTCGGGCTCGTAAAAAAACGAGCCCGAGCACGAGCCGAGCTCGTCCAAACGGGTGACGAGCCGAGCCTGCTCGGCTCGTCACTGTAGACGAGCCGACTCGTCTGTTATTTAAAAAAAAAAAAAAATTAAAAATTGGACGAGCCACGAGCCGAGCGGCTCGTGGCTCGGCGTGGCTCCACGAAAAAAAAAAAAAAAAATTAAAAAACGAGCCGTGCCGAGCGCTCGCCGCTCGGCTCGTTTGGGCGAGCTCGGGCACGAGCCGAGCTCGCCCAAAATCCCACGAGCCGAGCCGAAGCTCGGCTCGTGGGTAACGAGCCACGAGCTCGGCTCGTGCGAGCACGAGCCGAGCTCGTCTGGGCATGGGCCGAGCCGGCTCGGCTCGGCCCATTGCCACCACTATGTCACACATTCTTTTTTAGTCAATAATTTCATATGTTACAGATTATTTCTCGATCACGAATAAAAAATTTTATAGGTCACAAATTATTTATCAATCACAAAATGAAAACTTTTATAACTCACAACTCGATTATAACTTAATAAATTGTGAGTCACGGTCACACACCTCCACCTCCATTGCACCGCTAGTGACCTCCGTTCCCACCACCGCCAAAACATCACAAAACATACACAGATCAGCACACATACCCACAGATCGCCCACCTCCACCACCCGCAACAGCACAAACAACCATCACCACCACTGTCAAAACAACACAAAACACACAAATCACACGCAAAACACATAGATCAGCACACACACACAACAGCACACCCAACTCCACCACCAACAACCGCACAAAAACAACCACCGCCGCCGCCACCTTTAGATCCACAATTCGCCTCAGTACCACTACCACTAAACATCGTGATTAAAAATCCACAATCCGTAGTGGCAAGACTTCAGATCCACAATCCACAATCCACCAACTTCAGATCTACAATTCGTAGTAGCATGACTACCTAAAGTACCACCACCACTAATCATCGTGATTAAAAATCAGGAATTGAAAAATTCATCCACCAATCATTGTGACGACGACGAGAGAGGGGAGCATCGAGAGAGAGAACAGGTTTGAGAGAAATGAAAAACACATCCAACAAAAAAACAAAAAAACTCACCACCACACCCAACGCTAACTCGTCGCACGCACGGCAAAACCTGACACCACCGCACCACCATCGTACCAGAACAACATATCTGCATTGAGGATGCTATTGAACAAACTGCGAGGAGCGACGATGAGTGCTGTCGTGCGAGGTAGTTGCGGATTGTTGATGAGGACAAAAGAGGCTAGATCTATGAAGGAGTTACTGTCGACGAGGCAAAGAAAAATGGCGATGGAATGGGTGTGATTGGCATTGGAGAGAGTGGAAGATGTGGAGAGACGGAGAGGAGAAGAGGCAGAGAGAGCGACGGTGAGAATAAAGAAGGTGGAGGAAAAATTGGGGATGAAAAATATATAATTAATAATTAAAATCTAATTTTTTGTATTATGAAACTAGATACCTGATTTATGTAAATTGTATTTTAAAACTAGGTGTATGTGTAATTTCCTCTTCAATTTTTCACCATAAATTTGCTTCTGGGCTAGGGAATTAATTTTTGGACTGGGCTAATTTTATTCTTTTTAGTTTTTCATCATGAATTTGCTTATGAAATGATGTTATTATCAAAATAAATAATATGCTATATATTTAATTTTATTAGGTAAAAATATATTTGTTAGAACTTTGTTACGAGTGTTCAAAAATAAATTATGACCAATATTTTAAAAACCGACCTGGTTGTCGACCCCCAAAAAAGTGAATTCAAAAGGTTCAATCGAGGTTGAATCGGGATCGAACCGAATGCAATAAACACATACAAAAATAATAAAATACTATGAACATAATATTTTTTTAATTTTCATATTAATAATTCAAAGTAAATTTATCTTTGTTAATTAGATTCATTATCCTACAATTAATCTCAATACTTCAAAAATTAAAAATCAATATGTTAAAATAGTTTACTTTGTTAAATTAAAATAGTTTTGACTTATAGAAAATGATATCTAACATTAATATGTTAATAATCAAGTGCGATTTAAGTTAAATTTGAAAATTTAATAAATGAAAGGATGAAGTTGAATATTACAATTTAATTAGTTGGGATTCAAAATCAAATTAGTCAATTAGACATACACTTGGAAAATGATTTTCAAGGACATTTTAACATTTTTTTTGTTATGCCACTATCACACATTGGAAGTTTATGAAACCATTGGAGAGAAGAACATCCAAAAAAGACACTATCCCACATTGGAAGTTTATGAAATCATTTGAGAGAAGTGCGTCTATAAAATGAGCATACCATCCGATAGTTTTCTATGAGTCTTTGAATTATAATTTATGAGGTCCATTCATTAAGTTCAAATTTTTTAAACTAAAAAAAAAAAAAAAATCGGGGAAATCACCAAACCGCGACCAATTCACCGGTTTACGGTTGAACCGGCCAGTTTAGTGGGTTTTGAACGGTTTTGTCATAATTAGTTAACCGGACATGATTTTGCCCGGTTTTGTGTTCGATTTTTGTTTAACCGTGAAATCGGGAAAAAAATTAAGTTTCAACCCAACCTAATATATCTTTTTGGCTCTGCCCCTTTGTGGTGGGCAAATGGTTCGGTGCCATCGAACTGCACTCCTTGTTCTGTGCTTGATATTTGTTCAAGATAAGTGTGAGGGGTTCTACATAGTTTTCAAAGCCCAGTTTCTCCATGGCATAGAGAACATTCTTATGAGTGACAACTGACCACAATAGCTATAGGCATGTACCAATCCTGCTCCCGCTTGAATGTCTGATTGGGAATGGGATTTGTGTTTATATTTTCGGGATCATTTCTGCCACTTCCAATACCATTTGAGTCGCTCAACCAATGGTTGGTGGTGATTTGAAGATGGTACCTTTCTCTATCAGTGGAGTTGTTGGTGACATTATCGATATTCATTATCTGTTCGTGAATTAATTTGCGGGAACAATACATATCTAAGCTAGTTACTATATACAATTTCAATTTTAAGAAACTAGTTTTAAACATTCAAAAGTCAAGTGGTATACATATATTTATGTTAGATTCTAATAAATATGTAAATATGCTCTCCTAAAATCAAGCAATCAGTTACGACATCTTTCCAAATCAAACACTATTCTCAATTTCAACCCACTGTGAGAACTCCTTGGTGCCAAAATTCTCAATCCCTACCAACGAAATTTGGTTCCATCAAAATCGGTGTATTATTGAGGTCACAAATTGGAAACGGTCACAAACGCAGGGGATTATAGAGGTAAGGAATTGAGCTTGGTCATCGTCCCATGTTATGAATTTTGGCCCAGATTGCTCATTGTCTTCTCTACTATTTCATCGGCTTTTTGAAGGTCCTCAACACTCTTGACCCGACCATTAGTTCAAGTATTTTTCATATATTCAGACTCATAAAATTGCATCCCATCTATTAAATTCAAAACAGCTACCTCGACTTTCGTTATCCATATACCTGAAATGTTTTTTTTTTAAACTAAGATTCTAGACAGATTTGTTAGCTTTCAAACAGATTCCATTCAATCGCAATAAAAAATTTCCCAGAATTTTTGTTATTAACTTCTTCCATATTTATTTGATTATTTCTAACAAAAAATTTATTTTGTCTGGCATGTGAATTAAGGCTAGGGTTTGTGGCTACTTGTTCACTCATCTTTTCATGCTTTTCCAACACTTCCCTAGGGTTATTGCATGTTTCCATCATATACCCTTCACTGCGCCACCACTCGCTATTGCATTTCTTATTGCAATTTGCCTTTGCCATTATCAATTGCACCTATTTCATCTTTCTTTCCTATCACCCTTATGCCATGGAGTGTTACTTTAAGAATACGAAGTATAGACACCAATTATCAAGAAAGTTTTCAAACAATGCGTGTGTCAAGTCATCAAGTCAAAGTGTCATCCATCATATCATCAAAATAAGAAAGTATGAGTGATTAGATGGAACGAGGTAAGAGAGCAATTGGTGGCCTCCTTGAAATTGCTACATTGGTTAATACAATTTCTTATTGATATTTTTTTGACATCTCTTATGTGTCAAAAATTTGGCACGTAACGTGAAATAGTGTTGTAAAAATCAATGACTATGATGGATTCTATGTCAAAGGATGTCAAACTTAATGTAAAAGTTAATTTACATATAGCATGATTGTTGATTGATAATACTTAAGTTGATGAGCAAGACTCGATGAAATTAAATAGAATAAAGTACATTATTCGGAGTGCTTCACTTTTCCACTTATGCACAAATCATGCAAATCATATTGAGTCCTTGTTTAGTTCAACTAGAGAAGTAGTTAATATCTAAATCAAAGTAAATAATTAATTTTAACCACATATTTTTTGGGACTCATGGCTTTTCGACCACACATTTCATCAATTTTAATTAAAATCCAGTAAAAATCTATATATATATATAATCTAAACTAAACAAGGGTTAAGAAAGCTTCCTATTAATCACACAATGATTCATAAAATTGATACAAGTTGCTTTCTTTTTCTAGATGATTTTAGCTCCTGTTTAGTAGAGATTTAAATCATATTGTTATTAGATTTTGATGAAAGTTGATGAAATGTGTGGTTGAAAACTTGTAGATTTTATGAAATGTAATTAAAATTAATTGTTACTTTAATTTAGATTTTAATCGATACCAAATAGGAACATAGTATTATTTTGGAGTCATAAATACTCGCATGATATATAATCAGAACTAGGGATGGTAATGAGGCGGCATGACACTGTAGAGGCCTCCTCGTACCTTGTTTTGCTGGAATTTTCGTAGGGTGAGGACAGGAATTATAATATCTTCATGGCCACCATATCTACAAAAATAAAATTCAAGCCCAGTTTGGCCCCATAATCACATTCTTCATTCCCATTTCGATTTTTCGGAATATTTTGCTATCCTTAATTAGAACGAGTCCACATGCCAACATTATTGAAATGAGAGCATATCACTACTAAAAAATAGCTTTTCACCAACGAAAAATTACCAATGGATTAAAAGTAATTTACTTTTAACTATGGTAATCGGCAATGAAGTTTTTGTTGGTAACAATGATATCTTTTTATCAATGGATAATCCGTGTCTCATGTAGTTTTTCCATTACTGAAAGAGGCACCACGTTCCAGTGCCTCACCTATATCCATAATCCATCCCTTACTTTCCATAGAGTAATTGCTACAACTTGGCTCTAGTTCTTGCTCCCCGACTCTTCCTTCCCCTACCCCATTGCTGGAGCGGGCCACGAAAAATTTGTTGCTAATATTAGGTAAATCAATTTTAAAATTGATAAAGTTGAACTAATCGGAGGTAATGGTTAATAGCTCAAGGATTTGTAAATAATAATTTTTATTTTTAACGTTCGAATTTTTTGACAATGAAGTAATTTAATTACAAAAAAAAAAAAAAAAAGATCAATCTAATCACATGCAAGAAATACATAGACGAAGCAGTTTACGTACCAGCACTACGGCATCCTTTTCGTTGGGAATTCTCTCTTTAAAATAAAAGCATGTAATATTTAGCTTTATTTCAAGTAATTTGTACTACTATCGTATTATTTCAAATAAATATGATATTTTAATTGAAGTTGTCCTGTTTAAATGTTTTAACACAAGAAAATATATATACTAAAACAAGGTTTTATTAATATATATATCCAGTCTTTGACAATATATACGAATTTGATCATCATGGCTTTTGATTTAATAATTATACCAATTAAAACATATTCAATTTCAATAACTTTTTTTTTTTCATAAATTACTACATAGTTTTTTTTTTGACAACATATATATGACTAGAAATGACAATAGATTGAGGCAAACATGGGACGATCCTTCCCATTTCTCACCTCGTTGAAATTTTACGAAAAGCAAAATGGAGGTACAATAGCTCCGTTCATATCTTTATTTAGTAATTTTATTTTACTTTTTTAATTTTTAAAACAATATTGACATTAAAAATATATTAAAAAAAGGATTTGGGATTTAATAAAGAAATTTGAAGTGGGGACAGTGTTCCCCATCCTCGTAGTAATTTTTTAATAAGATGAGAAGGATGATGACGAATTATTTTTTTATTCCTCAATGAATTATGAAAATTCAAAATTCATACCAATTTCTATTTCACAATTTAAAATAAACATTGTAAAACCAATCGAAAATTTGTAGGTGAAGCTCTGTGAGATTTTCACTTCCCTCCTAAATTTTTTTGGCCTCCCACCAGAACACGTTGACTAATTTTAGAAAACTCTCCCTCCACCAAAACCATTTTCCCACACAATGACACAAATCACTTCTCAAAATTGCAAAATCATTCTATCAGCCTCTTTGAGAATTCGACTGTTTCTTCTCTCAGTATCACTGGCAGATTCATCAATTTGTCCCCTCTTCTTCCATGTAGGTACATATTCTTGGAGAGATTTTTCCCAGATCTTCCCCTTGTTTTTACCCATCTTCTTCTTTTCCGCTATTTCCTTCCACAATTACAATTTCAGGCAAGTTAGCAGCATCACTGTTATGGGCTTTTTTTTTTTTTTTTTTTTATTGTGTTTGACTTTGTTTCTATTCTGGGTTTTTTAGGTTCTTGATTTCTTTGTTGTGCGTATCTGTGTGGGTTTGTGATATAAATAAATTGAAATTGAAATTTGTGTTTGATAATGTAAGTGATTGCTACATAGATGTTATGACTATGGTTTAATGGAAGTATTCCATAGTATCAATTACCAAGTGAGATTCTATTGGAGGCTATGGTGCGTAGCAGTCAATTTCGCAAGGTATTGAAGCTGTAATGGTTTCATGGAGCTTTTGCATTTTTATGACTGCAATAGTGACCGATCACATTATTGTGTAACTCTTTTATTGATTTTACTCTCTATGGATGTAAACGCTTTGTTTTTTTAGAATTACATTTTTCACTTGTTTAATGCAAACATTATTTTTTATTTAATACTGTTTTGAGCAGAAAAACTATTTATAATTTTGAAGTAAAACTCATTGTTATCATTGTTTTTGTATTTTACTTTACTAATTGGTCTCTACAGAGAAAGGGTTGTCAAAAACTAGTTGCAAACATTCCATTGATTGAATCCTACAAGATGATTATCGAGAGCTTTCTACAGGTTGATTCTCTTCAGATACATACATATATACATATATATATATTATCGGCTTATTCTTGTGTTATTTTTTTTTCTTTTCATTTTTGGTTTTGCTTCAACTGATTATCTATTTTTCTATTTTCAAATTTGGAGTGGACAAATTAGCTATTTGTTGCCATGACAGTTTTTACTTTGTCATGTTATCTATAGATATGGTAGTTTTTCTTAGTATATTTGTTCATATAAAGACGTAAATACTGAAATCTACTACTATCTAATTGACTATACGTGTTTTGCTACTCAAACCATGTTTGGCAAAGCTTATTCTTTTACTTTAATTTCGCAATACTTCAATATCATGTCTAATTATTTAATTTTAGTTATTATCAATATGTCCACTACGCCAAAAATGAGTTTTTGCAATACAACTTTTGCAACATTCGATAGTTACGTGTTGCTAAAAGGGTCTATTGCAACATTTTGATAAGTAAATGTTGCAATTGGTTAGCATAATTGAGTTTTAGCAACATTTTGTAAATAAACGTTGCAAAAAAGTGCATTTTGCAACGTTTATTGGACGTTACTAAAAGTTGACTCTTTTGCAGCGTTTATTAAACGCTGCAAAAAGTTGATCTTTTGCAATGTTTATTAAACGCTACAAAAGGCACATTTTGCAATGTTTATTAAATGTTGCAAAAGATCAATTTTTTGTAGCGTTTAATAAACGTTGCAAAAAATTGATCTTTTGCAACGTTTAATAAACGCTGCGAAAGACACTTTTTGCAGCGTTTAATAAATGTTGCAAAAGTTTAATCTTTTGCAATGTTTAATAAACGTTGCAAAAAGTAAAGAGGGTTGGACGACTTTGGTTGGATCAATTTTTTTTAATTGTGGATCGGATTAAATCGACCCGACCCGAAGTCTTAGGTTTACAAACGTTGCAACACTTCGTCATTTGTCATTCTCCTCAACCCACGCTGTCTTCCATCGTCCAAATCACCTTCGTCGAAATCTTCATACCTCAATCATTTGCCGTTTCATTTTTACATCTCGCACTATCAAACTTGGAAGGTAATTGTGTCCGTTGCATGTAGTGTATTTATACGATTTCAGGGTTTTGTTTTTTCTTTTATTTTCCAAAATTTTGAGTTATTTGTGTAAAAATTGGTGAATTTTCAGACCGTTTAGTGAGGATGAGTTGCGGAACAACGCTCCGCAGGCACTACCTGTAGCGATTACCAGAGAATGGTGTCGGTTTCCCAAAATATCGCTGGAAAACACAGAGATAGAGTTTTTTACATTTGACAAGGTAATTTGCTGATGGGTTACTTAATGACTAGGTAATTTGCTGTAATGGGTTACATTTGACACAGTAATTTGACCAGGGTGGGAAGTATGTCGGATTTGGATCGAGTTCATCCATGCCGAGGAACAGTTCTGAGCAGGATGTTCTTTCCACTGTTACTCGGGTGCACCTGGGCAAATTTTAATAATTTGGATGTTTCTAATCCGTTGGTATTTATATGTGGCTTGTTGCTAATGTTGTGTTGTCATTATTGTACATTTGACTTGTTTCATATTGCCATTGTGAACCTATTATTGCAATTGGTGTGTTTCGAGAGGTATCAGTTGATGAAAGCATTGACTTGTTTCATATTGCCATTGATGTGCTTGTGATTTAATACCAATGCTTGTCATATCATATTATGCTATGTTTTCTTATATTAATTGCTATATTTATAGGACAATTAGATTCTCATCTAGAAGCTTGTAATTTCAGTCACTTTTTAATCAATAAAAAGAATTAGTTTAAAATAAACTTATGTATAACTTCATATTTTCTCAATTAACAGTTGGCTTCGTATGTTTATTCAGCTAGCTACTTGGGAAAGACGCGTAAAGTTTATGATGCAACTGAGAAGTTTACAAATATGACACTTAGCTCCGGCAGGCCACTTGCAAAGCCATCAGTGCCTCCACCCATGAAGGCTGGAGGACTGCATGGCCAATCTGATTTATTCCCTAGAAGATCATAAGAAATTCTTCCTGGAAAAGTTTATACCAGAAAAGTGACGGGATGAAGTCGAGAGGTAAAATAGCTTGAGTACTATGTTATCCGGTTGTGCAAGTAGCAGTTAGTAGTGTGTTCCCACCCTAGTAGTTTTATGTTCCAACAACATGAGTGATGTTATTCTCGACTATAATCGTCGTTTGTTTGATGTAATATTCAACTTTCAAATGTTTGGGCTTGCTTAAGTACGTGTTGTTATCAACAGATATGTGATGTGCAACTTTGAATTAATAACAAATATTGATTTAGTTGATTATTAAGTATTGGATTATGGTAGCATGAATTTCTTTATTTTGAATTGCTGTTTCCGCCTGAATTTCGGAGATGTGAAATTGATCTCTGTTTAATCAATTATATGTTTTCTATTGCCCGCCGTGTCGGACCTTTTTGTCAGTGCCAACCTCCTCCCATCTTATGTAACTCTTTGCACGAAGTAAAAAATCTGAATTTGGGAAGAAAGGAGAGATACGTTTACTAATTTTGCCATTTTTAGATGAAGTTTTTAATACTCTTAATTAAGACTTGCCCACATTTATAGAGAGATGTGACCTGTCATTATTGTACATTTGATCGCTTATTATAATAATCACTATCTATCATTTTATTTCGTCAATTAGATTGTTTTTCCGTAACTTTATGAATTATGACACGTGAATATTTAATTTTTTCAATGATAAACTTCAAAAAAAAAAAAAGAGGAAGGAACTTTGTTGAAACCATCGTGTTAATTGTGTATTTCGTGTAGTTCTCGAATGTGATATTTTACAATTTAATTTGCTTGTTTGCTTAATGTATTTGTCGCACTTGGAGAAGGGGAAGTAAACTCTTAAAGCTGAATGTTGTTTACTGTATCTTATCCATTTCTTTTGCTTAAATGCTTATCTGCATCATGTGGAAGGTGAAGTCAAAAGTTAACTTCAAGCTGTATGAGTTTTTAGTAAATGACTCATAAATTCTTAATTGTTTTTGTTTCAAGCACACAAGACGAAGCAGCTGAGGCTTACGACATTGTAGCCATTAAATTTCGCGGACTAAATGATGCGACTAATTTTGAAATAAATAGATATGATGCTGATGCTGATGAAGGAGGAGTATATCACTTCTACTTTTTTATATATGTTGTCTCAAGTGATGATGATGATGATGATACCAGAAATAACATGATGATGAATGGCAAAGTGATGACTCCCATAAAGTAATTGAGGAGAGTGATTCATCTGAAGATCAAGTTGGTGGCATATTACTAGTTTCTACGAATAGAGTCCGAGTTCAAACATAGGTTAAGTGGCCGCATTTGGGGATGATATTTTATGTCTCTACTTCTTCCAGTAGTGGAATGATGGATGTGTGTTGTTTCTCTTACTCCTTTTTAGATAGGTCGTGTTGTATCACATTCAAATTTGTATTGATTTAAAAATTTATAATGAAATTATCAATTTTTATGCAATTCCAAAATGTCATAAAGTGTTATTTTTAATTTTGTGGGTCAATTACTCAATTACCATAATTGTTAAAAAAAAAAGTCTACCGCAACGTTTAAAAAACGCTGCAAAAGAGTTTTTCGCAACGGTGAATAAACGCTGCAAAAAGTCTTCCCTCAACGACAACACCGACCTTCGCAACACTTGGAAAAATGCTGCAAAAGGTCTTTTGCAGCGTTTTTTGGCCGTTGCAAAAGCCCTTTTTTGGTGTAGTGGTCATCTGATCGTAGTTGGATATGGCGACGAGTGGATAAGGGTTTTCTCACAAATGAATTTATTATGGGAGTTGAGAAGTTTATTGAATTTGCATATTCACAGTCAAGGGTATTTGATAAGATTAGACGCATTTGTTGTAAATGTGGCAATAAAGAATTCCATATGCGAGATGATGTAAAACTTCACTTATAAAACAAAGGGTTTATCCATATTTATACTCAATGGTATGCACATGGTGAACAATACATTAGTCAATTTAATTCGAGTGAATCTTCAAATGCACAAGAACAAACCGAATGTAGAAATCAAGCAATGGTGATGGATGTTATGCCCTAGTATCTACAATACCTTTTTGAATCAACAACATTCTTTTTCTAAAGAACATGAGCTAAATCCAAGAGCAACAAATTTCTATAGACTACTTCGATAAGCTGATGTCTATATGGTCCAGTTGTACAAAGCACACCAAACTTTCAAAGATATCACAACTTTTGAAATTGTGAGATTGAATTTAATATCTCTGCACATGTTATGATCACATATTGTCCATAATTATAGACATGTTGCAGAAAGTGCACAGTTAAAGTTGTAGAAAGTGCACAGTTAAAGGATACATTTTACAAAACAAAGAAAATGTTAAGCAGTCTTGGTCTTGGTTATATGAAGATACATGCGTGTGATAATGGTTGCATGTTGTACTATAAAAAAACTAATATTTTAAAGAGTGTTCGATTTGTGGTAAAGAACGATATAAAGAGAAACCTTCTAGATCAGGACGTAAGGTGCCATACAAGGTATTAGGATATTTACCTCTAATACCTAGACTGCAAAGGTTATATATGTGAAGGCATATTGCAAAGTAGATGATATGGCATTCGAAACATAAATATATGAATGGAGAGATGTCACATCCAGTACATGGTGAGGCATGGAAGCACTTCGACAAAACTTATCTAGAATTCGCCCTTGATCATCGTAATATGTGTATAGGTTTATGCCCTAATGACTCTTGTCCTTTCGGTAGAAATTCTAAGCCATACGCGTGTTGGCCAGTAATTATCACTGTATATAATCTCCCACCTTGGATGTGTATGGAAAAAGATAACATGATTTTGAGCATGTTAATTCCAAGTCCTAAAAGTCTAGGCAAAATTTTAGATATTTATTTACGTCTTCTGATTGATAATTTGAAAATTTTATGGGAAAGAGTTGAAACTTACGACATATATACGAAGCAAAATTTTCAAATGAAAGCATCTTTGATGTGGACTATAAGTGATTTTCCTAGATACGGTATGTTATCTAGATGGAGTACACACGGTCCAATGGCTTGTCCTTATTGCATGCTTCTAACTAAATCCTTCAGACTTAAATATGAGTGTAAGAGTTATTTCTTTGATGCCATCGTCACTTCTTACCACAAGATCATCCGTTCAGAAAACAACGAGACAAGTGTAAGAAACGTACAATTAAGAAAGATGTAGCACCTCATCGATTATTAGGTGATCTTATTCGATGTATGCTTGATAACATTCCTGACATTTCTTATGACAAAGAATCTAAAAGATAAGAAATTGAAGGTTTCAGATGTAACCATAATTGGGTAAAGAAAAGCATATTTTGGGAATTACCTTATTAGCATACAAATCTCATATGCCACAACTTAGATGTGATGCACATTGAAAAAATGTATTTGATAATGTGTTCAACACAGTTATGGGCATAAAAGGAAAAACAAAGGATAATGTAGAAGCAAAGATGGATTTGGAGATTCACTGCAACTGGCCAAAACTTCACTTGTTTAGAGATGGAAACAAAAAACTTATAAGCCAAAGGCCTCTTATACTTTGACGAAGGAGCATAAAAGAAATGTATGTGATTAGGTTAAAGGATTAAGCTTCGGTTTGGTACACATTAAAATTTTCATTCCCATTCTTCTACTTATTTTCAACCACGCATTTTTCAATAAACTAATATTTTTCATCACATCAATAATTTTTCCTTATTTTTCAACCACACATTCTCCATCAATCTACTATTCCAGAATACATTCTTCAAAAATAATGTGGCTCAAACACACCCTAAGAATGTCATATGGTTATTCTTCTAACATTGCTCGTTGTGTTAAGGGTGTGGTGAGTTTTACGGGATGAAGAGCCATGATTGTCACATCTTTATGCAAAGATTGATTCCTATAGCATTTAAAGATCTATTGCCAAAACTAATTTGGGAAGCATTCACTGAACTTAATCATTTTTTTAGAGATATAAGCTCTACTGTTTTAAGAGTAGACGACATGGAACAACTCGAAGACAACATTGTTGTAACATTATGCAAACTGGAAAAGATTTTTCCACCTGCATTTTTTAACTCAAGGGAACATTTACTAGTTCACTTAGCATATGAAGCTAAGGTAGGAGGTTCTGTGTAATATCGATGGATGTATCCTTTTGAGAGGTAATGGTGTGCTGTCGTAGACACTCAAAAATAATCCTTAAACTTCTAAAACTAATGTAGCAATGGAAGTAAGGGTCGATCCCACGAAAAGTGTACAATTCAACAATTTATGGTTCATATAATGATTGTGGGGATTTTGTTTATAACGAAATCAATCTTATAATAAATAACAATGTAAATTAACAAGTTGTATTAAATTAATGAAACGAGTCTTGATCAAAGTCAATTTCCACCGTTGGAGATTTATAATCGTTCATCAATCCACAAAGAATAATCAATTTACATTCATCAATGGAATAAATTCATATTTCTCCTTAATTTTAGTTAATCAGAAATAAGTATTCTAATTAACCCTAATTATCAAATAATCTCATATCAGCGCTAAAGATTCAATTTAATAACAGCTTTAAACATTAGAGAAATTGATGAACTAGATAATACAAATATCAGCGGTTGCATTCAATCTATTTAAACATTTTTCTTAAGATTCAATAACCTCTATCGCAGAAAATTATCAAATCCTAGTGCTTCGCAAGTTAAATGATTCAAACAATTATGGATTTGAGATTTAACTTAGCTATAGATTGCAATATGTGAAAAACTAATAGATCTCTTAGCAATCAAACATGTCGATCATAAAATTATGCATAGAAGAATATTCAATACTGAAAAATATAAATTAAACAATGAAAATAGGTGGATCTCATAGTTATAATGTTTTCTAAGGTTTCGATATCCTTCAATCAATCAGTAAGAGTTAGTTACACATGATAGATCTAAGAAAAATAGAGAGAAAATAGGTTGGAGGCCTTCAATTACATGGTCGGCTATTTGGCTAATGAAGCTTATTTATGTAACAAAGATGACATTAATCATATTCGTGCATGCATGTGTCAATGTGATCTTGAAGAGAATCAAGGCAAGTTCTAAAGAAACAAAACCATGGAAGAATATCGCACATGAAAAAGAATAATGAGACTGTTATGAATGTATCAATCTAAAGGTTCAAAAATCTCATCGGCTTTTATCTACAAAATTTAGTTATTACCATCATCAAAGAAAATAACTCCACTAATCAACTCTAAGTTGGAGGATTATTCATTCAATCATGTTATGAGTTCTTTAAAAGCCTAATTAATTCTAGCAAATAGCATATACAACCAAAAACAATAATTTAATTCTCAACTCATTGTCCTGAAAAATCATGCAAAATGTATTCAAATTAAACTCACTCAAAATCGAAATGTCATAAGTTTAAATCATCTCTCCCACACTTGAAACTTACATTGTCCCCAATGTAAGGTCCAATGCAAAGAAAATGACAAATATAACTGAAAATAAAAAATGGAATACGAAAAATAAAAAGACAAATGAACAAACTTCCATTGGGTTGCCTCCCAAGTAGCGCCTTTGTTTATTATCTTTGGCTTGACTCAATGTTTCCTTATTTAGCCTGGGTTTATCATGGTTAGTTTCGATCTTCCTTGCGGTGTACTAAGTCCAATGAGAATGACAACTGGCAATGTTCCTCTACCTCCATGAAATACATACTTGTGGTGACTAGGGTGAGGCTTCAAATCTGGAATGGAAGTCTGCAAAACAGAAAGTAGAGGCCTTTCATTAGAAACTGGTAATATAAAACAAGAACTGTTACCTAACTTTGGAAGAACATTTAATGCTGCCACAATTATTTGCAACTCTGTGTTTAAGGTCGTCTCCTCTTTTTCATTCCCAAGATGCTCACTAATAACAGCTTTCCATTCATTTTTAGCATCAAATTCAAAAACATCATGTGCTAATTGATCAATCACATCAATAAAATGAACATGATTATTATTACATGGATATTGCATGGAATCATAAATATTATGTTTAATGATCTTATCATCAAATTCTATGGTCAATGTGCTATTATTAAAATTCATTTTAGTTTGGATGTCTTTAAGAACGATCTTCCTAACAAGATAGGGGTAGTATGATTACTATTACCCATGTCAAGCACATAAAAATCAACATGAAAAACCAACTCATTAACTTTCACGAAAACATCATCAACTACCCCATTAGGATAGACATTAGATTTATCAGCTAGTTGAATTATCACACCAGTTTTATTTAAAGGTCAAAGTTTCAAGGAAATGTATACAGAATATGGCATGACATTAATATATGCTCCTGAATCTAACATGGCCTTCTCAAGCTTAGTGTCACCTATCATGCAAGGGATGGTGAACATACCTGGATCCGTGTACTATGCAGGAAGTTTCTCTTGAATTATTACAGATACATGTTCTCCAACTTTTACCCTTTCAATCCCGTTCAATTTCTGTTTCATTTTACTTGTGCACAATTGTTTCAGAAATTTAGCATAACGAGGCACTTGTTTAAAAATATCTAAAAGTGAAATATTTACCTCACATTTACTAAAAATTTCATGTAGCTCATCATGATTCCGTTCATATTTTCTTGATCCTTCTAAAGTTTGAGGAAAAATGAGTATTGGTTTATGAGCAAAGAGGGATAAAAACTTATGCTCAGTCACCTCAGTATAATTGGTGACAGACTTGTTTGCAACCTTTTTTTCTTTCTCTTCTTGCTCCAACGGCCTAGGGGATGTCTTTACCGGAATCTCAACATCTTTACCACTTCTTAAGATGATTGTGCTCACATTTTCTTTTGGATTCACCATTGTTTGAGAGGGTAGTTTTCCCGAACTTTGCGCATCTAGCCGACTGGCTGCATTAGCTACTTGACCTATTTGATTCTCCAAACATTGAATGCTAGCCTTGGTCTCCTATTGAAATTGCAAAGTATTAGTGATAAGGGATTTAACAATATCTTCTAAAGACACGCTAGAGTTAGAAGTTTGGCCATGTTGTTGTCTAGGAGGGTGTGATTGATTATATTGTTGGAAATTCTGTCGATTTTGATTCATAGGTTGATTCACTTGTCCATTCACATAGCTAAGATCCGGATGATCCTTCCATCCTTGGTTGTACGTGTTTGAATATGGATCATAATTCCTCAGTGGTTGTCCAGGGAAGCTACCAGCTGCATTTACGTGTTCAACAGATTCTTCTTGAAGTGTTGGGTACATATCAGTTGGATGGCCTACCAATGAATAAATTCCACATGCCTTCGCTTTTGCATAGTACCTGCAGCCATTTGACAAACAAGAATGATTAGACTCACTATTTGTTGTTCAATGGATGAGACATTTACCTCGTTAATTTGTCTAGAAGTGGGATCAAATCTAGCGCCAAATTGTTGAGAGTTGGCTGCCATAAATTCTTCACTCCTTCGGGTGTTTTATCAACCAAAAACTCCTCCACTTGCAGCGTCAATCATGCTCATTTTTGTGGGTTGAAGACCTTCATAGAAGTATTGGATGAGAAGTTGCTCACTGATTTGATAATGGGGACAACTTCCACACAATTTCTTGAATCGCTCTCAATACTCATATAGAGATTCCTTGTGATCTTGTCGGCACCACAAATTTCTTTCCTAATATTTACTGCCCTCGAAGTTGAAAAGTATTTCTCCAAAAATAACCTATTTATTCCACTCCATGTGGTAATGCTTCCCGATGGTAGATAATAAAGACAATCTTTAGCCAAATCCTTCAAAGAAAATGGGAAGGCTCTTAGTTTGATTTGTTCTTCGGTGACTCCTGTAGGTTTCCGACTTGTGCAAACCATATGGAATTCCTTTAGATATTTGTGTGGATCCTCACCTGCAAGACCATGAAAAGTGGGCAAAAGGTGTACTAGTCCAGATTTTAATTCGAAAGCAGTAGCAGCATCTAAATTAGGAAAAATAATGCATAGAGGTTGTTGATTCAAGTTAGGGACTGCAAGTTCTTTCAAAGTTCGATTCTCCTCAGCCTGACATCCTCTTCCTTTGATTCAAAATCACCAAGGAATAGGGTTTTGGGATCAAAATTGTTCACTTTAAAATTTCATCGATTGCCACTCCTTAACTAACCTGCGCAAGGTTCTTTCTAATTCTGAATCGTACTGCGATTCACCTTGATTAGAAGATCGAGTTGCGGGCATAAATAAATAAAAACAAATTAAAAAGAAGCTAGAGTAAGAAAACAAATAAAATTATATTCTAAAATTCCTAAAAACAATAAATTACTTAAAAAACTAGAAAATTATGATTTTTTTTAAAAATAAAATAAACAACTAAATAAACACAAAAATGAATTAGCACCACTCCTCGACAGTGGTGCCAAAATTTGGTGTACTGTCGTATGCATCTAAAAATAGTCATTAAACCTCTAAAACTAATGTAACAATGGAAGTAAAGGTCAATCCCATGAAAAGTGTGCAATTCAACAATTTATGTTTCATATAACGATTGGGGGGTTTTATTTATAACGAAATCAATCTTATAACAAATAACAATATAAATTAACAAGTTGTATTAAATCAATGAAACGAGTCTTGATCACAGTCAACTTCCACCATTGGAGATTTATAACCATTCATCAATCCACAAAGAATAATCAATTCACATTCACAACATTGATCGTTGGAATCAATTCATATTTCTCCTTAATTTTAGTTAATCAGAAACCGGCTTTCTAATTAACCCTAATTATCAAATAATCTCAGACCAATGCTAAAGATTCAATTTATTAACAGCTTTAAACAATAGAGAAATCTATGAACTAGATAATACAAACACCAACGGTTGCATTCAATCTATTTAAACATTCTTCTTGAGATTCAATAACATCTATCACATAAAATTATCAAATCTTAGTGTTTCACAAGTCAAATGATTCAAACAATTATGGATTTAAGATTTAACTTAGCTATAGATTGCAATATGTGAAAAACTAATAGATCTCTTAGCAATCAAACATGTCAATCATAAAATTATGCATAGAAGAATATTCAATACTGAAAAATATAATTAAACAATGAAAATAGGTGGATCTCATAGTTATAATATTTTCCAAGGTTTCGGTATCCTTCAATCAATCACTAAGAGTTAGTTACACATGATAGATCAAAGAAAAATAAAGAGAAGTCGAGAAAGAAGTTGTTTCCATAAGAGTTTGACGTAAATTAGAAAATTGGAAATCGTACCTCAGAATACTCTATACGACCGCACAGTTATAAGTGTTGCGATCGCATAGAAGGCTTGAATTGGCCACTGAAAGTCGTTGAAGGGTTATGTGCGACCGCATGGAAATAACCCTATGCGATCGCATAAGTTAGAGTTTTTCCACCGTACATTGTTCAGTGTTTTCATCATAACTTTCTTTTCTGATGTTCGATTGAGGTGATTCAAGATGATTTAGAAAGATAACTCAAAGGGATACAACTTTACTTCAGATACCATCTTCGTGTTCAATCGTTTTCCATGTCCAAAACTGGTCTCAATATGAGGCTGAAAATCGATGCAAAGCTTTTCAGCTTGAAAGTTGATATGAGATAATGTCTTGGCTATATTTCATTCATTTGACTAACACTATCGAATCTTCATCCCAAGGTTAGGAACAAGTTTATATTATCTGTTCTTTAGTCTCTGAACTTTCACTTTCTTCTATTTTTGTCATTTTCTCCTTATTTCTTCCAAATTACGCCATATCCATCGAATTGCCACCTAACCAAAATATGAGAATACTAAGTACATTTAGGCATAAAATAGTCATATGAGCGCATTAAATAAAGATGTAAAATGTGTATTTTACATTCTTATCAGGTAACACGTTAATTATTAGCAGTATCCATTTCATATTTTAATATGTATATTAACAAAATACCCATATATTTCAGTTCCATATTTCACCTAAAAAAGAAGAGAAAAAAAACAAAATCATGTTGAGGCATCTATAGTAGAAGCATACCTTGTAGAGGAAATATCTAACTTTTGTAGGTTATACTTTAACTCAAATGTTGAAAGGCGATTGAGTCATCTGCCGAGAAATGATGACGGAGGGTCTGTTGATCTGTAGGGAAGACTATCAATTTTAACAAAGTCTGGTCGATTCCTTGGTAATGAGGCTCCAACTATAAAGTTTATGAAAGATGAAGAGCTACAAGCAACATCATTATATGTGCTATTAAACTGTGAAGAAATTATCCCTTTTGTAAGGTAGGATATACTAATAATCATTATATATTTTCTCGAATCACAATTAGTTACATTAACTTTTACATCGTGATCTTATTTATATGAAGTTTGATAAACATATGAGAATAGATTATCCTCAACTGTTTGGTGCACAACTTGATCAATTACGTGACAACCGATTTCCCCATCGGCTAAAAGAATATGTAAGACGCTCAATACCATACATATAACCTACATAAGCTATTAGTAAGCACATTTCATTTTCTCATGTTTTGGATGATAGGAACATGGTGGGTTCTGAAGTAAAGACCATCGCTTTGGGTTCTTCTCATAAAGTGAACTGTTACAATGTATACTTTGTGAATGGTTTCAAATTTCATAATTTGGAATACGGTTTGAATAGAACGAATATTAATAGTGGTCTCGTTATAATGACTATGAGTGCGAGTACTATAGCATGTTACTTGAAGTTTGGGAAATTGAATATTTTGGACCTCAAAATAGGTTTGTCTTATTTAAATGCAATTAGTTTGACAGTGAGAATGGGATTCGTGTGCATCTGCGATTTAACCTTATCGAGATTAATCATAAGAAAATAGTAGTGAGAACTCACATTGTTTACTTCCCCAACAAGCCCGACAAGTATACTTTACGAAGTTTCCTTCAAATTCTAGAGATAGACGTGACTGGTGGGCATTTGTGAAAACAAAAGCCCAACATGTGATTGATATTCGAGGAACTCTATCAAAAAATGATGATTGCAATACATTGACTGAACTACCATTCTAGGAGGATCAATCAACCAATATACAACCACTTTCAATATCTCCGGAGTCAGATCCTAAAAATCTAGTTCAAGATAATGTTTTTCCTGAAGAAGTAGAAGTAGAGAAGCCTAGTAACATTATGAATTGCCACATTCTTAATACGGAAGAAAGTTCACAGAAACAAGATGATATGCATGAAGTAGATGATGACACTAATAGCTCTACATTGAATCCAAGTGAAAATGACAATGATGAACATATACGCTTATAACTATAATTATTTTTGTGTTTCTTATATTCTCTTCACTTCAGGAAAATAATTAATTCATAATTCATTTTTTTACTATTGTAATTAATTTATGTTCCTTCATATTTTGCTTATTATTATTGTGAATTGGTTTTGCAAGCAGGATGACACGAACTAGAGGAGGCTATAAATCTAGTCAATCAAATTACGAGAGATCCACAAGGGATAGTGGTAGGAAATCTATATGCGGTGGTTATTGATATCGTGAGGCTAATATTTCCAATGATAATATGGAAGATGAGGATATAGACGAACCATTGTATCAAGAAGACATGCTATCTAGATCTAATAACTGGGCTATAAGCAAGGTTTAAAAAGGTGAAACTAAGTATTGAGACGATTTTTCTTTATGAGGCGAGGCGGATTGAGGCATAAGCCTCACAAAGAACAAAAAATTTAAATAAAAGAATTATAAAATAATACCAAAAAAATCAAAGTTGTAGCATACAGTAAATATGATATATAGCTATTAGCATATTGATATATAATCCACCTAAAGAGAGAAAATGTTTAGCAAAAAAAAAAAGTATTACAGAAGTTAAAAATCACTCTATTTGCAATGGAAAAAAAAGTAGCTTAAACTAAAAAAAAAAACCTAATAGTCTGCATTATCATCACTATTACTAGTATCGTTAATGAAATCATCATCAAATCTAATTTCCCCATCATCTTTTTCTTCCATACTCTCAATTTCTACAAAATCATCTTCCCCATCCACGAATTGCAATGTAACCTCATTTTATTGTTTTGATTGGGTCCAAAATACCTTTTTAAATGGGTCATTTTCTTTTTTTAAGAAGGGCCATTTTTTATTTCTTTTCATACAATTGAAAAATTAAATTTTAAATGAGGCGCACACCTCGTACTTCATGAGGCGTGCACCTCAGATTTTTAGCCTTGTTGACCCCAAAAAAATGAACTCATCAAATACCGGGCCCACTCATGCCACGTCAAGTACGAATCCGGTGCGTTTATACCGGAATGGAATCGGTAATTTGATAGGAATGAACGCGGGAGGCACTTTTTGGCAAGAGACAAAAATTTTCAGATCACGGCGGTTTGATTACAACGGTATTCACACTATCAACGAGTATCCGATCGATTTCCCATCTTCAATCTCTCCTTTTCGGTAGAATATATGGAAGGGCAGATGTGTTGTTGGATGATAACAAAGTTGTATTGGAATTTTTCTGTCTCAGCAGTTATGTTTGTAAATTCATGTATAGAACCAATCATGTAAAAATAACTTATAAAAATACCACAAAACGAATATATTTCGTCTTTTTTCCCTTCCCAGATACAGATGCCCCCCTATTTCTATACAAAGAGGAGCTATTTATACTAATTTGGACGACGTGGTGGTCGTTAGATTAATTCCACGCGGCAGCATCTCCTCAACCGAGGCCTCACATCACCATCTACTCATTACATTTAATGTTTGACAAAGGGTCAGCTACCTTAGTGGTAGGCTGACACATTGATGTACAAATGCTAAACCACATACACTTTATTATAGACGTCACATCAATCAATCCTAGCAGATCCCCAAATCTTGTTATAAGGCTG
This sequence comes from Fraxinus excelsior, assembly GCA_019097785.1. Taxonomy (NCBI): domain Eukaryota; kingdom Viridiplantae; phylum Streptophyta; class Magnoliopsida; order Lamiales; family Oleaceae; genus Fraxinus; species Fraxinus excelsior. Next base: position 19,849,764 of record CM032631.1, on the reverse strand, counting down.
CGTTGGCTAGCATTCGTAGGTTTTGAGCCTTAGGTAGCGTGGGAGGCCCTGCAAAGGGGCTTCGGAACTTCTGTGCTTAAAGTTCAAGGAGCCTTTGCACTGGCTTGGGAGGATTTTATATGGCTCCTTACCATTTGGGGCTGGGAAGACATCGGATAGGTCAGTACTTCAGCATTTGAAGGAGCCTTGGATAGCTGCATTTGTTTGTTGACTTTGGCTTTATTGGTCCTCCCCGTTGTATTTCCAGATGGCCCTTTGTCATATTGACTACTGGGAATTCGTGGCTACTTATGTGGATATATTCCTTACGTGGCAGTCTATGTGGAGTACTAATCTGGAGTTTTCATTTTTGGGGGTAACAATAGTCCCCCAAGTCGATGCATGATTATTCATGTAATGCATAGACTTTCGGGTGCCTAGTGATCGTTTGAGATGATCCGATCTTCCGAGGTAACCCACCTGTTGCAAGCCTCTGTGCTTTTTGATGTCAACAGGTCTGGTCCATTGGTTTATGAGGTTATGTTATCTATGTTTAGGATAAGTAACATAACCGAAGTTCATAATCGAAGTCGGGAGCGTCTGACGCTGATACAACAGCCTCAGATTGATATTCACGAAGAGTTTATTATTATTTTATACCATCTTTGCAAAACACGAGGGGTCCTTGAAGATGATGCCTGAATGATTTGATGTTACTGGTCATTTTCAAGAGAGATCAATCATAATGGCGTAATTCACAATACACGTAACAGTCGCCGCATTTAATGTGTAATCATGGCTGTCTCTTTTGCTTCATATTTGTGTTCTAGACGTGAGAAGGCGCGTGTAATTGAGGCATCAATCTTAACCTTAGAATTCGAAGCATCTGAGGTAATGGGTGGCTCTGATCTTAGTATATAGACGTACGGCTAGATGGCTTAAGTTTTAATCCAATGGTTGTGGTTGAATTTCCATGCCTATAAAAGGAAATCGCCTTTAAGAGGAATTCTTTTCTCTCTACCTTTACGTGGATTCATACTTACAAACCTTCATCTTCTTTTTTAATATCTTACATTTGAGTTTCTTATACGCTTCTACTTGTTTTTTGGGATTCCTTCCAAATTCTCTGGAAGTTTGTTGAAGCAAGCCCTTTATCGCATCCGTCATTCTTCCCCCCCCCCCTCTCTCTCTCTCTCTCTCTCTCTCTTAAAGAAATATTGTAAGTGTTGTGAAACCTCATTTTCTTCATTAATGGTTTCTTCTTCTTCTTCTTCTTCTAAGGGTAGTGCGGGGATACACAGGCTAGCTTGTGAGATGTGTATTGAAATTACCTCTACCGCCAACCTTGTTAGGGCTATTGAGGCCGACGGAGGCGCCACTATGTCTGGGAAAGGATCTGGGAATGAGGGTAATGGCATAGCCTGGGAGGCAAAAAAGATTTATTCGAATGCCAGTCCGACCAAGCTAGCTGAACTTAGGGAGAAATATAGGATTCCCTATAATATAGAACTTTTATTTCCTTCCCCAGAGGAGTGACCCTCCCGTCTAAGGCAGAGGCGCATTGCCATCAGCGAATATCTACTCAAATCGGGACTTCGCCTTCCCATTTATCCTTTTTTCATGTTGTCCTTAGGTTATATGGACTGGCTCCTACCCAACTCTCTCCAAATGCCTGGGCTTAACTAGTTGGGTTCTATATTCTCTAGAAACAGACCTCTTTGGATGAGGATATGCCCCTTTATGTTTTTCAGACCGTTTTCCAGTCTAGGTCGTTAGGTAAAGGGGACTCCAAGGGTTGGTACTCATGTGTCCTTGGGGTGCACATGCTCCTTTAGTAACAGGTCTTTCGTCCTCTATTAAGGGGTGGAAAGAGACCTGGTTCTGGGTTCGGGAAAAGTGGCAAGAATGTGAGGGTGATACTGTCCCGTTTGTCAAAGTTCCAACCTCCTACTCCGAACCCAGTGAGTGCCGCTTCACAGCCTCTTCCTTTAATTATTGGATAATCTTTCGTACTGACATATTGTATGATTTTTTAGGGATTGTTGAGCGCTTTGATCTTGATAAGAGCCACATGGAGGTCCTTTCAGACATCTATCATCTACCCTCCTCAGTTCGTCATTTCGATAATTTAATCGTTCCTCAACGATTTTACGAGGATTTAAACTTAATGGCCTCCAGAGGTAGAAGTCTTGTTGATACTTTTAATATAACATCTAATTGTGTGTTGTTTTAAAATTCTTTTGACCTTATCATCCATTTCTTGCAAAGAATTTTAATAAGATGAAGCTTCCCACTCCCGATATGGCGACTATTCTATCTGCCACTTCGACTTCTGGCAGAAATGGTATAAAAGGCACGTTTGCTGGGGGAGGTAAATAAAAAAGAAAGTTGAGAGGGTCAGTAAGGAAGCTGCTCCTTAAAATGAGAGCAGGTCCCCTTCTGTAGATAAAGGGAAAAAGGCCATTGTTGGAGAGCCTAAGAAGAAGGTTCGGGTATCCGCCACCGGGGTGGGCAGTTCATCCGACATCCTCCCACCCCGTTCAAATGTTCATGCTAGGGAAAAATTATTGGCGGCCTCTATTGCTGCTGCTAGTGGAGGGCAGAAGCGCCCTGCTACAGTAGAACCTCTAAAGTAAGGGCCTGCCAAGAAAAACAAAACCTCGATTAGTCCCACTATCTCAGAAAAGGGGCCCCTGGCCAGGAAGTCTGCTGAACTTGGATCTTAGACCCTTGCTTTGTTGCCTCCCGACATCCAAACTGCCATGAAGACTTTCCATACGTTTTGGATCGAAAAATGGAAGAAATTCGTCAAAACCAACGTTGCCTAAGACGTCGTGTCCACTATGGTTTCTCAAGCTACAAGGTCGTTTGGCGTGGCCATTGAGACGGAGGTCTTCTTCAAGATGCTTTGGGGAAAAATCAAGAATTTGTGGACAAAGCTTCGTAGGCTGAAGAGTTGGCTACTAAGGCCAATACAGAGGCTAAAGCCTTTAAGAAGAAGGAAGCTGAAAGGTCAGTCAAACTCGCTTTTGCCTTGGCGGAAAATGAATCTTTGAAAAAAGAAGTTCATGAATCACAAAGTGAGGTGGCTATCTTGATTAAGCAGGTGGAGACTTCTGATGCCCATCAGAAACTTACTGTCGAAGCTCTTAGAAGGCCAACCAAGAGAATTCAGAGCTAAGGCGGGAAGTGGAAGAGCTGACCTCCCGAGTAACTGGTCTTACTAAAGAGGTAAAAACTGCTCGTAACGATGCTGAGCTTGCTAGAGAAAATGTTGAACATAGTTTCTTAGCCAACATCCATCTCACTAAACACTACCAGAGGTTCGGCACCTACTGGCGAAGGTATGCTTATAATGAGATAATTGAATGGCTGGAGGTGCATAACCGGGGGTTCAGACTTCCAACCTGCGGGCTGAATTCCTGGAGGACGGAGAGGAAGAGGGGAAACCTCAAACCCCTACGGGGGCGAAGGGTGATGTAGAGGCCGATGCAGTTAACATTGAAGAGGCTACTCCTGCCGAAGCCGGGGCCATAGTACCTTTTGAACCTCTGCAATCCCTACTCTCTCGGTAGATTGATTTTTTGTTCAGTTTATGTACATCAATTTATGTAAGGGCTTCAGTTCAGTTTATGTAAATCAATTTTTTGTTAATGGAATTCAATGGTTTTCTATCTTTACCGACATCGTATAACTGATGTGGATGGTTAACTTTTGTAAATCTTTCATTGCTGTTTGTCAATAACTGCTGATCTTTAATATCTTGCTGTCTTTCAAACAAACGGATCATGTATTTATGTAGTAAAGCTTTCTTTCAATTATTTTTCTTTTGAAGGTCACTTCTCCTGACCAGGGAACTTATCCGAAGCGGTAATAGGGATTGCACTTCTTTTGAGGCCGAGGTCCTTGTGATTTACAAACTTCTTTTGATAGGAAGGTTTGCCTGTGCGGAAGTTACTTTTGGTTTTTTTAGGTTTACGAGGCTACTGGGCCACTTGCCTGCGTCAACACCGCACTGATGCTATTCATCCATTTTACTAAGATTGGAGGTGATTGCTATATAACATCCCAATTCCCCAAGTCCATGCATAGATATTCATGTTATTCATGGAATTTGAATTGCGAACTTGTAAACTATTGTGAAGGTTCAATTATTCAAGGCTGGCCGATGTTGTAAGCCATTATGAAGTAGAGGCTGGTTCATTCCTGAGCCCGCTAGTGTACGCATATGTTTTGATGGTTTCGCGTGTTTCCAAGGTGACAGCTATACTGATCCAACTTTCAATACATGCACAGCCATATTGAATTAAATACACAATGATGGTTAATTATTTGCTTGAATAGTTCCCAAGATTCATCCACATGCTGATGCCCTTTCGTGAGATACACGCGCCAATCTGGGATGTTGACAAGGGTAGCTGTTTGAATTTGTGGCCCAGATCGTATGAAGATTTGGACGCCTTTGATCATCAAGGCTTTGATCCGATGGCTGAGATTCATCTCGTTCCTTGTATAAGATCTAGAATTTTGTCATTTTGACACTTTACTTGCTACAATTTTTCACTATTCTCTTAAAGTTTTCCGGCAACGGATTTTCGGCCATTCCTTTTTTATTTGTGATTGGATTCAAGGAACATTTTATAACACTTTGATAAATGGCACCCAAAAAGGAATATCCCAAACCTGATATGGCCACGATTCTTAATGCTACCTCCCGGAGATTTTCTTCAGAGGCCAGGCCCATACCGGGCCAATACCAGAGCGCCTTGTCAAGGATTCTTCTGAGAAGGACTCAGAGAAAGAGGTTTCCCAAAAGAATCAGTTTACAACTAGTAAGGGCAAGGGAATAGCCGATGAGTCCTCAAGGAAAAGGAAAATAGCACCTGTTGGGGGTGTTTCGATAGCTTCGAAACAACTGTGTCTTATGGGGAAAAGTCCACCCTCAAGCAGCCTAAATTGTTGCAGGTTTCTATTAATGCTGCGATTGAAGAGTAACTACGGGAGGTCAGTGATGAAAGCGGGGATACTACATCAACAGTTGCAGAGGCTTCTCAGAAGATAGTAAAGAGAACCCCAAGAAAGTCTGGGAACTTTCTGGGGGGACATGACAGCAAGATTGCTTCAACTGTGATAGAAATGCTGCATGCTGAGGTCCGCAGTGCCGCTAAGGCTTTCAATAAGTTTTGGACTAAAAGGTGGCAGGACTACGTGGCTACCTGTGATGTAGTAGACCTTAATGCGACCCTGGTGAGCTAGAATGCCAGAGCTTTTGGGGCAGCCTTGGAATGTCAGGAAGTTTTGGCCGATATTCAGTAGAGGAACGGAGCATCTTATGAAAACCTAAATGTCACCGAGGCTGAACTAAAGAGGGTTAGAGCAGGGGCTGATGAGTTGAAAGCTCAAAAAGCTAAAGATGAGGAAATGTTAGCCTCTGCCCTTATGAACTCAAAGCCATGAAGCGAGAGGTCCATGAGTCACAATGTGAAGTTGTCTCGTTGACCAAAAAGGTGGAGACTTCCAACAACCACCAGAGGCTCATTGCTGAGGATCTGGAAAGGACAAATACTCTACTGAGCATTGCTGAGGCTGAACTAAGTAAGATTAGAGCAGAAGCTGATGAGTCGAAGGCTCAAAAAGCTGAAGATGAGGCAAAGTTAGTCTCTGCCCTTACTGAACTCGAAGCCATGAAGCGAGAGGTCCATGAGTCACAATGTGAAGTTGCCTTGCTGACTAAGAAGGCGGAGATTTCCAATGACAATCAGAGGCTCACTGTCGAAGCTATGGAGGAGGCACAGGTTCAGCTAATTGCCACCAGGAATGCTGGAGAATTTATGGAGAAACAAGTAGAATGGTACGCCAACGAGTGTCGTATGTATGAATTGGACGTTGTTGAGGCGCGCGATATTGCTGTGAGGACTTATGTTGCCAACTTCCAAAATATCGAAGAGTATCAACGCCTTGGCTTATACTGGAGGAAGTATCATACAACGAGGTGATTGGAAGAGTGGAAGAGTTATTTCCTGGAATTGATGCCTTAGACCTTAAGGCAGAGTTTATCGAAGAGGAGGTGCCTCAGACTCCCACTGAGGAGGATTGTGTGGAGGTTATACCTGCGGAGGCTTCAACAGAAGAAGTAGCTTCCGCCCCTATTGTCGAGGACCAAGCACCTCTCCCTCCCCAAGAATAGGATACATTTTTACTTTCGATTTTATCTTATGTAAAGTCCCATGTATCTCTTGCTTTATTGAGTGAAAATATCTTCTTTTATCCATTATCTTTTACTTTCTGAACTTAGTTGAATGAAATTGCACTTTAATAAGGCATTAGCCACAATTGAATTTGACCAGAGTGGAGCTAGTTGAACTTAGCTAAAGTGAGGATATATGATCTTTTGTAGGTTCTAGAACCCGTTGAAAGCATGACTGAAAGTTTAGTAATCAAGTACACTTCCCTATAACTTTTAATCGAGTGTCATAGGCTAAATTATTTTCACTGAGTTAAGAAACAACTAATTGAACTTTTAGCCTCTGAATTCGAGCGAGAGGATCCCTTCCGGGAAATGTCGCGCACTCTTTTGAGGTGCTTATGCTTCCTTGCATGGTGGATGGTTCATCCATGCAAAGGCTTCTTCCATGACGTTCAGCTTCGTCGAATGAAGGCATGTGAGGTCAGCCTTGGAATTCAAGTGAGGGTCCCTTCTGGAGGGACATCATTATCTCTTCCGAGGTGCCTATACTTCCTTGTATGGTGGATGGTTCATCCATGTAAAGGCTTCTTCCATGACATTCAGCTTCGTCGAAGGAAGACATGTGAGGTTAGCCTCGGAGTTCAAGTGAGCGATTCTTTCTGGGGGACGTCGTCCTCTCTTCCAAGGTGCCTACGCTTCGTGAATTTTCTTTAAATACATCTGAAAAATCAAAGGTTTTATTTATTTGCAAGGGATTGGAAAAAACCTCCAACTGTAATTTACATTCATTGGTAGTACATTTGTAAGTGTTCAACATTCCATGGATGAGGCTGGACCTTTCCATCAATGTCTTTAATCTAGTAAGTCCCTGGCCAGACTTCTTTTTCTATACGGTAGGGTCCTTCCCAATTGGGTCCCAAAGTGCATGCCCCTGGTTCTTTGGAAGATAAGAAAACTCTTCAGAGTACTAAATCCCCAATCTTGAAGGATCTCTTCTTTACCCTGACATTGAAGTATCTAGTCATTTTCCTTTGATACATAGCCATCTTAACTTGGGAATCACCCATTTTTTCTTCAATCAAGTCAAGACCACATTTCCTCATTTCATCGTTACTCACTTCATTGAAGTGTATCCGTCTATGAGATGGAAGACCCACTTCGACAGGGCTTATAGCCTCGGATCCATACGTCATGGAAAATGGGGTTTCACCGATTGCAGTTCGGCTTGTGGTTCTAATAGCCCACAAAACTTGGGGTAGCCCCTTTTGAGGCATAGAGCTTTCTTTTTAAGGTATACTTGATTGTTTTGTTTACAGCTTCAACTTACCCATTTGCTTGGGAGTGATGTGGGGAAAAGAAATACTTCTTAATGCCCAACTCTTTACACATCTCTCTGACTTTTTTGTTATCAAATTGTTTACCATTATTTGATATAATTGAATGGAGAATTCCAAACCTGCAGATGAGATTCTTCCAGAGAAACTTGGAGGTATTTGCTTCGGTTATCTTTGCCAGTGGCTCGGCTTCCACCCATTTCGTAAAATAATCGATGGCGACGATGGCGAAGCTAGCGCTTCCTCTTTCCTTAGGTAGAGGTCCGATTAAATCAATCCCCCATTTTGCAAATGGCTAAGGACTGGAAACCACGTTCAATCTTGCGAAGGTTGTCTTTGGATGGTGGCAAATCGCTAGCACCTGTCGCATTTTCGGACAAATTGTTGCACATCCTCTTTTAAGGTGGGCAAGTAGTATCCTTGCCTTAATACTTTTTGTGCTAACGATCATCCTCGAATATGATTACCACAAACGCCCTCATAAATTTCTCTGAGTACATAGTCTGCATGTTCCCCTCCGATGCACCTCAACAAGGGTAATGAAAATCCACGTTTATATAATATGTCATCCTGGAAGATGAAATGGGCAGCTCTTCTCCTGAGTTTTTTAGCTTCTTCTTTCAGATAGGGTAAGGTCTAGTCCTTCAAATAGGATATGATTGGCTTCATCTAGAGTGGCATTTCTTCCACCCACATCATCACTTCTCTGACCTTGATCGAGGGTCTGGACAGGTGTTCTATTGGGACAACATTGAGTAGTCCGGAGTCCTTGCTACTTGCCAATTTGGCCAGTGCATCAGCATGAGCGTTGTAAGACCTCGAAATTTGCATTAGTTGGAACCTTTCGAATGAGGGAACGAAGCTCATCACTAACTTCAAATAGGCTGCCATAGTCTTGTCCCTTGCGGAGAAGTTCCCATGAACCTAGCTAACTACTAGTTGGGAATCACTGCCAATTATGAGCTTCTTGATTTGCAATTCCTTGGCCAACCGAAGTCCTGCCAGGAGACCTTCATACTCTGCTGTGGTATTTGTGGCTTTGAAGCCCAACCTTAAAGCGCATGTTATTTTGTGACCTTCTGGACTAACCAAAACAACTCCTGCCCCTGATCTTATATTCCCGGAAGATCCATCAACTGAGAGTCTCCAAATTTGAGGTTCGGAGGGTTCCATTTCTTCTTCGATATTTGGTACAGGGGTAAATTTTGCCACAAAATCAGTCAGGGCTTGCCCTTTGATAGTCGCCTTTGGTTTATAAGTGATGTCAAATTCACTGAGTTTAACAGCCCATTTAAGCAGTCTCTTGGAAGCATCAGGCTTTTAAAGCACTTCCTTGAAGCTATAACTAGAGCGAGGGCCAATTTTTCCATGTCAGGATATCGCGTTTCTACTGTAACTAATGCCTTACTGACATAGTATACTGGCAGCTGACGATTGTCTTCTTCCTTTATCAAAACTGAACTCAGAGCCCCTGAGGTTATTGCTAAGTATAGGTGCAATACCTCGTGGTCCTTTGGTTTGGAGAAGAGATGTGCCTGACCCAGGTGTTTCCTCAACCCCTGCAGAGCCAACTCACATTCTTCTGTCCATTGGAATTTGTTCCCTCCTTTGAGAATTTTGAAGAAGGGTAGACACTTGTCTGTTGCTTTAAAAATGAAATGATTCAGGGCTGCCACTCGTCCAGTGAGGTTCTGCGCCTCTTTTGGCTTCTGAGGTGACTTAGTTGACAACGTATCCAAGGAACTTGCCCGATAATACCCTGTATGCGCATTTCATGGGATTGAGTTTCATTCGGAACCTTCGCAGAATGTGGAACGTTTTGTTAAGGTGAACGATGTGATCCGCCGCTTCCAGACTTTTTACCAGCATGTCATCTACATAGACTTCCATCGTTTTACCGACGAGGTCGGCAAACATTATGTTGACCAGCCTTTGGTATGTTGCTCCGGCATTTTTCAACCCAAAGGGCATTACTTTGTAGCAATAGAGTCCATTATCTGTGATGAAGGATGTGTGCTCTTCGTCCGGTGGAAACATTGGAATTTGGTTGTACCCAAAGTAGGTATCCATGAAGCTGAGGAGTTCATGTCCAGCGGTTGAGTCCATCAGCTGGTCTATCCTGAGGAGTAGGAAGCTATCTTTTGGATAGGCTTGGTTCAGGTTTGAAAAGTCAATGCAGACCCTCCACTTTCCGTTGTGCTTCTTAACTAGAACTGGGTTGGATACTCATTTTGGATACACAAATTCTATAATGAAACCATTGTCAATCAGCTTCTTTACCTCGTCCTTAAGAGTCTCGTACCTTTCCGGGTTGAGAGCCCTTCTTTTCTTCCTGTAAGGCGTAGCTTTTTCGTCAATGCGTAAGTGATGACAACTGACCTTGGGATCGATGCCTATCATGTCGCCGTGTTTCCAAGCGAACACATCCAGATTGTTAAGTAAGAAACTTTTCAGCTTTTCTTTCATCTTTGGTGGTATGTTGCTTCCCACCTGTAGGCGCTTTGTTATATCCATAGGGTCAGCTGGGTAGGTCTCCAACTCCTCCATCGGGGCTATTAAAGGTTCACAGTCAATAATACGACGATCCAGTTTTTCCAAGCTGATTGTTTTTTCCGCAGTTGTTCCTTGTTCAGGTGTTCGCATTTAGTCATGATGACATCTTCCCCTTGTTCTGGGATGATCCCTTGTCTAGGAAGGTCGTCCATTTCGATGTCATTAAAGATAATGTGCGTTCTGGGCTCTGCTTTTCATAAAGAATTGGAGTAGCATTCTCGAGCTCTTCTTTGATCACCTCGAACAGTAACTATGTCATTTTTAGTTAGGAATTTCATGCATAGGTGGTGAATTGAGGTGACTGCCCATATCTCCTTTAAGGCGGGTCTTCCAAGTACCCCTTGATAAGCAGAGTGGTTATCAACTATGAGGAACTCCATGAAATGGTGAGAAATCAGAGGTTCCATCCCTATCTCTATAGTTAGAGTGATTTTGCCTCTTGAGATGATGTCATCTCCCGTAAAGCAATATAAGGTGAAATTTATTGGGGTTAGTTCGTGGTCTACTTTCATTTTGTTGAAGGTGGTGCCAAATATGATGTTGACCGAACTTCCATTATCTACTAACATCCTTTTCAGGCCATTGCGGGCCACGACAGCCCTTATTACTAAGCGGTCACAGTGTAGATAATGTACTCCCACTATCCTCTTGTGTAAAAGTGATTGGAGGGATTGCTCTTCCATTCAGAGACTAGTTCACTACGTAGTTGGTCATGGCTGGGTTACCTGCTTCCCTAGCATAGTTCCTTTGAGAGTTTCTGGAATCTCCCCCCACATGGCTTCTACCAATGATGGTATCAATTTCTCGAACAGGCTCATGTTCGTTATTTGGTTGGGAACCTCGCCTTTGTCTTTGAACGTCTCTAGGCCTTTCTCTGTCATTCTCTCTTCCACGTGGAGGGCCATCCCTGTTAGGTCAACGTTGCTCATTGTTTAGAGGCTATTGATTAAACCTACTTGGTAGATTTCTTGGGGAAATCTTGCAACGTCACGGCGGTTTTCCATTAGATGTCCGTAAGACTGGTGATAAGTGTAATATTGTGATGCTTCATCCCTATTTCTAGGTTCAACACATCGTCCCCTACCTCGGCTCCTTGGTTGGCGCCTTTGGTTGGCTGGATGTTGGTACGTTACATCACCAGGATTGATTTTCTCATAGGCTAGGGTCGACACCGCACTAAGCGTTGCTGCAGCGAGTTCTTGTCCATGGTTCATCGGAGCTTGACTATTCATCAAATGGGAAGTAGGGCCTTTTCCCCCTTTGCATTTGTCGATGTGGCAGACCTTAGTTAGCCCAGTTCCTATGATCATTTAATTCATCATTAATGATCTCACGCCTTATCATTTCCAGCAAAGCGTCATAGGCGGCAGGGTCATTGTTTTGTACATCTCTCCAAAAAATGGAGTTCATGTCTAACCCTCCTCTCAAGGTAGTAAATGCCTCTTTATCCGTGACTTGTACGCAATATGTCATTCCTTCAGTAAACCGTGAGATGAAATTTTTTAGGGATTCACCTTGCTATTGTCTCATACCTTGTAACCTCTGGATGGGTCTTTCTCCTTCCTTGCTGGTTGCAAAGCGTTTTAAGAAAGTTTTCTTAAATTCGGGCCAGCTTTGGATGCTTTCCTCTGGCAATCTAGCGTGCCAGATTTCTGCTCCTCCACTCAGGGTCAAATGGAAGGCTCTGCACTTCATAGTTGAGGTAGCCCCTTTCAAATTCATGTGAGATTTGTAATTGTTCATATGTTTTGCGGGGTCTCCTCTCCAATCGTATTTCTGGATTTTAAGGAGAGTGAAATGATTTAACATGGGAGCATTCCTTATTTCCTCGGAGAAATGAGAGTGTTCATCATCATCATCTAGGTCGTAGGACCTCTGGGGCTCGTCTGCATCCTCATCATCCCCCTGATGATGTTGGGGATGTAATTGGGAGGTTTCTGCTTCATTTCTAGCCTGATCTCGCCTTTCGCTCCTATTTCTAGGAGATCGGGCCAGATGCTCTCCTTGGTACATAGGCTGGTCCTTATTCGGACGAGGCTCCTGTTGTCTATTTCTAGGCATTGGAGGAGGAGAATAGACTGGCCTATTTCTATGCCCTTGGGGTGAATAAGCTCGCCTATTCCTAGGCACCCATGGGCCTATTCTGTCAAAAAAACTTGCAGACCTCTGGGGCCTATCTTCTTGTTTACAATTCGGAGGAAGGTCGAATGGAGCTTCTCGTGGCACTTTCGTGACATAATGGGTTGGAGAATCCATTTCGGCTACTCCTTCCTAGGGAGCCTTCATCCCATAATGACGTCCATTCATCTGGCTCGGACCTCATCTTCCTCCTGATAATATGCCTGGGTATCAGGAAAAACGTCTTCAGGGGCTGTGTATTGGTATTGAGGGGCTTGATAACCTCCATGTCCTTGCATGTTCATCAGCATTTCATGCATAACCATATTCTGCTGTGTGATATTTCTCATGTTGGCGGCCATGGTTTCCATTTCCTTGGTAAGTCTGGCTTCGATCCTACCTCCTCTAGAACCTCCCATTCTTCGCATTGGAGGTCTTGTGTAGGGTGCTGGGGCAGCATGAGAAGGAACCCCTTCTTCAGGGTGTTCCATCGTCCTCCTAGGGACAGTCTTGTTAGTGGAACTCATCTTTTGATGGTTTAACAAGTTGTTTTGTCCCTTTCTTCAAGGGTGTCAAGTTTTTGGTCGTTCCTTTTTCAAGGACGTTCCTTTTTTTTTGGCTTTTCTCTCATGTGTTTTTGGTGGTTAAATGTAGGAAATTTCCACAGACGACGCCAAACTGTTGACACCAAAAAATGAACTCAACATATATCGGGCTCACTCCCGCCACGTCAAGTACGGATCCGGCGCGTTTATACCGGAATGGAATCGGTAATTTGACTGGAATGAACGCGGCAGGCACTTTTCGGCAAGAGACAAAGATGTTCGGACCACGACGGTTTGATTACAACGGTATTCGTACTATCAACGAATATCCGATCGATTTTCCATCTTCAATCTCTCATTTTCGATAAAATATGTGGAAGTGTAGATGTGTTGTTGGATGATAACAAAGTTGCATTGGAATTTTTCTGTCTCAGTTGTTATGTTTGTAAATTTATGTATAGAACAAATCATATAAAAATAATTCATAAAAATACCACAAAGCGAATATATTTCGTTTTTTTTCCCGTCCCAGATACAGATGCCCCCTATTTCTATACAAAGAGGAGCTATTTATCTAGTTTGGACGGCGTGGTGGTCATTAGATTAATTACATGTGGTAGCATCTCCTCAACCGAGGCCTTACATCACCATCTACTCATTACATTTAATGTTTGGGGTCAGCCACCCTAGTGGTAGGCTGACACATTGACGTACAAATGCTAAACCACAGACACTTTATTATAGATGTCACATCAATCAATCCTAGTAGATCCCCGAATCTTGTTATGAGGCTACGTTGGCTTTAGCATTCGTAGGTTTTGAGCCTCAGGTAGCGTGGGGGGTGCTGCAAAGGGGCTTTTGAACTTCTGTGCTTAAAGTTCAAGGAGCCTCTGCATTGGCTTGGGAGGATTTTATATGGCTCCTTACTATTTGGGGATGGGAAGACATCGGATAGGTCAGTACTTCGACATTTGAAGGAGCCTCGGACAGCTGCATTCGTTTGTTGACTTTAGCTTTATTGGTCCTCCCCGTTGTATTTCCAGATGGCCCTTTGTCATATTGACTACTGGAATTCCTGGCTGCTTATGTGGATATATTGCTTACGTGACAGTCTACGTGGAGTGCTGATCTGGAGCTTTTATTTTTGGGGGTAACAAGCCTCAAAAACACCGCCTTGAGGCATACTACATGAGCTTCACGGTGAAGCGGGCCTCACTACCGCCTTTTTAAACCATGGCTATGAGTCATAGGTAATTTTGAATGTACATTTGTTATGCATTGTGAAATGGGCTGCACCCTATATGTTAAAAATTATTTTCAGATATAAGATTCGTCTACATATTCTTAAAAGACCAAAAAAGCTAACAATAACCATTAAAGAAATTAACCTCTTAGCTACTAATTTAACTATTGTCGTTTTGAATTGGTTTTGCAAGCACTATGTCACCAACTAATGGAGGATATACGGGTCAAGGAAGTCAGCATAGATCTATACAACATGTTGACATGGGATCTACACGTGATAGATATGGTAATCATGAGGTTAATATTTCCAATCATGAGGTTCGAAGATGAGCACATGGATGATGAACTTTATCAAGAAGATATGTCTGGATCTAATAGGCCCAAGGGTGACAGTTATATTTAATTATCCATCTTTCAAATATACTTGATGTCCCTTAGTAAGATATAAAGAGGAAACTCGACTTAATGAAGGAAATATTTTTAACCAACAAGGAATGATGATGGGAAAACATTCTTGCCTGTACAATTTCTTTGCTTAATTAAAACCATGGATGAGATTTCCTCATCTGCAAATTGCTTCTCTTCACACTTGTAGTTGACTACAATCGTCGTTTATAATCAGAACATTATTTGTCTAGAAATACAAAACTAAAACATTGATCACATGCAAATGTAAGCACAAACTTTGATAATTTTAAATCAATTTACTTGGCGTGCAAGATGTCGTTGACTGGAGGAGGAAATAAATCTAGCCAAGCAAGGCATCATAAATCAACAAGTGGTGGTGGTCGAAGGTCTATACGGAGCAATAATGAACATCAGGATCCTAATACTCCCACTGATGAGTTGGGAGGTGAGCATGCACATGATTTGCTAGTAACATGACGAGGGCTCCTAATCGTGGCACTCCTATGCCTGCTGATCGATCACAACGTATCGAAATAACTATTAAAAATAACACGTAAGTATACATTTATTTTCAATTGATTTTATATATTTAGAAACATACTTGTTGGTATTTTGTAATATTTATTATGTTTGATATTTTGCATTGCCGTTTGTGTAGACAATGGAAATGTCTATTTGTTGGAGGAGAACTTTGCTAA
The DNA here is from genome assembly GCA_019097785.1 of Fraxinus excelsior. Lineage (NCBI taxonomy): Eukaryota > Viridiplantae > Streptophyta > Magnoliopsida > Lamiales > Oleaceae > Fraxinus > Fraxinus excelsior. The sequence goes on along the minus strand of CM032631.1, from coordinate 19,834,697 downwards.
ATGTTAAACAAGTGAAACTAATTATTATGTGATGGTGAAAAAAAATGATATATTTATTGTTTTTTGTTTTAACAGCCAATATATATGTACACATGGTGACATGTTTCGACCTCAAATTACAAGGATTAATGTTGAGAGAAACAAAGAGAGAAGCTGCCATATCTCACACTCGCAATGTTTTTCATTAGAATTGCTAATATTAGAAGATTTTATACAATTGTAGGCTCATTTTTCATGTTCTCGTCATATCTTATTTTGATTGTTTGACCGATCAATGTGCTTTATATTTCCCTTTTTTCTTTTATAAGTTGTATTTTTATTTTTTCTTTGATTTAAAATATAGTAACTTGTGATTAAAGATGATAACATTTATTATATTTGCCTTTAAAGATGTCGTGTTTCTCATATGGTTGTGTAACTTATCGAGTTTTTCCTAATCACATTTTTTATATTTTTTATGCAATTTTGGTGAGACTTTCGTACCACGTGACATCACAACAACCATGAAAGCATATGGTGATGGGCCATACCCCCACATTTTGCTCGATGCCACAACCAATATTCATTGGGTCTATAAATTGATTTTTTATTTATATATAAGGATAAATATGTATGGCCGACTGCGAATACTATCATGTGTATGACACATGGAAGGTCATGGCGAAGGATAATTATAAAGATACGATGAATGATGCTAGCGAGAAAGCAAAGTATACAAGTAAGTTCGATAATCCTATTGATTGGAGAGGACATGGCCAGCGTTGGATAATGGCAGAACATTGGGATAGTTTTGTAAATTATTGGAATATCAAGAAATGGAAAACAATGCGAAGATTGCCAAGGAAAATCGTCTTGCACAAGGACAAGATGGTGAAATGAAGAAACATACTGCCGATTCAGTCTCCTTTGTGATTACTAAGAAGAGATTGGTATCATTTTCCATATTATTTCTATTTTGTATTTTAAAGTTCATGTATATTTTTAACTGATTGTGATTAATGAGATACGTATTTCAGGAAAAGGATATGGATCGTCTAATGTCTCAATTAGAGTTTTTTAGTCATGTTCACAAAAAGAATCACGGACTTGGTGATTTTGTTGACAAAAAATCTAAGCAAGTTCATGTAAGTACAATTGGAGTTTATATACTTCATAGTTTATATATATATATATAGTTAGTAAGAATTATTTTGTATTTTTCACAGGATACTTATAAGGCTTCAATCGAGTCCAAGTGTGGTATCATTAGGGATGATCAACCTGAGTTCGATCCCGATTCATGGATCGATGCTGTCAACGGTCCATCTAAGGGCCGTGTTTATGGGTTTTGTCCTAGACAACCCACTTAACGTGTTCTTAGTGCACCTAATTCACCTAGAAGTTCAATACTTGCACGTGATGAAGAGGTGAATAATTTGAAGTGAGAGCTAGCTATTGCACGAAATAAAATAGATGAGAACAATGAAAGGATTGATGATCTCACTGTACGTCTTGAATGAATTGAAAAAAATGACAAGGTCAAGATACTAGAAACAATGTGAAGCATGTTTAGGGAACTAAATATTCCTAATTTTCAATTTTCTTCTAACTTGGGATCACGAAATTATGATGTGTAAGATAAGATATTTGGAATTTAGAATTTTGGTGTTATAATTTATAATCTATTAAAGCTTTAATGTGTTTTGACGTTTTTGATTATTTAGTGCATTTTGAAATTAACTATTATTAATTTGTGAGTTGTATGATTTTTAGTTTAAGAAAATAAATTAAGATTCACCAACGAATTTTCCGTTGATATTGAAGCTGAATTAGAAAATAATTTTAGCAACGGATATTTTGTTGATAAAATATAATATTTTTATCAACAGATATTCCGTTGGTAATATCTATTTTACAAGATTTTTAACAACGAAAATGCCGTTGGCAATAAAAGACTTTTACCAACGACATTTTTGTTGGAAATGACAAGATGTTTACTGACAAAATATTCAGTTAGTAAAACTAATACACTATCACACACCCTCAAATTAGCAACGCATTTTCAGTTGGTCTTTTTCCGTTAGTGAAAATTATTAGCGATGGATATCGTGTCCGTGCCTGAAGCCACGTTTTTTTGTAGTGTATCCTTGAAAGTTGATCTAAGTAGTAATAATAATAATAAGATTATTTTCATTTAAAGCACGTTTAGAACAAATAATGCAAATGTTCCAAGTTCCAACAAACTAAAAGATACCCATCCATCACGTCCAGACATTAGCTAAATTAATTGTAAGCTAGAAATGGCCTTGTCTGTCGTACAACTATTTTCTTTTTCTTCTTTGCATGCCGAAGTATGAGAAGAATTTTTCGAAATATAGTTCATTCATGCTCTTGCGTGTGAAGGCGAAAAGAGAGAGTTATCATGACACATGACATTCTATCATTGAATTGTTCAAAAAATTATGCTTGGTGTACATAAAATGTTGTACGTAAGAATGTCATTTTCCTCACATCGGATGGAAATGTACACCAAGCACGGTCCTTGTTTAAAACTCAATTAACTTTTCCACTCAATCACATTTGGCCACACTGCCTTCTGTCAAAGAATATGGTCAGATTCTTATGTCACATGGCATTTTCTGTGTACAAAAATGCTTAGATATAAATGTTATGCAATATATCCTTATTTATATATCAATTTTCTATTCTATATCTTTATAACAAGGGTCTACAGTTCTTGTACAAGTGCTTCGAACTGTACAATAGCACCACTTATCCAACCTTATTACTAGACCATAAAACCGATGTGACAGGACGTGGAATCATCAAGATCGCCCTTGAGAGCAAAACTAAAGGTATCATTGTATCATCATTGAGTCTTCCTCCATACTGTCCATCAATCATTCCTTAATTGTGCACGTCCCTAAATTAGATACAGGCAGTCATTTATCTAATACAAATGGTAACCATAATCAGAGCTACCAACGTCAGAGTTAGTACTCGTCTCGTAACCTCTTCCGATGATCTTCAATTCTTCAACGTGACTGATATTACTTTTCGGGCTTCCATCCTTAGCTCTCTTCGCTTTTTCTTTCCTCCATTTGTGCTTCTTATGCCACTGCCTTGCCAACATTATCCCAAGCCCACAAAACACAATCATTGTGCACCCTCCTCCTATTACTACTAGTTCCACTTCAACAAATCTTTTACCTTTTCCCTTTGGCATTATTGCCCAAACGGCTGCAATAAATGCTGATGCCATAAACAGTGTAGAAATCCACATTATCTTGTGAGTTATTGTCAGTAATTTCATCATGGATTTCCTCTTGAAAGGAATAATGCTTACAAGTACATTCACTATGCCAATAGAAAGGAATAAAGCCACAATATTGCATACCAGAAAGACCTTAAAAGAAGTTTTCTTCCCAAGAATTGCATATCCAGATTCTTCATCAAATCCCCCAGGAGGGTTAATGCCTGCTGCAAATGTCACGGTTGCTATTAAAACTGCAACAATTGTTATGGTGTTTCGAGCATTTCTCAGACTCTCGGTATGGAGATCAAGCTGCTTTTTTCGTTGACGGTTTTGCCTATGATGACGAGGCAAACGAGAGGAATGTGATGCTTCTAAGTTCTTGTTTGTCCATGAATTCATCCTTGCAACATTTTGATCACTTGATCTTTTAGAGGTGGATTTGGCAATTTGTCGATCATCCAGTGGTCGATAAGATAATTCGTCACATCTCTTCGCTCCGGCTGCTTTTAATGCCGGTACAATTGCAAGAGCACCGGAGTTGCTAGCATCTGCTTCAACCACATCCAGAGCTGTGTACCCCTTGTGGTTCAAAGAATTTACCTCCATCCCAAATTTAAGCAGGTATACAACCATCTGTAAATAAATAATTTGGACAAGAAAAGTAATTAGGAAAATGATTGATCAGTCTAATAAGTAAACTAATCACACTAAGTATTGATTATTCCAAGAAGTTAAAACCTTAAACTCTAAACCCGCAAGTAACAATAATCAAAGAGCTAGAAATCTTACCCCAGTGAGTTTTCCTGCAGTAGCCAAGTGAAGAACAGTATTCCCATCACTATCATGCAAGTTAAGAAGTTTTGAAATGTTGAAATTTTCCAGTAAGAACCTAACCACTTCAGAGTGATTATTTTTGACAGCCAAATGGAGAATTGTTTCCCCATTGAATGTAATGATCTCAGCAGATCCAATATTTGCCGAAAGTATCTCATCAATTATGTTTATTCTGCCTTTAATTGCTGCATAATGGAGGGGTGTTCTGCCTTCACTATCTTGTACAGAGGAGACATCTGAATCCAGCTTTAGAATTTCTCTTGTTATATCTAAATGGCCTTTGCTGCATGCTACATGCAGTGGTGTGCACCCATGAATGTCCTTTTTCCGAGCAAAGTCTGGTCGTGCTCTCAATATTTCCTTCACTATTTCTGAAAAAAAAAAAAAATGGGAAAAACTTTTCAACGCAAGAATGATTATATCCCTGTTCGGTTCAACTAAAAAAGTTGATTAAAATTGAAGTTAAAATTAACAATTAATTGTTCAAAATTGCAACGCATCTCCGACCAATTTTTGAGGCTACAGTACGTTTTGATCCTGAGCTGCCTCGTCACCCAACTCGGGGTTTGAAATTAACAAGGCTTAATAAATACTTAATTGAAGTGTTCAGAGTTTGAAATATGATTCACCTATTCGATTTCGCCTATGGATTTAGAAAAGTTCAAGCTTCAAAAAATTGAGCAGAAAGATTTTAGTGGTTGATTTCGTCAAATCTAGCAAAAACAAGGTCCATTGAATCATTATGAGGTACTCACACACACACACACATTCCTCAAACAAATGGAAAATTCTAATCACAAATCCGCAAACCACTATTGACTTCGTGAGTCAATGCACCAACCAGACGTCATGTCAATAAGGATTTTCTATAATCTTATTTAGGCCTTGTCTGTTGTTGATTTTCATCAGATTTTCAACATAAATATGGCCGTTTTTTTCAATTGCTGGCCACCACACCTCTCACGTGTGGTCAAATATTGTGGTTGTAGGTGTGTGCAACGATTGAAATTTTAATTAAAATCTGTCAAAGAATTGGTTCCAGATTTTCTATAGTCCCATCTAATTTCATTAAAAGTTAGATTTTTAGTATATTTTCGGACATGTTTGAATCCTATTTTTTGTTATAGAATATATTTTGAAATGGTAGATTGATGAAACATATGTAGTTAAAAAATAAGAAAATATTTTGGACTTCTGTGTAATATTATTTTATTAAAAAATGTATAGTTGAAAAGAGAGAAAAAAATTAAGTATCAAACAAAGGCTTAATAAAGTTGATGAAGTATTTTGTTGAAATATTTAATTAAAATTAATTGTTGACTTTAAATTAGATTTTTAGTAAAAATTATTTTATCTAAACCAAATATGGGTTTAATGAAAAAAAAAATGAATCCGACGAATATACGAACACTATTTGATGAAAAAGTGAATCTGACATAAATAGAAGGTCGACACAAATTAACGAAATAAATTTGTTTATCCATTAAAGATTTAGGTTTTTGAAAGAATAATTGTTGAAAAATTTACCCGTGTGCCCGGATGAAGCTGCAGCATGAAGTGAACTGGTAAACATATCCACCTCCAGCAAGAACAGTCGTGGAAAATTCAATAGATGCTTCACTGCATTAATCTGCCCCCTCTCACAAGCTACGAAAAGCGGGCTTTGTTCGCGCAAATTCTGTTTATAAACAATCGAATTATCAATTTCCAGCAACAGTTTGATTATCCCCAAATGCCCTTCTTTGCATGCTTCGTGCAATGGTGTTTCCAGCTCTCCATTCTCCGATGAAACCATCTCTGGACACGATTTTATGATCTCGGACGCCAATTCCTCGTGTCCGTATCTTGCAGCCAGGTGAAGTACGGTATTGAGCGATTCTGGGACTGTTTGTTTAATGATGTTTTCATCCTCTTCCATTAAACTGCATAGACCTAAAACGTCGCCCTGTACCACCGCCTCCATGAGTCGACGACGATCCATTGCAGGAAATTAGTGAAGAACCACTTCGTCCAAAAACGAGCTCGGAAAATCGTTTGAGCACACGTGAATTTAAGTTTCTGTGTAAACTCAGACGGATTTCAAGGAAAATTAATAGAGAAACTGGGGGCATTTTTCCACGAGTGCTGCAGCTAGGAAAGTTCTTAGTGATTGAAGTTCTATGATTTTGTGCGGCTGTCTAGATTTTAATCCAAGTCTCTGTTTGAGAGCCTTTCAATTAAAATTTTTGCTAAACTTTTCAATCCCACATTTCATTAACTTGTATTAGAATTTACTAAATAGTTGATTTTAATCTCCAACGAACATGGGCAAAAGAGCATAAAAATAAAATTAAAAAAAAAACTCGAGAGTATTTTCGGAGTTTAAGTCCTATTTTTTAAAATTTATTTTTCTTGAAGTTCATTTTAAATAACACATTCTTCTAATAAAATAAATTTTACGTGTAGAAGCATAATTCTTCCTTACTTCCTAATCACACATTCTTATATTTTTATATTTTTTTTAAAAAAAAATGGTATTCAGAAAACATCTGTCAACAATGAATAGTCAAGAATAGAAGAAGATTCTCAGCTTGTTATATTTTTTGTTTGTTAGTTGTTTCTAGATGATGATTATTTTTATTTTTATTTTTTTTTTTTTATGCATGTTCCAATTTTAAACTAGATTGTGTTAGGGATGACAAAAAAGTTCGGCGGCTCGGACGGTTCGGGCTCGGCTCAGCTCGGAAAAAGCCCGAGTCGGGCCTGGCTCGTTTCCACCGAGCCTCGTGTTGAGGAGTCGGGCTGGCCCGTGTGGCTCGACAAGCCATACAATCACCCAACTTATTCTTTTCATCATGAAACTAAAAAATTAATTTTAAGTGACAATTTTATCTCATAATTTATCATATATATTAGTTTGGAAAATGAGTGATATTGTTTGTTTAATATTTATTGCATTATTAGTTTATTACTGTTTCATTTCTCATTTACACAAACGTTTATTATTATATATTAAGTGAAATTATTAGTAATATATATTGCTTGATTACATTTAAAAATTGAGCTAATTTCACCAATGGCCACTAAAATTGTAAGAAAATTCAAATCAAACATTAAAAAGATTTCTTACTTTGTTCTAATGGATAGTTATTCATTTATAAATCTAACATGTTATCCGACATTAAGTTATAAGGTGCACACAAAAAAAAAAAGGCTCGGGTCGAAAGCTTGGGCCGAGCCTCGTTTTTTTTATCGGGCTTGGCTCGGGCCCAAAAAAGCTCGGTCCAAAAAATTTCGGGCTCGGCTCGTTAACATAGCTACATTGTGTATATGTTTAAATTCTTAAGACTAGAAATATTAATTAAATTTTAAATTTAATATTTTTTAATTAAAAGTCTAGCTTATAAACAACTTTTATAAATAAATAGGTGCTAAACTTAAAAGTCCTTATTAACTTTGATACGAAATACTTCATTTTAAAGCTTGAGCTCTATGCTACCAAATTCTCAACATTCATGGCTAGTTTATATTATTGGTATTTGGCTATAATTATAAATAATTTATGAAGAAAAGTCGTGGGATCTCATAAAATGTTGGGGTAATAAATAAATAGTGATTATGAATGCGTAGTTAAAATTAATGTGTGACTAAAATTATAAGTTACTTATAATTTTATCCAAACTACTATGCATAAAGTTGTGAAAAAGTTGAAGATGATTGATTCAGGGCACTGTATATATGATACAATGATCACATATGATGTGAACACACCATTTAAAGTTCTGTTGACTTTAAGAATATAGAAATTATTTGAACAGAAATTTAGAAGACACGATTTTGTTTTTAAGTTAGAAGTTTCTGAGCAATTAAATTTGGCGTAGCCAAATTTGTCACGGATTTAGTACGGCCAGGGCAAGTTTTAGAGATTTTTAATAATTTTGAATTGAACAAGAAAGAGGGAAATACATGGAAATAGCTTTAAAAACAAGGTCATTTATTCATTTTAGCCTTTGATCATTCAAAGGTTAGAAACTACCAAAAATACCTCAAGTATAAAATTTACAACCAAGTCGCTATAATATAAAGAAAAGTACGATCAAGTCCTAAAAGAATTATTTTAATCTTAAGACTATAATATTTCTTAAATTAACTTTAGAAATTATGACCGATAAGAATTATAAAATGAAAAAACCTAGAACTAAAAGAGGATCATATAAAATTAAAAGAATCGTAAAGGATAAAAAAAGAAATAGAATTTGAAAATGAATTTGATAAAATAAGATATCAAGAACAATTGTACGCATCTCAAAAATATTAAAATGTTTTAAAGAGAACCTGACAGAAAATTTTGCTAGTAGAATTGTAAGATTTATAATCATAAAAGACATACAAGATATTATAAATAAACTAGAAAAAAGGATAAATAATATCTCAAAATATAATATACCTTTTGAACCAAATATATACATAATAACAGATCTTGATATTATAAATACTCAAACATTATTAGATTTTGAAGAACTACTTAAAAACCTATAAATGAGAAAATCAATCACAAATAGATTACCACAAGAATATAAGAAATTAAGGTTTAATTTAACTTTAAGATTTTATATATCTATAACTAATAATAAATTAGACCTTGCTAAATTAAAGAAATATATAAAATACACAACTGTGTGATGATTTATTTGATTTATTAGATTATTTGATTTTAGTTCGCTCATAGTAGCACCCTTTAATTCGGTATCAGAGTGATAGAGATCATGGTAATTATAATTAAATAATTAAATAAAAATTATATATTAGGAACAAAAAAAGGAATTTATACATATTTAAGACCTATTCCTAATGGATTAAAAATAATAACATTAATTATAATTAAAAAATTACCTAGGGAAATAAAAAAACAAATATTACATAAATTAATAGTAGAAATTATAAAGGATAGATATACATATGAGAAAATTATGGAAGAATTTGAAAAACTTTTATATGATTATGAAATATATGAATCACCATAAAATATATATTTACTAGAAGAAAATGATTTATTTTTTTTGATAGGTAAAAAGAAAATGATTTATAAAGAACAATATAAAAAAACTTTAAGAAAACTAAACTAATTGAATTAATGGAGATAAACGATTATAGAGAACAATATAAAAAAAACTTCAACAGATATTAGATGAGCTCTTAATTAATCCCTGGAAAAAAAAAAACAAAATCACAATAAAAATAAATATTAAAATTAAAACAAGAAAGATATAAAGAAAGAGCAAACTATTATGAAAAATCAAAAGAATTAACAAATACTAAATCTATAAAAACAAAAGTGTGATAAGTTATTAAAAGATTGCAAAGGTATTGAATATAAAACATATTATTTAAGAAAATCAAAGAAAAGATGACAAGTCATTAAAAATGTCAATAGGTGAGCATATGGAAGAATTAAAAACATTAATAAAAATGTTAATAAATGATGTCCACAACATGAACAATGAAATAAAAGAGGTTAGAAATTATATAAATATACTAAAACTTGAAGTAAAAAAATTAAAAGAAAATTATAAGAGCAAAGACAAGAAAATAGATAAAAAAAAAAAAAACTTATAGAAAAGAAATATATTGAACAAGAAGAAATCATAATAGAATCAAGAAGTATGGATGATGAATTTAGAAAAAAAAATATTTTACCAAAAATCATAGAAGAAGAAGATTAAATGAAAAGATTTAAAGAAAAATCACTAGGAAGATTAAGAATTGAAGAAAAACAAGAGAATAAGCATAATGAAGATGAATGAAGAATTAGATCTACTTATAGAAAACTTTGATCAATTAAGCTTAGAAAACTTAGAAAAATATCAAGTTTTGATGAATACTGGAGGATGATCTAATAAAGTAGAAACCTCTAATAGAGAGTTACCAGATCTAGATGAAAGTTATGAACATTTATACAATAAATCATATAGACAATATTATGATAAGGTAAAAGATAGACAACCACAAAGAGAAAACAAATATAGTGATCAATTTAGACCAAATGATAATTATGATAAACACATCAATCATGGAGAAGCAAAATTAAATTTAAATTGTAAAATAGATATTAAGAAAGTCTTATTAATTTGGGCAGATTCAATGATATTATTATTTTTTATATAATAAAGATGATACATAGGAAAGTACTGAAAGAAAAATAGATTTCTTAGTAGCATCCTTTAAATGAGATGTTAGAAACTGGTGGAAATGAATAAATAATGATACTAATGCACTAATAGAAAGAAATGTATAGACAGAAATAATAAAGTCAGATAAAGAATGCTTAGAAAGATTAGTAGAATATATTGCACATGAATTTTTAGGAGAAAATTGGATAAGAAATGCTAAAGAAGAAAAAATAAAAGAAAAAGATAATGCTAGAATGAAGTTAATAAATTTAACAATATGCGATATGTGTAAAACTAAAGAGTACACTTGTGAGTTTAAATAGTACTATTGTACTTAGTTTTATAATAATGAGAATTAAGATGTATACAAGGATATGTATTATAGTAAATTATCAAGTTCATGGGAAATATATTTTAAAATAAAATTTGAAAAATACATTAAAAATAATTCTGAAATATCTAGATCTTTATGATCAAAAATAAAATCTCTATTTGAAGGACTTGCATATATATATATATGTCAACAAAGACAATAATTGAAAAAATCAAAAAAATTAACTGACATATGTTATGAGGACATGGAAAACCTTTACAATGAAGATATAATCCTAATAGAAGAAATACTAAAAGAAAATTCAAAAGTAGAAAGTTTAAAAATTTTAGAAATTTTAAGAAAAAATACATAAAACATAAAAGACGATATTATAAAAGAAAATATAATTCAGATAAATAAAAGAATAAACCTTATAAAAAAATCAATATAAATGTTGGAATTATGGAGAATATATGACATATAAGCCCTAATTGTAATAAGGAAAAAGTTAAAATATTACAAAAGGAATATTTAGAAATAGAGGATGAATTAAGTGAAATATCTGATATTAAACAATATTATGACCAAGAAGTATACATAAGTGAAACAAATTCAGAAGATAATGGATCAAAATTTGAATAACGAAATTGAAGAAACAAAAAATGATAATATAGATATACAAGAATAAGAAGGAATAGATAGTTATGGATTAAAAGTAACATTTGATAATAACAAATTTAAGAAAATGCAAAAATTATATCTAGATTAAAAAAAATGTTAGAACAACTCAGGGAACTCATAAGTTAAATCTCTTAACAAGAAAAATAGTAAAAGAATTATTAACAAAGATTAATAAAAAACAAAGTGAAAAAATCCAATATATTTATTTAGCAGGAATACAAATAATGTTTAAATATTTATTTAGGGAATGAATAAATTCACCCTCAACTGTAAGCCTACATGATGAATGAATAATAAATTTAAAAGATAGCTATTTAGGAACTATAGAAAAAAATTTAGCATACCAAAAATTAATATTTACTTTGTGTCTCATTAAAAGATAAAAACTTTAATGAAATCTTAGAACTACATTTTAAGTTACATAGAAATGATATAATGGAACCAAGAGACCAAATTATGACTATACAATATAGAACATTATATACATTTACTAATTCTAATTATGAAAATATTTATTCGAAAAAATCAAATATAAAAGTTCACAAAGAATGTAAATATATTAGTAACATAGTGGAACCAAGCAAACAGATAAATTTAATTCTTGAAGAATATGAGCTTAGTATAATAAAAGATAAACTTGAAATAACAGAATTAAAAGAAGATGATTATTCTGATAAAATAATATTTAGAGATGAAAGATTAATTAAAAGGTCAAAAAGCATTATACTACCTAATAAACAATTAGAAGGAATCAGTAAAGAAATGAAACTTTATATAAATGCTGGATATATGAAAATAAAAAGAATATTTTAATGGAATAGAACATATATCAGGATCAAATATATTAATAGATACATAAGCAAGTGAATGTCATATATCTTCAATTAGAAACAAAGGATAAACAATTCATGAGGCTGAACCATGTAAATATGGAAACTCTGATGGACAAATACACACTACAGAATTAAAAGTGAAGGTACCAATACAAATAGGAAGAATCAATCTCGTAGTACCATGTTATATAGATAATAGTATGAATATGAATCCTCATATATTATTAGGAATGAGTTTTTTAGATGGACTAGAAGACTATAATATAAAGAGAGAAAGATTATATATAACACATAATGGTCAAATTAGATTATTTGAAAAGAGATGAATGAATAATCAAATAAGTTTTTCATTAGCTGAATATATACAAGTTACCACAGTAAAAATAAATACAACAACATGTGCTTTAATCGATACAGAAAGTGATATAACAATATTTAAAAGTTTCTTAATAAAATCATAGAATGAAAATAGTAAGATAAAAATAATATGAGTAATAGGAGAAAGTACCCAGATAATTAATAGTGTTGATAAAGTCAATATAACACTAGGAAGTAAACAAATAGTTGTAAATAAGATATATAGTTATAATAATTTAGAATGTGATATATTATAAGGAAATGACTTTATACAACAATTTTAATATTATAAGCAAAATAATTATATGATAATGTTACAAACATATTGTGCACACTTATTAAATATTCCAAGAGAATTTAGACATTATAAAGTTCAGTCAACCCAGCGTGGTGATAGATGGGAGAAAAAACCAATCATAAATAAATAAATAAATATTATACAAAAAAAGTCCTAAAAGTAAGAATAGAAATAAGTATAGAAAAAAATCATAGAACAACTAGAAAAAATCTGTAGAGAAAATCCATTATCATTTTGGAAATCATATCATCCTAAAGTTAAGATAGAATTAATAGAAAATGTAATTTTGACATATGATGTATACTATACAAAATATACAAGAATTTAAAATCCAAATAAAATAGTTATTAGAACAAAAACTAATCAGACCTAGTAATAGACCTCATAGTAGTCCAGCTTTTATAGTTATGAAACATTCTGAGCATGTTAAAAGAAAAGCCATAATAGTAATAAATTATAAAGAATTAAATAAATATACTAAATTTGATGGATATTAGCAAATAAAAAATTTCTAATAAATCTTGCAAAATGAAAACAATATTACTCTAAATTTGATTGTAAATCGAGATTTTGGTAAGTTAAAATGGAAAAATATAGTATACAATATACAGAATTTAGTACACCTCAAGGGAAATATGAATGACTAGTAATGTCATTTGGTTTAAAAAATGCACCACAAATATATTAAAAAAAAATGGATAATATATATAAAAAATTTAATGAATTTTTAATTGTATATGTTGACGATATATTAATATGTTATAATATGAAGAACATAGAAACAATTTAATACAATTTATAAATGAATGTAAAAATGAATAGATTATTCTTTCAAAAAAGAAAGTTATAATAGAAAAACAAGAAATTGATTTTTTTGGATTATCAATAGATAGAAATGTATAAAATTGCAAACATATATATCTAAAAAGATATAAAGTTTTCCAAATAAATTAGAATAAAAAGAATAGATACAAAAGTTCTTAGGATGACTAAATTATGCAGAAAGATTTATTAAAAATCTTTCAAAAAAAGAGACATAAAATACAAATTTTACTTAGAAAAATAAATACTACATGATAGAATGAAGAACATACAAAAATAGTTAAATCATTAAAAAAGAATGTAAAAATTTACCAAAATCAAGATTATCGATGAAAAATATAATTTAATTGTTAATACTGATACTTCTGATAAGTATTGGGCAGCTATATTGAAAACATATTTGAATGAAATATGTGGATACTCGAGTGGAACTTTTAACCAAGCAGAAATAAATTATACTATTCATGAAAAAGAATTATTAGCAATTATTAGAGAAATAAAGAAGTTTTCATTATTCTTATTATCTAAAAAATTTATTGTTAAAACTGACAACTCTCAAGTTGCAGGACTAATTAAAAATAAGTTATCAATGGAGTTTCAATATAGAAGGTTACATAGATGACAATCATACTTGTCATTTTATAATTTTGATATTATTCATATTAAGGGTATAAATAACTATCTTACTGATTTTTTAAGCAGGAATATCGAGTTTGGAGATGGATAATATCAAATAGGTGATATCAGAAATGAAATATACGGCAGCATTTGCCAAAGATGAAGCAGATGATATAAGAATTGGGATGGAGACACTAGCTGAAACTTTGAGTTATAATGTCAAATTATACTTGAAATCAGTGAATCCCATGCCAAAGTTACCAATGAAATGAAAGACCGAATTGATGCTCTTAAAGCACAATTAAAGTCTATGAATACAAACAGAGATATAAAGATTGATGCTTTAGCATAATCTCATAATACCAAACAGGGAATACAAATAATATCAAAAATATAAACATGTACACAGCAAGGCGGAAACAGCAATGGACCAAGTCAAATAAAAAGAGATGTGATCATAGAAAGTCCTCGAAACGTGACAATAAAAAATGATGATAAACATACAATGGTATTCAGAATCAGATCACATGATGATGATGATGCCCCTTTAACCCCAAAAGAAGAAGAAAATAAATCTTTTGCAAAAATTGTTTATGAATTGAAAGAAAATGAATCTTATTTCATATCCTCGAGAGATCATGTCTACCAAAGATTAATCATTACAAATGATGCAAACTCTCACATGGTCAAGATGGCAGTAAATTATGGATTTTTGGATTTAATATATTCAGGAAATGATTTAAAAGAAATTGAAAGATTTCATAATATATTCAGGGGAGAAATTTCGAAATTCGCCCGAGGAAGATCAATTTGTATCAGATTTTATTCAATCAGTCAAGAGATTAATGGAAGCATATATTATCCTACAAAACATATTATCACAGTTGGATATGTAGGCCGAAATTTTCAAATTGAAGCAGGCCAAAATAACAAACAATTGCCAAAGATTAACAGATCATGGATGAAATCCTGAAAAGTTCTTTACAAGATTGCAAAGAACGCGTATAATAAAAAATTCCAATGCCCATGCCAATATGAAGGATGGACACTCTTGACAAATAATGGAAAAGAAAAATCTTTGATTCTAAAAGAATACATCCAGAAATTTGATACTCATCAAATTAATGGAAGTCCATCAACAATATAGGAGGCTTGCCGAGTAAGGGAATGCCCCACATTACATTTGCACCATAAGTCAATCAACATAGTGAAAAAGGCATTGCTCGTCTGGAGAGCTTGGTAACGAGGAACGTAGATCATTGCATTGGATCGAACCTCCATATTACATTTGCACTCTCTATCCCTTTTACTTATCGCTTTTATATTTGTGTTTATTATTTAAATTAATCTATTTAATCTTTACTTGCTTGAATTTAGATTAATTCTTCGATTGCTCGTGTTTAATTATCTTTATACTTGTGTATATTTTGTTGAATTGTTATAATTGCTAGTATATTGTTTAAAACTTGAATTTATTTTAGAAAAGTTTTAAAAATCAATTCACCCCCATTCTTGATTAGCTAATCTTGGGCTTTCACAAAGTACTGATATTATAATTAATATCTTAAGAAGCAAAGAGTTAGAGTTAAAATTTGAGAAGAAAGAGTCCGTCAGTAGAGAGAATCTGATGGTTAAGTTCAAGATTAACCTCAAGAATGGTAATTTTAATAAGAAATTAGGGTACAAGAAAAAGGAAAATCTGAAAGATAAAATGAAAACAAAATGTAAAAGTATTTTTATTGCCAAGAAAAAGGTCATTTTATCAATTACCACCCTAAAAGACTTAATGATAAGAGAAATAAGTCTAAAATTTATGGTGATACAGCTTTAACATGCACTAATGATGCTAGCATTGTGAATTTTATGTTGATGTAAACTATCAACCTAGTCAAGAATGAATTCTTGACTCGGGCTGCACATTTTATATGTGTCCTAGCAGAGAGTGGTTCACTGAGTTTGACACTTTCAATGTTTTCAAAGAATGAAAAACTCTGATTGAAAATCAAATTGACAAAAAGATTAAGGTGTTAAGAACTGATAATAGTTTGTAATTTTACAATTCTGAATTTGACGAGCTGTGCAAATTTTATGGTATGACACACACTCCACAACAAAATGGCTTAACAGGAAGAATGGATAGAATTGCTTTAGAAAAAGTAAGATGCATACTTTTAAGTTTTGGTCTTCCTAAATTATTTTGGGGAGAAGCTGTAAAAACTGCTAGTTATTTGATCAATAGAAGTCCTGCTAGTGCTATACACTTTAAAACTCCTGAGAATGTGGAATGAAAAAATGTAGACTTCAGTAATTTGAGAGTTTTTGGATGTGCAGCTTTTGCACATCATTTTGAAGAAAAATTAGAACTTAGAGCCCTTAAGTGTGTTTTATTAGGCTATGGTGTAGGAGTGAAAGGGTATAGACTATGGGTAAGGAAGACCAAATTATATAAGATCATTATAAGTAGAAATGTTGTGTTTAATGAAATGATCTGCTTTGTTTGAAAAGGAGAAAAAACCCAGAGCCCCTAAGTCAGACTAAAATGTAGAAGGAGAGATTGAAATTGAGGTAGAACAGGTTAATGATGAAAATCAACAACCTGATGTTCAAATTGAAAATGAGAATGTTGAAACTCATAGGAAAGAAGGTTCTGAACAATCTGGGCCTGATTTGGAAGCAAACCTTTAGATGATTATCAACTTCTAGAGACAGACAAAGAAGACAGATACAACCTCCTGTCAGGTTTGATGATGAAGTTTTTTTCTGACCTTTCAAAGGTTCATTGAAAATGAATTTGAATCCTTTAAAGAAGTCATAAGTAGTAAGGATTCCAATCATTGGCTTGCAGCAATGCAAGATGAAATGAAATATCTTAAAAGGAATAAAACGTGGATTCTGACCAAAAGACCTGAAAGAAAAAAGGGTTGTTGACTGTAAATGGGTTTTTAAAATCAAAAGGGGAGAACAAAATGATAATGATATCAGAGATAAAGCCGACTTGTGGCAAAATATTTTATTTAAAAAGAGAATATATTTCAATGAAATCTTTTCTCGAGTTGTAATATTTACAACTGTTAGAGTAATTTTAGCTTTAGCCACATAGTTTAACTGGGAACTAAATCAATTGTATGTAAAAAAGTTTTTTTAATGGTGTCCTTTATGAAACAATTTGCATGGAACAACCCAAGAGTTTTGAAGTAAACAAAAACTTTGACTTAGTATGCCTTTTCAAAACAAAAATATTTATGGCTTAAAACAAGTTTCAAGACAATGGTGCAAGATATTTGATACTTTTATACTTGGACTTGGCTTTAAAAAGAGTAATTTTGATACATGTTTTTATGGCAAAGGAAGTGGAGGTGAAAATTCACTTTATCTACTTTTTTATGTAGATCACATGTTTTGGCTAGTCTGACATAAATGAGTTAGATTAAATAAAAAACAAGTTGAAATCTGAATTTGAAGTGAAGAACTTATGTTCTTTTAGAAATATTTTAGGTATCGAAATAAAAAAAAAAAAAAATTAGAAGAAAGGGCACACTAAGTCTCAGTCAGAAATCTTATGCTTTGACATTATTGGAGAAGTTTGATATGTCTGATGCTAAAATCGTGAGTTTACCTTTAGCAATTCATTTCAAATGAACAATGTCCTAAATTTGAAGAAGAGTTTGAGAGAATGGAAAGAGTGACGAACTCTAATGCAGTTGGATCTATCATGTACTTAATAGTCTGCTCCAGACCTGATTTGGCATACTCAATAAGTGTATTAAGTAGATATATGTCCAATCTTGGAGAAGCTTATTGGGAAGCTATAAAATGGCTTCTTAAATACATTAAATGAACTTGTGATTTTGGAATCCAATATAGAAAACAATCTGATGGTGTTATCTAGGTGATGGAGATAAAAAGGAAATCTACTTCAGCCTATATCTATACTTTATGTAATTTCTGTATAAATTGAAAATCCCAAATACAAAAGATTGTTGCTTTATCTTCTATTATGAAGAATATTTAGCTGCAACAGATGCTATAAAAGAAGGGATCTGGTTAAAAGGACTCTTAAATTAATTTGGTTTTTATTAAAGATGTTATTTTATATTTTGATAGTCGATTCCATATATCTAAGTAGAAACCTATTTTACATAATAGATCTAAACATTTTAATGTTAAATTTCACTTTATTATAGATATTATTTCACACAGAGTTGTGAAACTTGGAAAGATTTCTACTTATTTTAACACTGTTGATGTAGGTACTAAGGTGCAGTCTTTAAACAAATTTTACGATTTTTTAAGTCAACTAAACATTAACTCTTGTTGATTTGTGTATCTGGTAAAAGATCAAATGATGTCATGTCTTGGAGGAACCACTATAGATGAAACTGGAATCATTGTACCAAGGTGATGACTGTGGGGTAAAGGTGGCACAATGATGGTGAGTTGGGCTACGACTGGATTGTTGGTTGAATTCTTTGACCGATTTGTTGAATTGGTGACTGTGGCTTCTATTTTACTAAAACTTATTTTTTTTTTGTAAAATGCGACTTCTTTAGTGGGTTTTTAAAGGCATATGAAGTCGCCAAGTGTAAACCTTAAACAACCGTTGGATGACTGACATTCTGGTGATTTATGATATATCGTTCATTGCCTAGGGCTTGGGTGTTGAATTCATTTTTCATCTATCTCTGACCCTTGTAGTTCTCTCCTCTCTTTTTTAATTTCACTCAAAAGGTAGAAAGCTTGATTTAATCTTTTAGATATTATTAGCTTGATATACATCTTAGAGTGATTTGTATATTGTTGAGTGTTGTGTTTTTTATTGAACGGTTATATGGATCGAAAGGCTTACTTGATGTAATCTTGAGTTCTTCATTCTGAGTACCCAGAAAGTGTATCTTGGACAATTTCTTTGGTTCGGTTATAATATAGTGATTTCTTCTAGTGGTTGAAGTGTTGACCTATGGTTGATTTCATTCTTAATGTTTTGATCATAACAAACAAGATCAATATAATTTATAACAATTGATTTTGAGTGATGATAGTTCAATATAAAAATTAATCAAGTATTGCCAAAGTCAACACATTATAAATCGGGCTCGTGATGAAGATCAAAATCAAAGTTAAGCAATAAAATCAAATGTCAAGAAAGATCAAGATCAAGAGTTTAAGAGCTAAACACGAAAGAAACTTTGAAGCAAGCTCAAAGACTAGGCTTTCCAGATCATATGTAATTGTATAACACTTTGATCTTTAGTAATGAATGACAATACCTCAAAAATCTTTTTGTGCACAAAGAGTTATTTTTATATCACTTGAATAAAATATTTTTTATCAAAAGTAAGATTGATTTTTCAAAGTGATACTTAAACTTATATCACATTTCTAAAAAAAAAAAAAGTCAACGGTCAACGGATATCCAGACAAGGTGTCTGATTTGACAAAAACCTTTATGTCCATCTGGACGTCTGGATGGATGAACCAGACGTCTGATTGGGTTGTCCGTTTAGGCAGAAAAGTTGATTTTTCTCACTTTTATAAATACCAACTCAGTTGTCATTTTCAACAATTAAAAACATTCAAATGAGGTAGTTTTGAGTAAAATTATATTGATTTATCATCTTATTTGTTATTATCAAATCATCTAATTTTAAAAAACTTTTGATCAAATTAACTTTTGAAAATCTACTTATCAAAGTTTTTCATTTGAAAAATATTCTTTGAACTTATATTGTTACATTCTTTTTTTCATAGCAAAAATTTTGATTGTTGGATCAAACTTCTTGAATCGTTTCTCTTATCAAGATTTTTCATTTCTTTTTACACTTAATTTATCTATATTAATTTTAACAGAGATATTTTTGAAGAAGATTTTTGAACTTACATTGTACAAACTTTTCTTTTTCTTCTTCTTCATATTGAAACGTTGATTGATTGAACTAAACTTGTAAAATATCATATTCATTAAAGTTTCTTATTTATCTCTTAATACTTAATTTATTATAATCATCCATTAAAAGATAGATATTTATTGAGAAATTTTTTAAACCTATATTGTATTTATTTCTCTATCTTCTCATTGAAACACTTTGATTGATTGAATCTAATTTTTGACTATTATATTCATCAAGATTTTTCATCTAACACTTAACATATCATTTATTACTATTCATTGAAGTATTAGTCTCTCTTTGTACTTAATTTGTCTGTATTTATTAAGAGAGAAATTTCATTGTAAAATCATTTTGATAAAGTGGGGTCGTGTTGAAATCCTTTAAAAATCAACATTGTATAAGGATCGGTACTCCTTATTGTAAGTCATCGTGTGTGTCATATTAATGTCATTTAAAACTCAATAGTATGGGTCGTATTGAGGTCCCGTAAAACTCAACATCATATAAAGATTGGTGCTCCTTATTTTTAAGTCACCGGAAGTGTTGTAAAAAGTTGGATTGCACCATAAGTCAATGAATATAGTGAAAAAGCATTGCTCGTGTCCGAGGGCTTGGTAACAGAGGGGCATAGATCATTACTTTGAATCGAACCTCCACAATTATACCGTTTGTATCATCTCCCTTTTACTTATCACTTTTATATTCATGCTTAATTATCTTTGTGTTTGTGCATATTTGTTAAATTATTATAATTGCTAATATATTGTTTAAGACTTGAATTTATTTTAGAAAAAGTTTTAAAAACCAATTCATCATTATCTTGGTTAGTTATTCTTGAGCTTTCAGGAAGTTCGAAAGGGGATTAAGAATTTTATGTTTTGAAACTCGTCTTAGGGCGAAAATCTTTGTGTTCTTCTTATTCTTTATTACTAGCACTTTATAGTTTTGTGATTTGTTGGTAAAGTTGCTTAATAACTTGAACATAAACTTAACATAAATAATTGAAAGTATAAAACAACATAAAATAGGGTACAAAGTAAAAAATAATTATTATATACCAAAAATAATAAATAAGTTATGATGCATTTGCAATGTAAATACGTAAACAAAATTTTAATAATAATAATATAGTATGAAGTGCGAAGCTTTTAAACTAGTTCATATGGAATCAAAGAAGATGATGGTTTTACGTCTAAATTTGATAATCGCTTCTGAAAGAAAATTAATACAAAGTATTAAACAAAATAAATAAATTAGACTTATACGACTTGTGAAAAAACAAAAAATCAAAGAAGTTGGTTGCCGGTGTGAAAGGTCCTCGAACACAAAGTCAATAAATGCTGCCAAATTCTTAGAATTTAAATAAGTAATTTATTTAAATATGACATATTTGAGAATAAAAGTTAAGTTAGATAACCTTTTATATAAGCTTAGCCAAACATGTTCTAGGTTGAGGATCTAAGTACGTCAACTTAATTAAATGTTGAATTATAAATTGAAATAAATAAATTTGTTCCATTTCAAGATCTTAAATTTTTACGAGGTATCAATACCATTGCGTAATAACACGAGAGAAATGTTCTATGAAATTCACCTTTACATATATAGAGCCTATTTGGTATGGTTGAAAATCCGATTAAAATTGAAAATTTAGTTATTATTAGGTCTCACTCGTCTAATAAAAGTCAACAATAACGGTTAATTTTTCAATTTTAATCTGATTTTAATCTCTACCAAACACCCTCATACAAATATTTTACGTCTTAGATCCGTAATAAAAAGTGGATTCTTCTTATACATAAATATAAATAAATATTTCTTAAATCAAGTATAAGGGTTTAGATGATCAAGCGGTTTAATAATAAATTGTCCGATCAATTTTGAGTATATTTCGACCAACCACGAAGAAGAGGGATGTATTCTCTACAATAACTAAGATTTTATTTCAATTTTTTTTAAAAAAAAATTATTTACCCATATATAATTCTCAAAATCCGAAAATGCCCCCTCACGTTAGAGATAAAGATAATGTCGATCACGTACATTGTAAACACATTAAAAATCTTCGTGTTCGTATATTATTATTGTGACCTAGTTATCTCATACTAGTCTCTAAGTATCAGTTGAAATGGAAGCATAATCAAGCCCCTCTTTTGTACTATTAAATTTTTTTATTAAAATATAAGTCAAAGTCAACGGTTGGTCGACTTCTTTATAGATCCGATGACTTCATTGCTGTCTGGGTAACACATTTGTAGAGCATGCATTCCATGAAGAGACCAAAGCTTTGGAGAAGAACAAAATTGGAAAAATTGAATGAAAAGTTATCTAAATTACATTATAATTAAATTCTTGATTTTGAAAAAGAGAACATTCATAGCAGGGAGTGGCGGAGAAGGTCAATGGATCCGAAGCCTCCATAGAAATTTGAGAAATAAATAAACAAATTATAATGACTTATTATTTTAGACACTGTTTGGTAAGGATTCAAATTTAAATTTAGGTCAGAATCAAAAATTAATTTTAACTACATATTTTATGGATTGTAAAACTTCTCAACCACATATTTTATCAAATTATATCAAAATCACTAAAATCTAATTTTAATCCTCACAATCAGAGCTTAATATAGGTACTCAATGGATTCATGCGGACAATGAACCGAGTCGAGATCGGCTTGTTTCCAAATCTTATGATTGGCTCATGGGCCTCGCGAGCCAAGTAGTCTCCTTTTTTCTACAAAAAAATAAATTAACAAAATCAGCTTAAAAAGCTATTTTTAAGAAATTAATCAAACAAGTTCAAATACGAGGAGAAAAACAAAAGCTGGTCCACGAGCTCAAATGAGTCAAATCATTGGTTCGTTAAAAAAAATGTGAGAGTCGGCTCGACTCAAATCATAGCTCATCTCAAAATAAGTTTGGGTCTCCATGAACAGGAGCGGACGCAGAAAATTTTTGTTAGGGGGGCACACTCGAACTTGCAAAGAAGTTGGGATAAATTTTACACTCGAAAATTTACGTAAAAAAAAATCATATCCCATATAATTTTGCATCCGAAAATTTACATGGGATATGACTTTTTCGGATGTAAAATTTCGAAAATTTTTTATGTCATGTTCCATATAAAGTTTCCTAATAAATGATGAAAATTACATTGAAGTGTATCGCAAAAATAGTAAATTTTAATGAAATTATTGATTTTTTTTTGAAAAAATGCGAATTAGACGTTTTTCTTTAAGACTTACGTTTAACATATTTTTAACTATTTTCGATATCTATTTGGACTATTCGATATAGCCATAATATAGTTATCGAAATAAGCTTTGAGATTACATAAGCAATTTGTAGATTTGATTAGTATACAATCGTCGGTAAATTTTTAAAATTAGCATGTTATTGAAATTCAATTTATTATGATTTTGCCCCTGTTTGGTGGAAATTAAAATCAAATTTGTAGTAAATTTTGATAAAAGTTAAAACATTTATGGATTCTATGAAATATATTATTAAAATTTATTGTAAACTTTGTTTTAGATTAAAATTTAGATTTCAATCGATACCAAACACGGTAAAAAAAAAAAAAAAAAAAAAAAAAAAAAAAAAAATCAAAAGTTAGGGGGGCACGTGCCCCCCCAGGACCCCCCCCCCCCCCGTGTCCGCCCCTGTCCATGAATTTAATCGGGACAAATAGAGCCTGTGAACTGAATAGCGATTCAATCGATTTATCATCGCTATATTAGGGGTGTAAGCAGTCTGATTTTTACATTTTTAACAAATTTTCAAACCAAATTTAAGCCGGTTTTAGAAAAACTCAAACCTAAACCAAACTATTTTGAACGGTTTGAAAAAAAAAACTCAAACCTAAACCTAACGGTTTGGTTCGGTTTTATCGTATATTTTTTCGTCTGTCTACTTTTATAACATTAATTTATTGAATTCAATATATATTTATATCTTACTAGCAATAAATCTAAAACAAACTAAATATATCTATTACAAATTTAAATACCAACTAAATCAAAGTGAAATCACAATAAATTAAAATATAGTTTTTTGTTTGTCATTTTAGACTAAGATGATAACGTTACACTACAAGTATACTAAACTAAATATAAAGCCTAAAAAATATAATGATGTTCAACAAGATCTCGTGATCATCATATTTAAAAAACAAAAATACTGATTAGATAAAGAGAATAACCAACCATAATAATAAATCAATTGTTTATAATATTAACCATAACAATTACACAAACTTACCGTTGTATTTTGTTACAAATTCAGTTTCTCACATATACTCAAACACCAATTGTTGTCACACATGATTCATAGTCTCCATTGTCAAACAAATACATTCGTTATATCATCATAATATTGGATACTAGATAGATAAGAGAATCTTTAAAACTATGGTAATAGAAAATATAAACAACATGCCACAACTTTGATTGAATCATCAAATGCTTCTATTTCATCTAAATATTGCAATAGCACTATATGTTCATTTTTAATTTGCAACCAATTCTTTCCGCATATACAAGCCTCAACCATTCTTGCACCTAATAAATTCCTAAAGGAATCAAGTATCTGACCTCCATTTGAGAATGCAAACTCAGAAGTAACTGTAGAAATTTGACTTCTAAAGAGGAAAAAAAGTTTTTGATAGATTATGTTAGTCTTGAGATTATTAGATGTAAATTATGATTATTTGGTAATAATAATATATATGTAATAGAAAATTATAAATTGACAAAAATACATACAAATGACAAAACATTGAATTTTGCATGTTTGGATGAATTTAAAAAAAATCATTATTTTTATTTTTTTATTTTTATATATTTTTTCACGGGTTCGGTTTGGTTTTAAACCGCAATTAAAATCCTCAAACCTAAACCAAACCGTTTTTGATCGGTTTGGTTTGGTTCAAAATCATTTCGTTGACGGGTTCACGTGGCACCAACCGACGGTTTCTAAAAGGAAAAATTAGCTCAAACCCTACTTATAAACTATATAATTCAAAATTCAGGTTTAAAAGTTTTTTATACAATAATCAGGTGATAATTTAATTTTTTTAATATTATAAAAATATCCAACCCAAACGTTAATTTCTCTCTGTATCTCCATTTCTCTCTCTTCTTTTCTTTCCTTTCTTCCCCCTCTGCGTCCGTTGTAACTCCGGCAACCGACGACGGAGCTGCACCGGCCATTACACACACTCTCTCCTCACACAAGTGCCGCTACCAAATCGTCACTAACTTATTCCAATCATCGCGATGGGCGACGCGGCGAAGCACATTGGCTCTGTTCGCTGCTGCACACGGTGCTTAGATTGTTGCCCAACAAGAATCTGAGTCGACGACGGCATAATGAAGGCGATCAGGTCAACATCTGAAAGGTATGGTCTAGATGGTGTTGTCGGGCTACGCTGTGCGACCACATTGGTCGGGGGCAATGGACGATTTCTGTGTGTGAAAGTCAATCGTGTTGTTACGATGTGTGCGGTAACAATTGTCGTTGGTGCGGTTGCGATGGTGACGATGGTTGGTGGTGGAGGTGACCGATTTGTGGCACATGTACACTGATTTGTGTGAGTTCTGTAGTGATGTGGAGTTGGGGGCTTTTTTAGATGGATGTTGTGTGATGGTGGTGTGGTTGGATACGGTGGTGGCGATCTACCGAAAATCGTCTTTGGACTTTTTTCGTTGTTGTTGTACTGTGCGCGAAGATCTACTGAAATTCGAAAGAGAATGAATATGCTGAGATGAGATTGGGAAAAGTAGCTTCTGCAAAGCACAAACCACCAAAATCATGTCTCATCTTCTTCGTAGATATTCTCATTTCTCATTGTAGAGATGGTGATGGTAGTTGTTATTGAGGATGCAGCTGTGGTTTGGAAGCAGTGGTGGTGATGTGGTTCCTCCACTGTTGCCCTGGCCAATTTAATCAAGAAATCTTTCTAAAAAATTAGTATTCCCAGTTGAAGAAAATGTGGCATCCTTTCCTGTTCTATGACCATATCGCAATTTGACTATCAGATAGTTTGTTGTGACCGTTTGTGATCGATTGTGATTGGTTAATTGTGACTCGTTGTGACACCGATTGTGACTGCTTCTGTTCTAAAATGGGTGGTGGTTGTGCGAATATACGTGGTGGTTGTGCGAATCTGTTAAAGTATGGTGTATGGGTTTTGGTGGTGGTTATGGTAGCGATTTTTGAAATATTTTGGTGTGATGTTTTGTGGCGGTGGCTATGGCTGTAGTTTTGTAGTGAAAATTGTGATTTTGTTGGTGGTTTTGTTCGTGACGGAGGCGGCTGCCGAAAGTTCTAGTGATGGTTGTGGGTGTAAGGATGACTGGATTGATGTGGTGGTGGTGGAGTAGTCGGCGCCGCTGCAGAGTAAAAAAGCTGCTACCGGAGTTGGTGGTGTCGGCAAACCTTTTTTGTTCTATGACCAGATCGCGATTTGACTACCTGGTAGTTTGTTGTGAGCGTTTGTGACTGGTTAATTGTGACTCGTTGTGACCGATTGTGACTTAAAATTCTGAAATTTTTTTGGAAGTTAGGAATGAGTGGATGAGGTGGGTAGGTTGATCGGAGCATGCGTTGGAGTGGTCATTGGAGCAGTTTGCCAGAGGGATCATGAATAGCCGCCAGAGAGATCGCCGGAATTGTCATCGGAGAGGTCACCGGAGTGGCCACCGGAATTGTTGCCGGAGCAGCCGCCGGAGTAGGTGACCGCATCTGATTGTGAGAAGGGGTAGGGAGAGGATAGAGAGTAGAGTGAGAATGATTTGAATTTGAAATTTAATAAACTGGGATAATTGTATTATATTATAATTAAAAATATTTAATTAATTGATTTAACACCTGATTTTTGAAAAGATTTTTGAAGTTTGTTATTTTTGAAATGTAATTCTTATATATAGGATTTATGTATTGTTTTCTTTCTAAAATGCGATTTCGATTCGATTTTTCGATTTGACGATTTTTACTTACAACCCTATCCTATATCCAATTTTTTACTACACCAGTGATATTTGACGGCAAAACAGACATTAGTATGTCTATTGGGAACCCGTGTGACCCATTATTAATGTTTGGAGATCTTTGTGGCAAATTTCCCGGGTGAGTGAAGACCCCACACTCCCACTTTTATCAATGCAAAACTCTGATGCAAAAGACACAAAACCTGCTGGAATTTCTGAAACTAACAACTCATGCATGCACCTTTGTCTCCCATTCTCTATATCCATGTACCATTGTTCGGTAAATAATCATAATCTATTTTAAAAATTCAATGTTAATTGTAAAGATGGGGTGCCCCAATTGTGAGCCCAAATCGGCTAATAATGGTCTAGTTAACTCGACCCGACCCAATAAGTTGAAGGTTTCAAAATTGTTGAAATCGTGTTTGAAAAAACACAATTTATCTTAACCTGGGACGATTTTGTTGGATTATCTACACTTGACATATTGACAACCGTTGAATCTTCATGATTTGACTTTTTTTCTTATAAATTGGAGGGTTGGCTTTCTGGGCAGATGGATCGTCTTCTGGTTTAACCCTAGTTCTCTTTTTCTCTTTCGAATGCGATATTATTTTGTGTTGGATAATCTATAAATTTTTTGAGTGAAATCATATTAGTGTCTCTTAGTGAGATGGTGTTGTGATTTTGGGGTTTTTTTTGTGTTTGAGGCAGAACATTCGGTGTTCTTTTGTAATCTCGTTTCTTGCCTAATTTCGGGCTATTCTAGTGAATTCGAGTAATATCTTAACGGATGGTCAATGAAGGATTATGCATTAGAAGTGATTGCTGAACCTCCGGAGCCTTGGGCCGAAAATCTTCGTGTTATTATTTTTCTTGCAATTTACTTTGTTTATCTTTCATTTACTTGGTTCAATCACAACAAAAAATCGTTTTAGCTGAGACCAACATTAAAGTTTGATAACTTAAAACATTAATCCGAATTTAAAAGAATGTCATGATCAGCGTCAGTCTAAGTCTAACTGTGGGCTGAACACGACAGTTGTATATCCTGTGAAAACTCTCTGTGTGTGTTTTCCGCCATGAAAACTCAACAACCCAAGCTCAAATCCACTCCACGTCCACTCTTCTCCTGTGCTTTCTTCCGCCACTGCACTCAGACTGCACTTAGTCCCACCACCTCTACTCCGCCACCGCTTCCGCTCTCTAATTGTGAAGCGCCGCCTCCGCCTCTGCAAGAACCTCCGCTAACTCAAAAACAACAGTCCCATCCGGAGTCCTCCTCCTCTTCTTCTTCAAACACCTCACAAAGCTTCACCCAATGGAGGTTCCCACTTCCTATCTCACCCGTATCCCACCATTTACAATCGCAGCCAAAACTCGAACCCGACACCGTGCCTTCTAAGGGTTCGACAGCTAATAAGATAAACAGAGCTGCACAAAATTCTGCTCAGCCACCGCCGCCGCCGCCTCCACCTCCACTTTCAAATGCCAAGTTAGAAGAGCTTTTCCACGTGGCTGAGCTCCAATTCAGTACTGGGTCTAATTCTGATCGGGTCAAGGCAATATACACGCTTGAGAGGTCAATTGTTCCAAACCCACGCGCCGCTGCCGAAGGAAGCGACACAGTGCCGTGCCCGGCAGCATTGATGACTGGGGTAGTAACATGTTTGAAAGAGAGAGTGGCACCGAAGCCAGCGAGTAAAGTTTTACTAGCACTTTGTCTTGCTGAAGTTAACCGGAGCGTGGCGGTGAGTGCTGGAGCCGTCGGTGCAGTGGTGGAGGCTCTTGCAGACTCCGAAAATGCGGTGGCAGAGAGGGCATTAGCCGCATTAGAGTTGCTATGCACGGTGGAAGAGGGGGCGGTGGAGGTCAGAACCCACGCTCTAGCGGTGCCAATGATGGTGCAGGTTAATTACTTTTCTATGTTTTATTTTATTCTTTATAATTACGTGGATTCATGAAATTGGAATTTTTTTATGTGAATTTCGATATATTCAGGTTATGGGTAAGATGGAGGGGAGGGCGAAAGAATACGCTATAAGCGTGTTGGCAGTGATATACGGTGGCGCCGAAGATGGCGATGGTTTAGCACCAGCAGAGGAGGTGGCGCGTGCAGTTATGTTGGCTTTGCATGGTGATTGCAGTGCTAGAGGGAGAAGAAAAGGGGCCCAGCTTCTGAAGACTCTGCAAAGTATCGGACGGGTGGATTCGACAGAAGGAGGAAGATGAACGGTCTTGATTTGTCAAAATCTTTGAGTTTGACTCGGTCAAAGTGGTCCAATGAAGCAATAATACAATGCCATGCTGGCTTTTAGATTGCACAAGCACACACTTTATAATTACCTTCCTTTTCTTTTCATTTTAAATAAAAATATTAGTAATAGTTAAGTATTTCTATTAGTGACTAATATGTTTTGGATTATATGTTAATGTTGTGCTTATGTAATTTAAAAGTGAATTTAATCTTGCATTCCTAACCTTTCGTCCATTTTTTTCATTAAATTTGCGTAAAATGAAGAATTTTTTATGCCCTTTAAATAAACAAAAATAAAATGAATCAACAAAATAGAAAAAAATGAAGAGATGTCTGATACTCGAAAAATTGAAGTAGATTAATAATAATCTGCAGGAATTAATTCACTTGTACAGAATTATTTAATTTACAGAATTCTTACATCCTCTCACATGAGGTGGGTCCCGCGCAATAAAAAAAAAAAATTTACCCACCCACCCCTTTGTGAGTATCTATAGAGTTTTTGTGTCTGTAAATGTAGCATTGCTCAATCTGCAAAGATTAGAGATGAAAAATGCAAATTTCTTTGTAGTTAGATAACACTTGATTCTCTATTCAATTTTTCAATATTTTTGGGGCTTCAACAAATTATTCAAAAAATTTATCACATGTCACGCTATATGCATTACTATGACCTTGTGTGAGCCCCATTTTTCTGCAAAATGTATTCTTGAACAGTGATTTGACAATATTTCAGCTACATATTTTTGAATAAAATAATATTATAAAAACCCAATATAAAGGCAAATAAGCAAATTATTATTTTTTTCCTCGAGAGAAATACATCAAATTGAGCATTATCTTTTATGCTATCCTTAATAAATAACCATTGGTATTAGCTTCTTTTTTAATGTTAATCCACTTATCGGGTGTGCTAAATACATGGAAAACAATATTATTTATTTAGATTGATGATAAGGTTTCAATTAAGTTATTTGAATATTCTCAACGTGATTCATATTTAAAAGGTTCGATAATTTAATGTCACATAAATTGCTAATCATTTATTGCAGTAGCATTGTTCAATAAGAATTCTTTTTCGAGAATTGTTTTGTCATTATCTCTTTATTAATTGATCATTTGTACTGATTTTTTTTTTTTTTTTTTTTTTTTTTATGGCCCAATGTTTTATTGCGTGCCGTTTGATGTAGTTACTACAAGGTCTAGGTGGATCCTACGTGTCAACAAAATCAGTTCTAAGCAGTATTGGTGAAAGATATCATCACTCAATAAGGGCATGGGAGTTATTATTATTATTTTTTTCAACTAATTTTGATCGATTTTAGGTGACACCATTTATGAGAAGTTGAAAAAAATCGGCACTTGCTTATTTTTTTGGGCCCTGATTTTGGAAAATTTTAAAATCATCCAAAATCGATTAGTGTGATTTTGACCGATTCCTCAATCCACCAAATCAACGAATTTTGGCAATTTATCATATTCTCTTCTAATTCTAACTTCTATAAAATAATTATTTCAATAAACATATTTTCTTCAAAACTAACCGATAAATAAAAATATGTTAAATAAAAAATTATTTATAAACAAAAAAAAATTACATTATACTTAAAAAATACTTTTAAGTAAAAAATTAAATTATAATTAAAAAATTACTTAAAAAGTGAAATATCACTTTTTATGTAAAAAAAATTAATTATAAAATAAAAATATTACTAATAAGACAAAATCCACTTAATAAATATAAGAAATTACTTATAAGTAAAGGATTCACTTAAATTTATCTAAAGTCCAAAATTAACTTATAATTGTAAAATCTATTTATATATAAATAAAAAATTAACTTAAAACTTTAAGTAAATATTTAACTTTATTTAATTTTTTAAGTTTAATAATAATTTATATGTAAAAAATTACATATAAGTAAAAAATCATTTATGAATAAAAAATTTCATATAAGAAATTATAAATTGTAAATTTTACTAAGGGATATTTATTTAATTTTATTATCTTTAAAAACCTTTTAGAATTGGTAGATAATAAACTCACAAGTATATGTTGGACAGTTTTTAAAACCGCTATCAAAACCACTCAAAATCGATTCGCTCATAAACGTTCAAAATCGATATTTTAAAAAATGTTCATAACTAGTACGTCGAAACTCCCAAGCAAGCTCTTAGGAGGTGTGTTCAATTGGAATTCTCAAAAACATTTTTAGATTGAAAAAGATTAGGGATATTCAATGTAGAATTTTTGAGATTCTCTAAAAATATTGGAATATTTAATTGAGACTTATATATATTAAAAATTTAAATGCCATGGTCTATTCAATTAAAACTTTTTAAAAGTTTCTCTTATAAGTCTTGGATTATTCAATTTGTCAATAACTTTTAAACATTTTTATAAAAGTCTCTAAGCAGACAATACAAAAACAAAATCTCAAAATTTGTTTATCATTCATCTCAAGATTTTGGAAGACAGTCACAAAAAAGGAAAAAAAAAAGTTAATATGTATTTTTTTTTTTGTTTATTTCAATATTTTTCTTTTCTTTTTTCCTTCTACAGTCAAATCAAGGCAATGATTAAAAATTATTTTTTTCCTACCGATTATATTTGTTTCTATTTTATTATTTCATCCATTTTACGAAAAAGATCTATTTGTGTGTGTGTGTGTGTGTGTATATACATACATCTTTCTATATATAAAAAGTGGCTATGAAACAGAATTTCTTGGTTTAACGGAAAAACTTAACGGAATTTCTTGTTTTAACAGAAAACTTATAACTTTAAGGTCCAACTTGAATTTATTTAAAACATTAGGGGCTAAAACTTAAAATTTAACTCTAATCCTTAAATTGTAGCCAAGGACCTTAACATATCAAGTTTACACAAGAAGTTACCGCCTCCTCAACTCCCAAAAACTGAAAAAACCTTTAATCTTTCATGACTGAAAAAACCCAATGTTGTCAACCCGGCCGGCCGGCTCGACCGGAAAAATCGAGAACCGGGCCAAATCATGTCCGATTTTTGATTATTTTCAAAACCGGTTAAAAGTTAAAACTCGTCAAACTGGTCCCGATTTTCGATTTTTTTTTTCTTTTTTTTTTTTTTTGTTTAAAAATTTTTAACTTCATAAATGGGCTTCAAAATTTATTTAGAATTCTAAAGCCCATGGAGAAGTAATGGATGTCATGCTCATTTTATAGATGCACTTCTCTCCAAATGTTTCATAAACTTCCAATGTGGGATTGTGTCTTTTATACATGCTCTTAACTTTAATAGTTTTATAAACTTCTAATGTGGGATAGTGATATATAACCAAAAAATGTAAAATACCCATCAAAATCATTTTCAAATGTATGTTTGGCTAATTTGATTTTTAATAACAACTAATTAAATTGTAATATTCACCTTCATTCTTTCATTTATTTAATTTTCAAATTTAACTTAAATTACACTTGATTATTAATATATTAATGTTAGATATCATTTTCTATAAGTTTAAATTATTTTAATTTAACAAAGTAAACTATTTTAACATATTGATTTTTAATTTTTAGTATTGAGACTAATTGTATGATAATGAATCTAATTAGTAAAAATATATTTACTTTAAATTATTAATATGAAAATTTTTAAAAATATATATTATTTTATTATTTTTGTATGTACCGATTCAACCCCGATTGAACTTTTTGACCATTGACACTCCACCTTTTTCGGATCGATTTTCAAAACACTGGAAAAACCTTAATGGAGAAACTCTTCCCCCCTTTTCATGGCCGACGCCCCCAACAAACCGTAGTGATCGGGGGTTGAGGCGCGGCTGTGCTTGCCCATCATCTTAGTTGGATTAACCATGGGCGCAATAATCATCTTTTTCTCTTGCACAAGCAATATATGGAGACATCCAATTTAATCCATTCAAATCCAGTAATCAATTCATAAGAAATGCTGGACTTATAGGCTACCGTTTCACAGAAACTTTACAGAAAATAAAAAAAATCGGCCAGTTCGAGAGAAAAGAGATAGAAGCCGTTTCAAAATAGGACAAAGAGGAAGGAAATAGTCTATTTGTCCCATTTCTCACTTGCAGTTCCCGCCCACCTCATATTCCTGCATCTCGAGCACAATGTAATATGTGAGCTTACTGAGAACGAAGATTACACCTCGCGATCCCACATACCCTCTGTAGACTATAGTTCTATGGCAAGCTGTACCGACTTCATATGTGTATTTGGAGGTGAAAAATTCAGAGAGAGGTACTTCCTCAATGTAAGTCGGGTGAAATAAATAATGATTGTGACTCTTTTGACATGTAGACACAAAAATAAGAATACGAAACTAACTGAAGTTTGCCTGAGATGTTAATGTCATGGATGTTCAAAATGTATTTCCATTTGGGGTATCTTTTTCTTGTCATTTGTTTTTAGAATATAGTATAATATTATTGTGCATAATATGAACTTTGAGTTTTATGTTTGTGATTTTGGGTTGGAGACGACAGATAGAAGCACTTTATTTAATTATTTATCAATTACATAAACATTACATCATTAATTATTTAATTAACCAAAAAATTACATCTGTATTAATAACAAATTAATTCTTAAACAAAACTATTAAATATAAACTAAGCAAACGTGCATTGCACGTTGCTTGCACCTAGTATATATATGTGTGTGTGTGTGTGTGTGTGTGTGTGATTATTATTTATTTAATTAAGTTAACTGAAATCTTTGTTCTTTTAAAAATAATTTTTATTACATAGGGAGGGAAAGAGAATTATGAGAACTACCATGTCCTATGTGAAAATTTCAAATTATTGTACTAGATCCACGTAAATTTTAGTTTAAATAAAAGTCTTTTGAATTCTACAAAAGTATATAAAAATTTAAAAATAAAAATCTATAGAAATATATAAAAGAATTCCATTAATTTCATACAAATCTAAACAAGTCTACGAAATTCACAAAAGTCACCACTTAAAATAGTCTGAAAAAGTATTCAAAAGTCCCAATTAAATATACTCCTAATTAATCAATCATTAGTTCATATATATGTGTGTGTGTGTAACAATAATGCTATTTATATTTTATACGTACTAATGATTCTCGTATGATGTGACGATGAGGAGGCATGAATTCATAAGATCAATTATTATTTAATACCATTAATCATCTCCAATGAAGATAAACATCACAAATTTCCGTTCATGTTTGAAATAAATTATGATGGGGTTATAAGCAAAAAAATGATCGATGAATCCAACAAAATATGTAAATAATTAGTCGATAGAAATTGTGAATTTGTGGTGGGATCGTTTAAGTCACGAGACTATGGTACACCGCTTTCTCCATTGGCCGACTTGAGGAAGAACCTTCAACAACTTTTCTCTTCATACAATGGTGAAACTAGGATTTTGGTTTGGAAGGCATATTATGATTGGTGAACGACGGTGAGCTAGTTGGCAAAGCGAACGAAATTTGAAGGAAATGATAAAGTTGCATATTTGTTCAAAAACTTCGTAAAAAAAAAATAAAACTAATCAACTTTGGATTAACCGTAAATATGGTACATCTCACTTATGGAAATTTAGTGCTTAAGTTAATAAAATTATGTAAAAAAGATGAAATTCAAATGAAACTTAAGGTTGGCGAATGAAAATTCTAAATTTAAAGATTGAGACAAAATTTTCAAAAGATTCAAAGGTTATGGATTAATTGCACAAATTTTCAAAAGAAAAAATATAAGGGTCCGTTTGATTTCAAATGTGGAAAATGGGCGTAAAAAAAACCTGGAAAATATTTATTTACCAAAACATTAAGAATTTATTTTCCTCAAAAAATATGGAAAATTTGGAAAGTTGGAAAATATTTTTTTGGAAAAATTTTGTCTATCAAACACTACAAAAGTTGTGTGCTAGCAAATGGAGCCTAAGATTGTAGCTAAGAGGATTGAAACCTTGACAACACGGGAAAAAGAAAGTTTTTACCACCATAATATTTATTGTTAATATAATAAGATACAGTTTTTTTTTTTTCGCTTTTATGTATAAAAAGAAATTCGAAAAAATAAAAATTGGAGAACTTGGAAATTTAGGACTATACTAAACTTAATTGAAGACTGGATATTGAACCCGTTACCACTCTAGTCCTCAAACAACGGTCAACCTCAATGGCCAACGAACAACAATGCAGGGTTTCCAGTCACAATGTGAAGATGGAAGATTCACCAAAAAAGGTGACGATCAGGACGACGAAAAAATAAGTGAAACCCTGCTCGATTCTTCTTTTACTTAAACTAACACATAGAATATGAAAGATCATCGGTATAACCATAGTCTTCAGAAAGCAAGCAATATGTAAAATGATCATACTACGTGTACTGAATTTTTTTACCGAATTTTTTACCTATTATTCACAATGGGGATGTTGACCACACTGTCGAAATTTTTAAATACACGCGGGCCCCGTGCATTATGTGAGAGGGGGTAATCCATTATGTACAAATGGATTAACCCTATGTGAAAATATTGAGAGATTAAAGAAAAATGAATTAGGAAACAAGTTCTTTGGTTGGAAGGTAATTTAGAGTAACCTCCCATATATGAAAGTATATTTATTTTCTTATTTTCTTTAATTTAATTTAGACAAAACAAACTGTTTTTTTTTTAAAGTCCAATTTATTATATTTTCGTATTGAGTGATTTCATCTTAATCATTTTTTGTGAAAATCGATTTTTCATTTAGAAATTAAAATGAATTAAATTGATCTAAAATATTTACAAAAAGAATCAAAAATAAATATAAGCTTTAAACCTTTGATATAAATTTTATCGCATATTTTTATGACTTAATTTTCTAAATTTATACGGTATAAATGTCAAAAGTACAATATAAATAAAATTTGCAATATGAAATATTTAACAAATTTTTAATTGGCTTTTTTATATACTAGTGTTGGACGTGCGTTGCACGACTCGACGTCAAGTGTATGTATTGGTAATGGTTATGTTGGTTGAATTGAACTGTAAGAAAAATTGCTTCTATTTCAATCGATAATAAGTTTCGCGATTTGAACAACCTATAACGTGAGAAATTGAAAACAAAATAGAAATTAGGTTTAGAAATTAGACCAAAATGAATGTACTCTAACTAATAATAGTTCGGTACAAATCTCAATGTTGGAGCAAACCTTTTGCTTCTTTCCTTTTGGAACTGCAATAATAGCATAAACAAAAAAATAATATAGTTTCCTCTAAATCATATGCTAACAGAAGCTAAAGAAGGATAAAAGCAAATGTTTGACATTATATCCATGATCTTCATCTATCAATTTTTGACTACCGAACTGTCTCCTTTTAAATGTAAAAATAAAATGATGACCAACAAAATCACATGGACGAATTTATTACTAAGTCCAAGTCCTTTGGCCCAATTTGTATAATAAATTAATAGTACATGATATAGAACAATAAATAGAGAGTTTGAAAATAATTGAGTACATCTTTAATAGGATATGAACGGAGCAACCCATAATAAAAATTAGTTGGCATGTTGTGAACTATGGTTATTCCAAGACCACTTGAAAATTGAACAAAAGATGAGAAGTGGATTATGATAGGACTTACTATTTGCTTACCAAAGTGAAGGACAATATTATCTTCTGACACACGCTTAACAAATAGTGTAACAACAATTTTTGATAGTTTCTAATAACATTGTTGCCTGTAATACAAAACTATTAGACAAAAAGAAGTAAATATAAAACTGGCCCTTAGAACATCAAACCATATGAACTATACAAAAAAATAATAATTAACTAATAACATGTTAAATGTTTTTGTCTTGCTAATGTTATATGATCTTGATTTAGATAGTGAAGTATGGGAATTCCAAGACTAAGAAACAACCCAATAAAGCGAAAATCTGAAATTTAAATTTGAATCTTAAGAAGAAAAATGAGAGAATGCAACGTGAAAAATTATCTAATCATTCCAAGTGGCCTCATCCAAATGCACACCACGAGCTTCATCTGCATAGGTGCATGTACCTTCTAACAACTTGGATAGCTCACTAAAATAAGTAAAAAAGAGCAGAATGCAGTGAAAAATATGTGAAAAAAATTGTAGTTAGTTTTGGTTGCATATTTTTTAGAGTGCTGAAATCGAATTACAGATAGAAAATGAATACCCAAAAGTTAAAAATTCGCTAACAAGGTTATCTAATATCAATGATTTCAAGCACTTTGGTCTGGACCAGTTTGCTGTCGGAAATCTAGCAAAAAAGGAAATTCGTAGTGATTTGAATGTAAAAGAAATTTTTTTCTCTTTTTATGTTAAATTTCAATAATTTGAGAAGAACTAACTTTTGAAGTCCTAGGAAAATTGTGAAACAAAAAGGAGATAATTGTTTTTAAGTAAATATCAACAAATGAAATAGGGGATCAAGAAATTTGTACTATACTAATAAATTAAATTTGGAATGAGTATTCCTTTCCATATACTAATTGTTATTAGGGATTGTACTAAGAGTAAGATAAGTTAAAAAGAGCAGAATGCGGTGAAAAATATGTGAAGAAGAGTGTAATTAGTTTTCAGCTATATATATATATATATATATTTTTTTTTTAGAGCGCTGCAATCAAATTACAAGTAGGAAACAAATACCCAAAAATGAACAATTTATTAACAAAGTTATATAGTATTAATAATTGTTAAGTAAACAGAATATAATTGGCAAAGATTTAATGTCATCAAACACACTTGTGGTATGATTCCAATAGCTAGTAAAGCAGCAAAGACATATAGGTAATCATGAACCCTATATAATTAATTTTATGTGTACACATGTAAGACAAGAAATTTATGAAATGAAATCAACTATATTTAGTAGGGTCCCGATAAGTAATTAGTTGCATAACTTTAAATAACTGTTGATTTACAGAAAAGCTAGTTTCATGTGTTGGCATGTACAAATTATTGTTGGTGCATTTTTTAACAATTCATAATTTTAATCATGTATTCTCTATGATGGGCTGAGTAAAAAAAGGTAATATTTTTTTCCGGGGGGGTGAAAGTTCTTGGAAGATATTATGTTCATATATTGATGGCATGTAATAAGTTGGAATCATCTTCTAAAATATTTTTAAGTCCTGAAACCAGAAATATTATATTTTATGAGCATGAAAAGAAAATTACAAAAAGTGTTCTTACAAATAAATGACGGTGTTTATTATATTTAAAGGACAAATAAATTTCTTAATAAGATATATAATAAATATTTTTAAAAACTATACGAATACAATACACTGGTAATGTAGTGAGATTTGATAATTTATGTATGAATTAATCATCTAAACATCAATGGGAAGCAATACCTGCAATTGGTTTTTTATGGTTGGTGAGGCAAAATATGTTTTCAGCCAGCTGGAGGAAATATGGTCTATTATTACTTTTGTTGATTGAGTGTTGTATATTTTAGATGAAGGGATGTAACTGGTGTATGTCTTTGTACAGTGCGCTCTACCGATGACTATGTTGGTCTTCTACATGGTCATGAAACGCAGATGTAATAAATATAGTATGAAAAAAAATATTTGACAATACGAATACAAAGTAATATAATGATATTAGAAAGGCTTCACAGATTGACAAAATTTAGATAGTGTTTGTAACTATACAATGATATATTATTTGTGTAATTTAATCATGTAAATTACTAACATATAAACCTTCAAATACCAGGTCTACGCAATATTTTTGGGGCGAGAACTTCACATTGAACTCAAACACCATGGATATGGCTTATGTATTCTTGAGAGTTACCTATGTAACCAGTATGGAGATGGAGATGCATAGCCAGATAGAAATCTAACACAACCAAAAGTTTAGTACCCTACAATCCGTGTTCATCCTCAACTCCCCAAAGAAAGAAGAATGAAGTAGGACAACAATGTTGCCTATTTTAAAGTCGGTCTGGACGCAACATGGGCTTAGCAACTACATGGAATTTACATGAGGGAAAAGTTCTGTTTACATGCAGTGTTATCATCCAACAAGGATGTCAAGAGGCTGTTGAACAGTATCTAACCGCCTCCAAGAATGTTGTAGTAAAAGGACAAATTTAGGTGTAATGTCTATGTTAATAAGATAGAACAAAAGCATTGTGATGAAAATCTTAATAAATATTCAAAATTGCAAAGAAAATAATTTTTTTAAAAAAAATTTAATGTCCTTTTTTTATTAAAGATTTCAACTATAAAAAGGAGTAGGGTCTTTCTCCTCTCCCGATTCTTTTTCCCTTTCCTCCTCCCACCCCCTCCATCCTCATCTCTTCTTGCTCCTTTTCCCCTTTTTCTACAATTTTGCTACACATATAGTATTTATTGTGGGCTTCTGGATCACAATCCTAGAAAAATAGTGGACTCCTTTATATATAGGGGTTGTTTAAGCTCTATTTTTCTAAGAATTTATTTTTTTCAAAACTCATTTTTAACCACACATTCTCCAATAAAATATTATTACACGTAAATCCAAAATTTCTCCTTAATTTTTAACTACACATTCTCCATCAATCTACTATTCTAAAATATATTATTTCTCCAAAATGGGGATCAAACAAGGGCATAGTCAAATGCATTCAAGATGTAAAGACGACAAGTCTAAGAAACGACATGACTGAACATTGTCCAAGCAACAAAGAATAAAGAAACACAATTAAATTATTGGGCGCATCATAACTCTCTGAAGTCCAATGCTTCTGATATGCGGCAAAAACTAAAGCTCTAGAGCACAATACAGCGGCCATTTCTCTCTTCACACAATCCTTTGCCCTCAAGTTCAAACATTACGGTCTAATAACACAATTCAACAAGTTACACCTTACAAAGACAACAAAAAGAGTAATGAGAGAGTTTTTAGTGTAATGCCTGAACCACCTTCTACTCAAGTAAAACCACAAGAGCAACACAAGTTAAGCCTCAATTCTAACAAATGTGGGGTTGGCTTTCCCCATATCTATTAAAAGATTCAAAACATCCAATGAAATCAAATCCTTTTGAACCATGTCTAAACTTTAGGTTGAACTTGTGTATATATTGGTATTGCATTGCTTGTGTGAACAAAAAATTCTTCTTCTTTAATTCTAATATCGTCATAATATATTAGAGGTGTACAAAGGATTAGACTATCAAAGCCCAGTCTGATACAGGAAGAGCCATGCCAGTCTTTAGTGTCAAGGCCGAAGCATGTTTGGGGTCCTTTGTTAAATATTGGGCCTATCGCCTATCACGGGGATTTGCGCAAATAAGAGTTTGAAATCCCTTAAATCACTTTTTTTATTCTCCTTTTTACATAATTTCATCACCTCCTCCACCTTCTTCTCAATGTTTTTCAATTCCTCGTTTGACTCCTCTTGAGAAGCTGCTGTCACCAGACCATGATATGCCTCCACACGAAAATGATCAATTTTCAGCAGCTCATTAAACCCCATTCTCGCCAATTCAATCTCTCTATTGTAAGCATGCAAATGGGTATTCAACCATGGACACTCATGTTCATCCGGCTCAAGCTCTATTAATTTGTCAAGAATGCCAATAGCTTCTGGAATCTTCTTACTCTTTATGTCGATTTCCATTAAATCTTTAAGTGCTCTAACATCATATGGATTAGAAGACAACCAATTTTATATAATTTAGAAGATGCCCAAGTTTGTAAATGTATTATTATTTTATTTTATACTACTATATTTAAATGAGGCAACCAACTTTTTACTATTCATAGCATGTTCATCGTACAGGTGGTGCAGTGGTTTCAGAGGCGAGTCTGAAAGCAACAAACAAAAATTGAAGGGATGTGGAATACATATAAGTGGAAATCCCTATGAAATATTAACTTAGAGCCTTGCTGCCGGTACATAATTTTGTGTACATCAGGGTATCCACCCCCTCACACGGGGGTGGGACCCACTTGGAGAAAATATTTTATTCAAGTGGGTCCCACCCTCATATGAGATGGTGGATACTTTGATGTACAAAAAATTATGTACAAGTAGATAAACTCATTAACTTATTTAACATATTTGCAACTAACAGAAATAAATAAAATTGATAAGTAAGTTTTACGGTTGAAACAAAACGAAACTGCATGTATTTTGGGAATATGGAATACATATACCGTAGGAAGTCTATTCGAAAACTTCCACCCAAGAATATAATTTAGCTTGCAGTTTTGTACCAGCTCTTACAACGCAAGAGACCTATTTTCGATTTGAACAAATTTATTAAGTGCAACACAGATGTGAAAATCTTCGCAGTCTTGGGGAATTCGAACATCGAAAAATGAATTAGTTGTTGTAAGCTCAAGCAAAAGAAGGTGTAGAAAAAGTTTTAATCACTAACTTGTATCTCAATTTTGCAAGAATGGTTTTAAGAAGGAAATTTTTTGTTTTTGTGTTTTGCAATTTTAATTGCTTTTGGTGCTCACAATGCTGGCAGTGAGTAGTGCTTTTGTAAGCTCAGCTAAGATAATTTTTGTACCAAAAATATTAGAAGACGGTGGAAAGTTGACGTAGCAAATCTGAAATTGATTTTTGTGAAGTAAAACGTGTAGTTGTTGTTCGTCTTTTATCCTCATTTTTAGGAAAAGTCAATAGAAATTACATATTTGTAGAAGCAAAAAGTAGATTTGAGAAAAAAAAAACTGTAGGATGAAAATGCTGTGAATAGTGAGAAGTGGGTTGCCTCTTTTAAATGTACCAAAAATCTTGGAAGACGGTGGAAAATTGACGTAGCAAATTTGAAATTAATTTTTGTGAAGCAAAACATGTAGTTGTTGTTCGTCTTTTATCCTCCTTTTTAGGAAAAGTCAATACAAATTAGATATTTGTAGAAGCAAAAAATAGATTTGGGAAAAAAAAAAGGGATGAACAGGCTATGAATAGTGAAAAATGGGTTGGCTCACAGGACGACTCGAACCTTTGACGTCCCACGCGAGATGTCTTCAGACACGCCTCTGAAATCGCTGCATCGCCTGTACGATGAACATGCTATGAATAGTGAAAAGTGAGTTGCCTCTTTTAAATATAGTAGGATAAAATAAAATAATAATACATTTACAAACTTGAGCATCTTCTAACTTATATAAAATTGGATTTAATTAGTTGGTTCTGAAAGTAATAAAAAAAATTAAGGGATATGGAATACATATAAGTGGAAATCCCTATGAAATATATCAACTTAAAGAATTGCTACCGGTACATAATTTTGTGTACATCAGGGTATCCACCCCTCACAAGTGAGAGTAATATGCCACTACCACAGATATCAATTACGATAAATAGAAGAACACCAGATAATAGTAAAGCTGGTTGCCTAATTAAGCAGGTCATGCATTCAGGTAGAAGTGAAATGATGGTTTCCTTGCTGCCATTGGGGATAGAAATAAATAAAACTGGTAAGTTTCATGGTTGAAACAAAACGAAACTTCATGTATTTTGGGAATATGGAATACATATACCTTAGGACGTCTATTCGAAAACTTCCACCTGAGAATATAATTTAGCTCGCAGCTTTGTACCAGCTCTTACAACGTAAGATGCTTATTTTCGATTTGAACTAATTTATTAAGTGGAACACAGATGTGAAAATCTTCGCAGTCTTGAGGAATTCGAACACCGGAAAATGAATTAGTTGTTGTAAGCTAAAGCAAAAGAAGGTGTAGTAGAAATTTTAATCGCGAACTTGTCTCTCAATTTTGCACGAACGGTTCTAAGAAGGAATTTTTTTTTGTTTTTTGTAATTTCAATTGCTTTTGGATGCTCACAATGCTGACAGTGAGTAGTGCTTTTGTAAGCTCAACGAAAATATTTTTTGTACCAAACATCTTGGAAAACGGTGGGACATTGACGTAGCAAATTTGAAATTGATTTTTGTGAAGCAAAACGTGCAGGTGTTGTTCGTCTTGTATCCTCTTTTTTAGGAAAATTCAATAGAAAAAAAAATCAATAGAAATTAGATATTTGTGGAAGCAAAAAGTAGATTTAAATGTACGTCTTGTATCCTCTTTTATAGGACGAACATGCTATGAATAGTGAAAAGTGGGTTGCCTCTTTTAAATGTACCAAAAATCTTAGAAGGCGATAGAAAATTGACGCAGCAAATTTGAAATTGATTTTTGTGAAGCAAAACGTGTAATTGTTGTTCGTCTTTTATCCTCCGTTTTAGGAAAAGTCAATAGAAATTAGATATTTGTAGAAGGAAAATGTATGTTTGGAAAACAAAATTGGATGAACATGTTATGAATAGTGAAAAGTAGGTTGCTTCTTTTAAATATAGTAGTATGTACCAAAAATCTTGGAAGGCGGAGGAAAATTGACATAACAAATTTGAAATTAATTTTTGTGAAGCAAAACGTGTAGTTGTTGTTCGTCTTTTATCCTCATTTTTAGGAAAAATCAATAAAAAAAAAAGTCAATAGAAATTAGATATGTGTAGAAGCAAAAAGTAGATTTCATTTTTAGTATTATATCGAAGTGCTCACGACCTAGTTTCTTCCATATCTAACGGCGTGCGAAACAGTCAACCGTAGCAAAAGTTAGCACTCGTCGAAAT
This sequence comes from Fraxinus excelsior, assembly GCA_019097785.1. Lineage (NCBI taxonomy): Eukaryota > Viridiplantae > Streptophyta > Magnoliopsida > Lamiales > Oleaceae > Fraxinus > Fraxinus excelsior. Next base: position 19,790,811 of record CM032631.1, on the reverse strand, counting down.
AAGACGTTCCAAAATATATAAATGATTTTTCTTATTTTTGTCTCAATTTTCGAGGTCATTACGGAATATCAAAGGAAGTCGAAATATTGCATTTTTAATATTATATCGAAGTGCTCACGACCTAGTTTCTCCTATCTCTAACGACGTGCGAAACGACCAATCGTAGCAAAAGTTAGCACTCGTCGAAGTAAGACGTTCCAAAATTAAACACGCATGAGAACATAATCGAGGATATAGGATATAGTAGGGAAAAAAAAGGTGGATGAACATGTTAGAACAGTGGAAAGGGGTGGAGGCTTTTAAATATAGTAAGTTAATTTTTAATATACGTATGTTCGTCGATGGTTTTTTTATCTCATTTTTTGAAATTATTATGGGGATATCGAACGAAATCGAAATATTGCATTTTTAATATTATATCGAAGTGCTCACGACTTAGTTTCTTACATCCCTAACGGCGTGCGAAACGGTCAATCGTAGCAAAAGTTAGCACTCGTCGAAGTAAGACGTTCCAAAATATATAAATGATTTTTCTTATTTTTGTCTCAATTTTTGAGGTTGTTACGGGATATCAAAAGAAGTCAAGATATTGCATTTTTAATATTATATCGAAGTGCTCACAACCTAATTTCCTCTATCTTTAACGGCATGCGAAACGGCCAACCGTAGCAAAAGTTGTACTCGTCGAAGTAAGACGTTCCAAAATATATAAATGATTTTTCTTATTTTTGTCTCAATTTTCGAGGTCATTACGGGATATCAAACGAAGTTCGCGAACTTGTCTCTCAATTTTGCACGAACGGTTCTAAGAAGGAATTTTTTTTTGTTTTTTGTAATTTCAATTGCTTTTGGGTGCTCACAATGCTGACAGTGAGTAGTGCTTTTGTAAGCTCAACGAAAATATTTTTTGTACCAAACATCTTGGAAAACGGTGGGACATTGACGTAGCAAATTTGAAATTGATTTTTGTGAAGCAAAACGTGCAGGTGTTGTTCGTCTTGTATCCTCTTTTTTAGGAAAATTCAATAGAAAAAAAAATCAATAGAAATTAGATATTTGTGGAAGCAAAAAGTAGATTTAAATGTACGTCTTGTATCCTCTTTTATAGGACGAACATGCTATGAATAGTGAAAAGTGGGTTGCCTCTTTTAAATGTACCAAAAATCTTAGAAGGCGATAGAAAATTGACGCAGCAAATTTGAAATTGATTTTTGTGAAGCAAAACGTGTAATTGTTGTTCGTCTTTTATCCTCCGTTTTAGGAAAAGTCAATAGAAATTAGATATTTGTAGAAGGAAAATGTATGTTTGGAAAACAAAATTGGATGAACATGTTATGAATAGTGAAAAGTAGGTTGCTTCTTTTAAATATAGTAGTATGTACCAAAAATCTTGGAAGGCGGAGGAAAATTGACATAACAAATTTGAAATTATTTTTTGTGAAGCAAAACGTGTAGTTGTTGTTCGTCTTTTATCCTCATTTTTAGGAAAAATCAATAAAAAAAAAAGTCAATAGAAATTAGATATGTGTAGAAGCAAAAAGTAGATTTCATTTTTAGTATTATATCAAAGTGCTCACGACCTAGTTTCTTCCATATCTAACGGCGTGCAAAACAGTCAACCGTAGCAAATGTTAGCACTCGTCGAAATAAGACGTTCCAAAATATATAAATGATTTTTCTTATTTTTGTCTCAATTTTCGAGGTCATTACGGAATATCAAAGGAAGTCGAAATATTGCATTTTTAATATTATATCGAAGTGCTCACGACCTAGTTTCTCCTATCTCTAACGACGTGCGAAACGACCAATCGTAGCAAAAGTTAGCACTCGTCGAAGTAAGACGTTCCAAAATTAAACACGCATGAGAACATAATCGAGGATATAGGATATAGTAGGGAAAAAAAAGGTGGATGAACATGTTAGAACAGTGGAAAGGGGTGGAGGCTTTTAAATATAGTAAGTTAATTTTTAATATACGTATGTTCGTCGATGGTTTTTTTATCTCATTTTTTGAAATTATTATGGGGATATCGAACGAAATCGAAATATTGCATTTTTAATATTATATCGAAGTGCTCACGACTTAGTTTCTTACATCCCTAACGGCGTGCGAAACGGTCAATCGTAGCAAAAGTTAGCACTCGTCGAAGTAAGACGTTCCAAAATATATAAATGATTTTTCTTATTTTTGTCTCAATTTTTGAGGTTGTTACGGGATATCAAAAGAAGTCAAAATATTGCATTTTTAATATTATATCGAAATGCTCACAACCTAATTTTCCCCATCTCTAACGGCATGCGAAACGGCCAACCGTAGCAAAAGTAGTACTCGTCGAAGTAAGACGTTCCAAAATATATAAATGATTTTTCTTATTTTTGTCTCAATTTTCGAGGTCATTACGGGATATCAAACGAAGTCGAAATATTGCATTTTTAATATTATATCGAAGTGCTCACGACCTAGTTTCCTACATCTCTAATGGCGTGCGAGACGGCGAATCGTAGCAAAAGTTAGCACTCGTCGAACAGGTTATGAACAGTGATAATTGGGTTGGCATTTGAAGAAGAAAAAAAAAAGAAAAAAGGTATGAACAGGTTATGAACAGTTATATTTGGGTCAAATGAAGTCGAAATATTGCATTTTTAATATTATATCAAAATGCTCACGACCTAGTTTCTTCCATCTCTAACGGCGTGCGAAACGGTCAACCGTAACAAAAGTTAGCACTCGTCGAAGTAAGGCATTCCAAAATATATAAATGAGTTTTCTTATTTTTGTCTCAATTTTCAAGATCATTATGGGATATCAAATGAAGTCGAAATATTACATTTTTAATATTATATCGAAGTGCTTACGACCTTAGTTTCCCCAATCTCTAACGGCGTGCGAAACGGCCAATCGTAGCAAAAGTTAGCACTCGTTGAAGTAAGACGTTCAAAAATATATAAATGATAAAAAAAAGGTTGTGAACAGGTTATGAACAGTAATTTTCTCAATTTTCAAGGTCATTATGGGATATCAAATGAAGTCGAAATATTGCATTTTTAATATTATATTGAAGTGCTTACGACCTTAGTTTCCTCAATCTCTAACGGCGTGCGAAACGGTCAATCGTAGCAAAAGTTAGCACTCGTCGAAGTAAAACGTTCAAAAATATATAAATGATAAAAAAAAAAAAAAGGTTGTGAACAGGTTATGAACAGTAATTTGGCTTGGAGTCTTTTAAATATAGGTAGATTCCTCTATCTTTAACGGCATGCGAAACGGCCAATCGTAGCAAAAGTAGTACTCGTCGAAGTAAGACGTTCCAAAATATATAAATGATTTTTCTTATTTTTGTCTCAATTTTCGAGGTCATTACGGGATATCAAACGAAGTGGAAATATTGCATTTTTAATATTATATCGAAGTGCTCACGACCTAGTTTCCTACATCTCTAATGGAGTGCGAGACGATGAATCGTAGCAAAAGTTAGCACTCGTCGAATGGTTATGAACAGTGATAATTGGGTTGGCATTTGAAGAAAAAAAAAAAGGTATGAACAGGTTATGAACAGTTATATTTGGGTCAAATGAAGTCGAAATATTGCATTTTTAATATTATATCGAAGTGCTCACGACCTAGTTTCTTCCATCTCTAACCGTAACAAAAGTTAGCACTCGTCGAAATAAGGCGTTCCAAAATATATAAATGAGTTTTCTTATTTTTGTCTCAATTTTCAAGATCATTATGGGATATCAAATGAAGTCGAAATATTGCATTTTTAATATTATATCGAAGTGCTTACGACCTTAGTTTCCCCAATCTCTAACGGCGTGCGAAACGGCCAATCGTAGCAAAAGTTAGCACTCGTTGAAGTAAGACGTTCAAAAATATATAAATGATAAAAAAAAAAGGTTGTGAACAGGTTGTGAACAGTAATTTTCTCAATTTTCAAGGTCATTATGGGATATCAAATGAAGTCGAAATATTGCATTTTTAATATTATATTGAAGTGCTTACGACCTTAGTTTCCTCAATCTCTAACGGCGTGCGAAACGGTCAATCGTAGCAAAAGTTAGCACTCGTCGAAGTAAAACGTTCAAAAATATATAAATGATAAAAAAAAAAAAAAGGTTGTGAACAGGTTATGAACAGTAATTTGGCTTGGAGTCTTTTAAATATAGGTAGATTCCTCTATCTTTAACGGCATGCGAAACGGCCAACCGTAGCAAAAGTAGCACTCGTCAAGTAAGACGTCCATAAATAATATAAATGATTTTTCTTATTTTGTCGTCAACTTTTCGAGTGTCATTACGAGGGAATATCCAAACGAAGTCGAAATATTGCATTTTTAATATTATATCGAAGTGCTCACGACCTAGTTTCCTACATCTCTAATGGCGTGCGAGACGACGAATCGTAGCAAAAGTTAGCACTCATCGAACAGGTTATGAACAGTGATAATTGGGTTGGCATTTGAAGAAGAAAAAAAAAAGAAAAAAGGTATGAACATGTTATGAACAGTTATATTTGGGTCAAATGAAGTCGAAATATTGCATTTTTAATATTATATCAAAATGCTCACGACCTAGTTTCTTCCATCTCTAACGGCGTGCGAAACGGTCAACCGTAACAAAAGTTAGCACTCGTCGAAGTAAGGCATTCCAAAATATATAAATGAGTTTTCTTATTTTTGTCTCAATTTTCAAGATCATTATGGGATATCAAATGAAGTCGAAATATTACATTTTTAATATTATATCGAAGTGCTTACGACCTTAGTTTCCCCAATCTCTAACGGCGTGCGAAACGGCCAATTGTAGCAAAAGTTAGCACTCGTTGAAGTAAAACGTTCAAAAATATATAAATGATAAAAAAAAAAATTAAAAAAAGGTTGTGAACATTTATGAACAGTAATTATTCTCAATTTTCAAGTCAGTTATGGGATATCAAACGAAGTCGAAATATTGCATTTTTTATATTATACCGAAGTGCTTCTGACCTAGTTTTCCTAATCTCTAACGGCGTGCGAAACAGCCAATCGTAGCAAAATTTAGAACTCGCCGAAGTAAGTCGTTCAAAAATATATAAATGATAAAAAAAAAAAAAAAAAGAGGTTGTGAACAGGTTATGAACAGTAATTTGGCTTGGAGTCTTTTAAATATAGGTAGATTTCTAAAACATGTATTTATGTTCCTTTATTAATTAGATACAATCATATTTGTAAAAAATAAATAATATTTGGTATTTTCTTTAACTAAGCACATCGATCTCATATGTACAAATACTACTTATTTATTTAACTCATTTTCACGTGTTTATAAATACTTGCCAAACATGTCTTAATTATAATTAAATACGTGGACATGTACGTATGAGATAAGTGCATGTGTGTATATAAGATAGTGCATTGTGCCAGTCACACGGGAATATTACCCAAAAGGGTGTATGTACTGCCAAATAGCGTATTTTTTTGGAGAAAATAAAGCCTAAAAGCGTGTATGTACAAGATATACGCCTTGAGATGAATCTAAAAAGTGTAGAGAGAGAGAGAAAAAAAAGGAAAAGATGTTTAATTGAACTAGGATAGAGACAGTTGACCCAATTGTAATCTAGTTATAATATGAAGATAAATAGCATAATTCTAAAAAAATTCGGATATAACAGTAACCTTATAAATATCAAACTCCATTACTTCAGTTCGAAAAAAATTTCAGGGTTTTCTGAATTTAGAATCCGGCTATGGAGAACCAACAAAACATTGTTGCAGCCTACCCGAGTCTCGTCTCCGTCCCGGATCATGTCGTAACCACCCCGAGTCATGTCTCCGCCCCCAACAATGTCATAACCAGCTCGAGTCATGTCTCCGTCCACAACAATGTTGTTACCACCCCGAGTCACGTCTCCGTCCCCGTTCCCGTTCCCGTCGTCAATGATGTTTATGTACCTTGGAAAAGCAATGTCAATTTGTCATTGTTAAGCGATGAGGAATACTTTAGCGGTGTTCCTCCCGGTTATCGTTTTAAGCCTCTTGATTGGGAACTTATCGTTCACTACTTGATGAAAAAGATCAACAACGAGACGCTTCCTCGTAACAAGATTTACGCCGTTGATCTATATAAATGCAACCCTGAACGACTTGCAAGTGAGTTCATCTACTTTTTGCTTTATGTATTTTTCTGCTTTTGAATATATATAAACATCATATGTTAGATAAAACAATCTTTGAAGTAGTTTGTTAATTTTATGTTGTCGTACTTCATTATACTAAAAAATTGCAGCATCGATTATGGATTTTTTCGTTGTGGATGTCCGAAAATCTGTTGGTAAAATCCTTTGGGAATTTGCAACAGAATATAAAATATTATAACTAGCATATGCAACCTGAAAGGATAATGTTTCTTTGAAGTAGTTTGTTAAATATTTGTATGGAACGGGAGTCGACCATGCCTGTCCCCCACCCCGTCGGGACGGAACGAGACGGGTTCCAACCCTGTTTATCACACCATTTATTTTTTTGTTTTATTTATTTAGTTAGTGAATATTATTAATTTTTTAATTTATTATGAACTACTCATATTCTTTTTAAAAATGATGATAAATATTTTCTTTTCTTTTTTTGATAAAAAATTTAAATTTAAAATTAACTTTAAACGGGGTAGGGATCATGTTTTTCGGACTCGTCTTGTAGCTGTTTCGGGCAACCGCCCCATTTACCCAACTAGACAGGTAATTCCTGCCCCCATTCGAGGCGGAGCCGCAGGTATGGGGTTGAACGATTTTTTTTTTGTCATTTTTAGTCTTTCATAAGGTAGAGATCTTGAATTTGAATTTTGAGCACGTGATAAAAATTTATGAGGGACTCATAATCTCTTAAAGCAGATAGTACGTCAGTTAACGTTTTGAGCAAAAAGACATCGATTGTTACATGACTACAAGTTTCTAGAACTAGGTTATCATTTATTTTGCATGTTAACTTTCAATGTACTCAAAAGATCAGTAAAATATGAACAAAGGCTTAGTCTTTGGAGACATCATTATCAATTTAACTATTGCTACTATAGTTCAAATTATTGTTTTTAAAATTACAGTAATTATGTTTGAACTTTGAAATATTTTATCGTTATAACATTTATGTTTAGAACAATAAAAGTGTTACTTTTATTTTGTTAAGTGAAACGGTTAAAATTAATTTTAAATTTTTTCGAATGTTTTTCAGCCGTTTAATTTAAAAATAAGCGAAAAATTGCTTAACCGGATCATGTGCTCTCCTACATATGATTTTTTTTTTTTTTTTTTTTTTTTTGACAGATAATCAAAGGACAAGTAGTCATATATATATTCTCAAAATAATATAAAAAGAATTAATTTTCTAAACTTTAAATTTTTATTTTTTTTTGACAGATGATCACAGGACAAGTAGTCATGAAAATGAATGGTTCTTCTTTACACCAAGGAACAAAAAGTACAAAAAAGGGATGCGGCCAAATCGAGCCGCTGATGGAGGCTATTGGAAGGCCACTGGAGCTGACAAAAGTATCAAACACAACGGTGAAGAAGTTGGATTGCGAAAGGCTTTGGTTTTCTACACGGGAAAACCTCCTACGGGTGAAAAAACTTCATGGATCATGCATGAATTTCGACTCAAAAATGCCCCAATTCGATCACCGACCAGTGATGATGACATGACGGTACGATTTTTCGTGATACTATTAATGCTTACTAGATTGATGTTATAATACCAATGATATTATTAATTATTCTTTTTCATGTCACGCTGGGTCAAGTAGCACATTAGTTTATTTTCTCCTGGTATTGTTCATGCTTCTATACTTCATTTTATTCGGGATTTCTTCTCTCGTAGTTGGATGATTGGATTTTATGTAAGATCTACAAGAAGGTGCGCAAACCGAACAAAAATAGGAATCAACAAAGGGATGGTAACAACCCCGAGGAAGCTGGGGACAATGAAAATAAAGATACATCAGGCCAAGACTCCTCGATTGAAGTAGAAAATTCGTTGGGTATGAATGAGATGGAGAGCAATGTAAATTCCTCCGAAGGCAGCAATGGGAATAACTTCACGAGACAATTCAACAACGTTGCTACCTATGGTTTTCCTCGTCAGGGTAAATACCTACCCATAAAATGTTGAAGCCTAAAGTTAAATAAGCTTAAATTCTTGATAAGGTGGTTTAACTTATAATAATTCCTTTCTTCTCGATGAAATTGCAGGTTCTGCCGCAGCTCAAATGAGGGTACAAAATCTTCCTTCAACGGGAAGTTACATCTCCACAAGTGAGAATGCAGGCACATACGGTCATGCACCAGTTCCAATTGCCAGGTTTCCACCAATGGCGCCCTTGGGGATACTACCACGTCCTCCTTTAAGGGGAAGTGGCGTAGCAATCAATGAGAATGCAAGCACATCCTGGCATTCTGTATCTGGAACCACCATGGTGCCACCAGTGTCCTCATGGCTGCCAAATCTTCCATTTATTGACAATTATGGTTCTAGCTGCAGTGAGAATGAAGTATATCGGGCTAACATGATGCTGCAAATGCCCTGTACGACACAAGATCTTCCATTCATGGAAAATTATGTTACAACCAGTGACAATGTAGGTACATTCATTAATGATGCTCCAGATCCTGTGGAACCACCAATATCGGCCAGATCGCCAGATAATTCATTTACAACAAATTTCGTCGCAATCCCAGATGATTTGAAAATTATGCCAACGGGACTAGATGAGGAGCTCCCTGAAATTCCGCCCATTGAAGTTGATGATGTATGGGAATATTGGAATGCAGAAGGAAAAAATAATTTCTGGTAACTATACCAATTCATCCCCTCGTCTTTCTAGTTAGCATAATGGTTTAGGATTTTGATTTTATTTACAAACTTCTAGTCTTTGACAATTTTATTCATTGAATTTAGAGACCGAAACTTTGACAGTTTCATTGATTATTAAATTTAGAGATTGTATTCTGATGGGATGTTTATTACCATATTTATTATTCGATAATATGGTCTGAAAAATGGCATTTAGGTTTAAATTTTGATTTTGTGTCTGTCATTAGCAAAACAAAGTTCGAGTATTTATAATTGTATTATTTTTTATAGTCAATTATTGTTAAGTCATTTCTAGCTTGATATTTACATGGAGTATTCTAAGAAATGTGGTCTCTACAACTATAATTTCGCAAAAAAGAGTTCTTCGACATCTATGTGGTATACTCCGCAAGTTTGTACATAAAATATTTGCGTTTTCTTTTAAGTGCTCTATGCCTTGTTGCTTGTTCCTTGTATGTGTTGCATGCTGTGCTCTATGCCTTGTTCGTGTCTTACATGCTGTGCTCTATGCCTTGTTCGTGTCTTGTGTCTTAGTCACTTTTCAAGTTCGTGTCTTGCATGCTGTGCTCTTAACATTATAGCAAGTTCCTTAACTTCTTTCAAAACTCTTTCAAGAAAATGAGAATACTTTAGAGTTGAACTTGTTCACATTTTCTATAATACTTTAGATATATTACAAGAAAGATACGTCTTCTAACTTTACTTATACAAGTATTCATCGAATTATTGTACTAGTTTTTCTATTTGTGCCTCGTAGAAAGGGTTCTTTTTTCGAGTGATGCAACAAAGAGAAAAGTAAGAGGAAAACAATTGTCACTTCAATATTTTTGAAAATGGAAAGTAATAATACGAAATATAAAAGCCAAGCACTGGTTTGCGACGGAATAAATATACCTGATCATATGTTTTTAAAACCTAATATTAAAACAAAATTAAAATATAAACTGATTAACCAAGATGAAATCATATTTATTTTAAATTTGAGATTAATTACATAATTGTTTTTTGCAATTCCATTTGAACTCACCACTTTCACTTGCATATAAGTATATTATTAAAATGGAATTCACGATATAACAAATATTAAACATGAGTCAAACAAAGAATACAATCATGCTGTTTCAAATTTCAATTTGAATAATTCCACTTGACCCGAAAGATTTCACCAAAAATCTCACATGGAGGTGGGTCCTATTGGAAATAAAATATTGCAAAAAATACGAGCCCACCAATATTGTGTGTTGTCTGTTGGTTTTCTATGTGTACAGTATTCTGTACACAACATGTTTGTTTCGATTTGGCATAGATCCTTGTAAATAATAAATAAGGTACCATTACATCAGGAAAAGATGTACTCCAATACCGTACTTTTCCAATATCTTTGCGACTAACCATACTCGACAAAATTGCTTCTTTTTCTTTATTAGTATTGTCCAACGCATGCACCTCGCCTTATCTTGATGTCACCAATATCTTCTGGTATAATAATGTTGGACAAGAATGTATACCGTACACACGACTTTGTTTTCCCTCAATGCTATGTGGTACTCTATAATTCCTCTTATGAAACAAGCGATTAACAAGAAGTTGTGCCGCGACCAGAACTTTCAGCCAGTATCCTTTGAGACATATGATGATGAATATGAGGTAAGGTGACATGACGAGATCCTTGGGATTCCGTGCATTGACAGCAAGTTCTTGGATTTGGATATTCTCATAAATACTGAGCAGAAAATCTGTGATGAATTTTGTTCTTATCATTTTATCAGTTTTAGATCAATTTATGCAGTTCAAATCGAGCCTCAAATATGTAGAAACTTTCATCCTTTATCTTCTTCCACTCTTGACTTTAGGCACTTTCATGGTCGATCAAATGTCTCGTTGACCTAACAAAATCCATCGCTGATGTCAGAAATGACGAGCATGGACAAACATTTTTCAAGAAAGAATATTTCTACGATATTATAACAAGGACTATATAATAATAATAATAATAATAATAGTCTTTTTATGGATCCCACAACTTTTCAACCATACATTTCATTAACTTATATTAAAATCTATTAAAAATCTGATTTTAATCTCCACAAAACGAGGACTATATAAAATAATAATAAGTCTTATTAAGTTTTTATTTTGAAAAATTCCAAATCATTGTAAACACAAATTAATTGAATGAAGTTTTCGTTTTGCGTTAATTATCGTCTTATCACGGCCCTGAAATATGGATGGGTTGATTGTTCAGAGCTTTTGAGGAGCTCGAATGATGCCGATGTTAGGTTCACTTGTGTATTCGTGGTTAAGGGAGTGTATGAGCCATATTATTTTGGAAGAATGTATTTTGAAATAGTAAATTGATGAAAAATGTGTGATTGAAAAAGAAGGAAAAGTTATTGATGTGATGAAAATATTACTTTATTGAAAAATGTATGGTTGAAAATGAGAAGAATGAAAATGAAAATTTTAATGTGTACCAAACAGGGGCTAAAACTTAAAAATGTTACCTTTTTCAAAATAATTTACTTAATCCTAATTTTGATTACTAAAATGAGTTACTTATCTAAAACTTGTTTACTTTCAAGCTTAGGCAAACATGACCAAAGAGGTCCCTCATCCTCCTAGTGTAAAATGAGATTTCAAGCCAGACGCTACAACACGAAAAAATAGTTTCACATTGTTCAACACTTATTTACTTGCTGTACTAGCTGGATTTCTCATGCATGAGTGTCCGAAGAAGGTAAAAGAAGACGATATTTTCTGAGAGGGTAAAATTAGACATTTTCCTACCGGAAAAGACGAGCATGCCTATTAAGTATTACAGAAAGACGGGCATGCATTGTCTGCACGATACGAATTTAAATTATGAGATATGTAATCTCTATTCAAGAAGCATCATGTCTCGCCAAAAGAGTATGCTGCTTATAACAGAAAATACAACATCAATTTGAAATTATACCAAGTCATTCATTGCAACAAAGATCTTATACAGACTCATGATCCAAACTCAACAACATATTTGTAGGCATAATCTAATTGACTTTTCCTGTCTTAACATGCATATAATTGTATAAATATTCTTATTTTCTATTCAGATAGAAATCCGAAAATTATAAAGCTGAAAACCAGACAAACAAAATCACACATGAAATTCCGTCCAAATTGTAGATTAGGAGCTTCAAGAAACATGCAGAAACTCTCCAACTGATATGTATGTGTACCTCAGAATGAGCTATTTTCTTGCATACTTTTTTGCTGATGCATCCTTTGTAACCCTGCGTCTCTTTTGCTCATTCACCTTAACATTCCTCTTTCGCAACCTCAAATCTTTTGCACCTATAGTGTACTTGTTTTGAGGATCTGGAATACTAAATTCAGCAGGGTTTCGATTGAGAGTGCAAAGAACCATTTTCGAATTGCTTCTCATTGGCTGAGTTGAAAGTTTGATGGGGGCCTCCAAGTTCATGGTCCTTGATAGACCTTCATGTCTATAAGATTGTTGAGGAAAAACCATCGGACTTGAGGTACCAAGGATAGTTTTTTGCTTATCCATACCAAAACAAGAATCTCGAATAACATGTGAAGCGCCTTTTGAGGATTCAGATTTTTGTGGTCCTCCTGAGTTTTCTTGCTCCAAACATTTAGTGGACATTTGATCTACAAAACCAGGTAGCCTTTCAGAAATAACTCAACGAAGTAGAGCAGAAAATCATAAAATATAAAGGTGATTAGTCTAATCTTATATCTAACCTCAAACATATGTTTTGTATTCTTTTTAATTTAGTGATCTCGTTAGATATTTCCATAAATATATGTAACAGATGAATCCAAACTACTGTAAAAATACAGACTTATCAATAAAAAAATTTCCATTCTCACCTCAAATTTTCATCATTCCCTACTTCTCCAACAGTAGTTAATCAACAGTAAGCAAAAACACAAATGAAAATTTTAGAAAAGTTGAGCTCTTACAATTCAAAGAAGATGCAGGCTTCTTCGAGCTTTCGCAAGCGCTACGAACACTGGACCGTAACCAAATAAGATCCTTAGAATGATGCTGCTGTGAAAAGAGTGATCGATTGGCTAAACTCTGATTCTTTTCCCTGTTGAACGTCGGGTGGTGATTGCAGGGAGAAAAGGGTTTATCAACGAATTTCTTCACACCCACATTGAAAGAACTGGATATCATTCCCCGATCCATCAAAGACAGTAATTGCATTGCTGGAATTGTGTCATTTGAGTAAGGATCCAACGATCCCACGGATTTCTGGCTCTGCTCAATTATCCCTTGTTCAAGTAACAATGTGTCACGTAGAGCTAGATTTTCCATATTACCGCCTTTTATGTGTCTAATGGTCTTTCCTTTATGGTGTTGGTCTGAGAATGAATGCATCCTCGTAGGTATGCTTTCCCTCCTAGGAGGCAACATTTTCTTTGCTCCTTCACAGAGTCTTGATCCCATTATGTTGGAGCCTGAAGCTGAAAACTGCATTTTACTCAGTTGATTCTGAGGAAATGAACAGAAGAAGCTTGATTGGTTTTCCTCTGGTTCTCCCCTGTCAAACTGATTCGTTTTCAAGAGAGGGAAGCTTATAGGACGGTCCTGGATAGCTCCAATGTTATCACTCGCCAAAACTATGTCGTTGCTTCTTGTGCTGCCGAGCGAAAAATTCGCCGCACCAGGATATTCACTGCCATCGAAGGCAGGAAACCCTATAATTGGTTTATCGGTCCCCTCTGGTACAATGTACTTCTTTGAATTACAAAGAGACCTTTCATGTTGGTTTTTCGCCATCAGCTCAACTATGTCCATCGGGATGTCATCTGATGCTCTAAGTTCAATACTCTTATCAGTTTCTTGGTCAGTTTGTGGAACAGAAACTCCCAGACGCCCTTGCCCTTCTCCAGCATTAGCTTTGCTGCAGGAGGAAGAAATATCCTGGAAAAAAAGTTTGAATACTTAGGATTCTAGTTTGCACTATTTGAGAAAACAAATGAGTTTTGATTTCCTGCCAATAGGAGGGAAAGTTGTTATAAAATTAATCCTAATCACATAAATCAAGCACGGAACTGGTATAGGGAACTGAAGAATATGTGATATCTTCAATTTACTTTCAAATGAAATCCTCATAATGCAGCCAAATATATCGTAATTCCTAATGTGATACTGGAATCATCGAAAAGTCCTCAATGAAATGGTCATCAAAGTTTAAACTTGTTTCATACATCAGCTTAATCTGCAAAAGACATACTGCAATCATCTGTATCACTAAAACAACCAGAAATAATGGGGTTCGGCTCCCAGCATCCCACACCCCCCAAACTCTCTTCTGCTTCTTTCAGGACGATATTGAAAAGTTAAAACATAAACTAGCAACTAGGTAAATCGGGAATAGTTTGTCAAAGAGAAAGTTGCTTACCAAATTCTCCTGCAGAGGTAAACAACCATTATCAAGTACAGTTGAAAATTGCTTCTCTCCCAGCATAGGAGTTTTATGAGTAATTATCTCATTCAGATCCCACAGAAATTCTTTCCTCTGAGGACCCTCACTATGAATGCCTTTTGGTTGCACGATTGATGACAGATCATTATCATTTCTTTCTGCACTCATAAAGCTGTTGAGAGAAAGATCCAATGCCACTTTCTCTTTAACTAAACATTCTCCTAACATGCTGTTTTTGGGAGCCATCAGAAGATTGTGACCAGCTTCAAGTTCAGTCCTCTTATTCTTGGACAAGTTGGAGTTCAACACTGTTTCTTGGGTAGACTGGAAACTCCTACAAATTGGTTCCATTTGTCCTGACAGGCTAGGAACATCATATTTCGGCAAATCTGTAGAGACTACAGAAATTATCTTTGGCACCTCTAGCTCGGGAACTCGGAGAGGCAACCCCTCATCTATACCGACCTGACTTTTCCTTTTACCAAGAACAAGATCTTTGCTTTTGCTTGGCTTGATCTTTCGACTCTTTAAGCCAATCTGCATATCTAATTGTGCAGATACACCTCCTTCTGATTGTGAGTCAGAAATTTCAACATATCTGTCCTCCGAATTTACTTTAGAAGCTCTGAACTTTTTAGCTGAACTACTTGGATAGCTAATTTCTGTGGGTCTTTTGTTTTCTTCTTGACTAATCTTTCTTTTCCTCTGAGCAGTTCTGACACCTTTTTTGACATGTTCAAGGAAATCCTCCTGATCATGAGGAGATGAAACAGTTCCTAACTCAGCAGACACAGAATGCATTCCGCTGGATGAAGCACTCACTTTTGGGTGATCGTTTACAGAAATTCTTTCTCCATCCATTATTTCTGTGAGAGAACGCAACTTAGGCTTTCTCTTATGTGGCAATCCACCTAAACTATTATCACTTCCAGATGATGCACTTTCCTGCTCATCCACTTCAACTGAAAGGAGTCCAATTGCATGTACTGTATCAGCATTTAGAGCCTTATCACCGATATCACCAATATCATTCCTTAAATTGTTTGTCTCTAAGACATCAATATATCTAGATTTTATAGCTTCTGTAACAAATAACAAAAATATTACTTTTTTTCTATAATTGAAACAACAATGAAAAATAAGCATTTTTAAAGACTTCGCTGATGCTGTCAAATTACCCGCTGTATTTGTACATGTCTCTTGAGCTTGGCAAGGATTAGGTTCTGTTGTATCAAAACTCAGGTTGCGACCTTCTTTATCCATGACATTTGCTTCACTTTTGCTGCCTGCACAGACATATAGTATATTACACTAGGAACATGGGGAAAATATTCAAGCTAAACCCACTACCATATTCAGAAGAAAGACATCAATATCCAGAGTTTATATTCTACAATGGAAGTCTTTTAGCAATGCTTTGAGACTAATCACAAACTCACATGTAGCTGTATGTCTTGCTGTCAAGCATGGATTAAAGTTTGGGATATCATTTACATGACTGCAGTTTCTTCTATTTCCAAAGCCATCTGATCCATGCTTGTCACCTGCAAAAGTCAGGATATTTACAATAAAGAGACATCAAATAGGTAAGCCAAACTCATGCCTGGTTAATGCATTAATAATGAGATTGTGCTTATGTATGTACAAGCAACAGCTTGCTCACCAATTTCAGCATTTCTTGCTTGCTTGCATCTAGATGGAAACAATATACCTTTTTCTCTATCCCTGGTAGAAGATTTTGTATCAATATTATTTTTTTCTTCGCTTAATGGTATTGGAGATTGTTCCATCATTATTTCTTCTGAACTACTTTCCATCATAAATTCTGAAATACAGTTTAAGCACTCCCAACATCTAAATCTGGGGACATATAATGGAGGGAGGTTCTCTTCCAAATCACCACCATTAGCTTGTGAAGCAAAAGGCAAACAAAGATTTTGATCCTTTTTCCTCATGCCAGCGACATAACCACTGCATTCACAATAGAAATTCAGAAATGTTTACAATTGCAAGTTTCTAGGTAACTTTCATGTGTACATAAATTCATTAATGAACCTTGATGTAATCATGTCTTCTTACAATATTAAAAAGGTAGTGAAGAGATTATGCAACGCTCGCTGTGCATATACCAATTATATCTAATAAGAATAACAATTAATTTCAGCCTAAACTAGCTAGCTTTAGTGTTAGGCTATATATGCAGTAAACATTCTCACTGCTTATGTATAAAATATTGTCCTCAAAACATTTAACAAAAGGAACCCGTGTGAAATGAAATGCATTAATATCGTCTGACTTGAGTGTGCTTGTTTGTTCATTATCTTAAAACTAAATTATCATGTACTAATTTAACGGGGAATCATACATGCAAGCAAGCATAAATGCACATGAAACACATTGTCGCACACTCAAAGCCATAAAATGAGTAGAGAAAGAATACTCTTATCAATGAAAGCCATTTAGGACGACAGAATTCAACAAGTGAAACAAGCTGGCGAAGTCTTGCAACAGAGGCTTACCGTAAGGAGAAGTGTTTGTGCTCTTGTGTATCCTCTTCTGCAACCATACCGAGATCTATGGCTATTGAGTTTATCCGAATGAGCATTCCTAGGGGCCTTGGTGTAGATACAGCAGAATCACTTTTTTGATGATTTACTTCCATCTCCACAATACTCTTCTCCATTTTAAAAGCAAAAGCCTAAAACCACTGGATGAGGTAATATGCATGCATTCACGTAATTAGGTACATGAACCCATACCAATGTACAATGGCGATACACCTCAAAGTTCAAAGCATAATGAAAGTTCACACAAGTGCATGTTTAGAACACGGCGGTAGAAAGACTACATCGTATAATGAACAAACTTTTAGGTTCTATTTTTTTTCGTAGCAGTGTCCAGTCCTGTGCATTTCTTTCTACAAAACATGCTACGAAGTAATGGAAGTATGTTACTATCCAAAACAATGGAAGAATGAGAATTCAAGCTATTATAAATGCACGATTCATCACAAACGAAGTCAAGCTGTTGCAATATTGTATACGGAAAATACAAGAGATAGACAGACAATTTAAGAATAAATGACAGTAAAACATGGCAGCTGGAAGTGTTAACAAATGTTAGAAACCCTAGTCCACAGTGACGACATGGATGAGGCTGTATCCAATTCAAAATTCTTCAAATTTCTGCACACAATACAATCCACAAATAGCTAAACGCATAAAATAGACAGCAGAATGATTCACGAAATTTAATTTTAGGGTTTCTCTAGATGAAAATTTCTAATCTTATTTTCGTAAGTAATATTAAAAAGATTCATCAACACGTCGAAAATTAACTCAAAACGATTTCAATTATAACTGCAAAAACAAAAGCCACATGGATTAATCTTAGGCGTAAATTCCACTAAAGTAATTAGGGTTTATATATTAACGGTTTTGATTATTCCGATGGATGCGACCCAGTTCAGATATATCATAAACCAGAAAGAATAATAAAAAGTACCATAAATGATAAGACAAACACATGAAATCAAACCCAAAAAAGGACAAAAAAAAATTAAGTGGACCAAAAAATAAATAGAAATAAATTCACTTTAACAGAAACAGATATTTAAGGGAAATAAAATAGAGCTCAAATTCAGCTAAAACCCAACAAAAACCAACACAGGAAAAGAATAATTATACCTAAAAAGATATAAACACGGTTAACAGTGAAAAGATGAGAAAAAACAAACCTTTTGTTGGAATGGAAAAACCAGATCAAAACTTCACTGATCGACCCAGATAAATTCCTCAACGGCTGACTGAAATCTGAATTTCATTTAATAGAGAAGAAACTGGAGAATCAATACATATGATTTTCTAGAAGAGATCCGAAGGTGGCTGTGAGGAATTCGAGTGCGAAAGGATAGAGAGCCCTAGGATTTTTTTAGGTTTGAAATTTTTTAGAGAGAGGGGAATTGTCATAGAAAGAGAGAGCAAAGTATGAGAGCGAAAGAGAGTGCGCACTGTTGAGACATACATACATTTTTATTTTTATACGTACAAACATGTACATGTGTGCACTGTAGAGAGAGGAGAGAGAAAGCCAATCATATTGCGCCAGCAAGGCAGAAAGGTGGTGGGATGACTTATCTTTATCCATTATGCGTTTTTGAAACCCTAGTCAAACGTCAGTACCAAGCATGAATTACACGCTCCATTTTTTGAAGGAGAAATTTGCACCCCAATGCCTCAAAACATTGATACTAGGCACTTGGATCCCAGTTCTTATGTTTTTGGCAATCACATCCACATACTTTCATAATGGATCACGTGAGTCCATGATGAACCAATGTTGTCCACTTTTTCATCAAATACATACCAAAACACTTGAAGCATTTAAAGCACGCTTGACAAAAAGCAATTTTCTTGTAAGTTATAGATTCACTAATTGTGTAATCAAAATTCACACGAATGATTCTTGCAACTTATAAGACGAATAAGCTAGGATAAGCTATGAGAACCAACTTGTGTGGATTTTGGTCTCCAAAATTTGAAAGTTCATCATCTTATAAGAAATTTACTTTTTGGCTTTTGCCAACATGCTTTTAGAGATGGATCTCATTTTGAAATTTGAAAACATGGTAATTTGACTTCACCTCTATCTCATTCACCTTCGCTTGCATGAACTCGAAGATGTTGATTTGGATTTTAGTCTCTTGTGCATCATATTGTGTAGCTAACCTAAATGTAACCATAGGGACAAAAACTTGTCCCATCCAACCTAAGTCTTATGATGCACTGCCTCGCTCGAGATCGAGATGCCCTACTTAATTGGGTGGCGAGACATTAGAGCAAAAGCTGCTCTTAAAGGGTAAGTACAGAATCGTCTAATTATTTAAAAATAATAATCAAATTGTCTGAACTAACAAACTTTTTTATGTCCAAACCTGAATCAATTACCAAAGTCCATTAGCCCAATTCCCAAATTATCCACTTTCTCCTAAAATTTATGAAAAAAAAAAACAAATTGTAAATGGGCATTAAGCAAGGATCAAGTAGGAATGGGGCACCTTGACACATCCCTAACTCGATATTTCCATCCATATGTGATCCAACATTGACGTGCAATGTCACAACAACTGAAATTCCATGATCAAGCGAGATAAGGGTTTAGACCTAACACAATCACTCGCTCAACAAAATATCGAGCAAATTTCCTTTGCGATACCGTAGTTACAAAACTTGCCTTCCATGGAGACAAAAGCTTCGAAGAAGAAAAAAACACCAAAAAAATTAAGGAAAAGTTCCATAAATGAGTTGGTTATATTCTTGATTTTGAAGAAGAAACATGATATGCACCCCTAAAAATTGTTAAGACGTGTGGCATGTGGATATTTGACAACCAAACAAACAATATTGATCCAACAAGGACCTATGTACACCATTACCAAAGTTTGGGATGTGATTGCCAAAAACTAAGAATTGAGACCCAATTGATCGTAGCTTCAATGTTTGGGGACCTTGAGTGATAGTTAGTTTGACACTCACTATGAGCTAAACGTGCACATGCACTAATCTGACATTTGATTGGTGAGTGTAAAAGTGCCACCACATTTAGCGTGTGGTTAGATATTATATCAATTAAAAAGGGTGAACCCTATTCGTGTCGCAATAAAGAAGGAAGGTAAAGTGAGGATAACCTAGTAACCTACGGTGGTGACTTGCCCAAAAAAAAAAGGCTCAGTTAGGTAGGAATAAACTGATTTTAGGGCTTTTTGGGAACTATTATGCATTTTAAATAAAATGAAGAGCCCAATATTATTGTAAAATAAGTCTATTTTTTAAAACTCGTTTTTAATTACACTTTTCGTGGGATTCACAATCACATTTCATTAATTTTTTTAAAAAATATGATTTTTATCTAAATGTGCCGTAGTGCTGGTTATGTCGCATGTTAAGAGCCCAATTGATCGTATTTCATGATTCGTGCGTTAAAACTTTCGAAACAATGGAAAATTCTTTCGTTAAAGAAATATTTTTGCTTGTTAATTATACATGTCGTACATAATCAATTAAAGAAAAGATTTCTTCTCTCTTCTATACAATTGAATAATATCATATATTAACTATCGTCACCCTTGAAACAAGGAATTAAGTCCAAGAATCACAACATTTAAGCTTATTTATTGCATGAATCTCCCCGAAATACATTATGGTCCCACTTACTCTTAATGCTTATGAATCCATTATAAGAATTTTCATAGTCTAATTCCTATGTAAACTTGGCATATAGATGGACTTACTGTTTATAGATAATGCACTTATACCTGTCCATAAGGTTTTCATCTTTTGTTTTTCAGAGAGGAGCTTGTTCGCGTTGATCTTCCACCGCCGCCTTCGGTGGCGTTGAGGGACCCTTCTTTCCATTTGTCCAGCACTGTAACCTTTCGACAGCTTCTTCTCGCATTTTTCGCAGACCATTGTTAGCTGGTAATTCTTTACCAGATGGAAGAGTAAGGAATTTTCGTTCTCTACAAAGCAAATTAATTTGTTGTTGGAGATGCTATTTTTAAATTCTGGTAATCACATTATGACCTCGAAATGACAAAGACACGCAATATATAGAGTCGAGTTAAAGATTCAGATGATCACATAGCAAAAAATTCCATCGAGATTGGCTTGTAATCCATGATTCGTGTGATGAAACTTTCAAATTTGCTTTCTCGTGTACTGGAAAAATGGTCATGATGGCTACGTAAAGTAATGGTTCCAGTTACTTATAATGCTCATGAATTCATTGCAAGAAGTTCATCGCGAATACTTTCAACTTATTATCTCCATCTAGTTATTGAATCATTATACATTGTCCTGTGTTAAGACATTCATGTTTTTCTCAATGTTTTGAAAACCAGCCCGGATATTGATCCAAAAAAGTTAGGTCAAGGTAGAAGGTCGAACTGGGTTCGAACGGCTGGTAATAAATAAATAAATTATGTCACAAAATTGATAAAATTAAGTTAATTTTTCAACTTGATTAATATATATGGACAAAAGCACCCATTAATGATTAAATTTGGCTTTATTTTAATTTTAATTTTGTCGTATGGTGAATTGTTTAATACTTTTATAGTATTTTCTGGTGTCATTGAAATAAAATTAAAAATTACATAAATTGGATTGGAAATGAAAATATAAATTAATTTGAAGAGAAATAATTTACACCAATGATTATTTTCTTTTTTTAAATAGAGTTAACTTTTTAATTTATTCAACTTTTATAACTGAAAAATCATTCACAAGGGTCGAATCGAGAGTGCTTTACAAACTCTAGATCGTGTGTGTGTGTGTGTGTGTTTTTTTTTTTTTCACACTTGAATATCCTAACAAAAATATTGAACGTACGTGCTATAAATATATGGGCTAATAAATGGAAAAGTAACTTTTTTGGGCCTGTCATTTCTTTCAATGTCTTGGCTAAAAGTTGTAAATAGTAATATGGGCAAAAAATGATATCTGTGCACAAATCAATTTTTCAGACATTTAAGTTCCAAAATTCAAAAGTCGAGTAGTATATCTTCAGTTGACATTTATCAGCGGTGGAATCGACAAATCAGGTCACAATTCGAAGGTTCAGGTCAATTAGGTGGCGCCTAAATTGGTTATATTGAAACTTTTCGTACAATTCTGGTCTCAAATTGAGTGTTCTCGTCACACTTTATCGGAATTATTGTCGTTGTCGTATTATATTTCTGTACTACGAATTCAAATTAGTTCAGAAGTGTGTTGAAGTCTCAATTGAAGATTGTTAGCCCCAATAAATGGACTTGACACGTGGCCAACAGAAAGCAGTTCCATGTAGGCTTCTTCATGCATACTTGTAACACATTGTTAGTGGCTCGTAACTTTTTTCGACAGTGGTGGAAGCGGTCAAGAGCACTGTAAGGACTACCTTTTGTACACCCACACAAACATATATACTTAACTACATGCATATTGTTTCAAGAGAAGGAAGATAGAACACAACTACATTTTTTTATCTTACACTATTTTCCATAAAGTACATTATATGATCGAAGCCACTTCCAAACACTGACTGACATTTTCATTCAAAACTAAGGAGAATGGGTAGTAGTGTATAAGGTTGTCAATTCAAAAGTAACAAAATAGACAACTTTCCCCTCCCCTCTTCTTACGTTAGTTTTCGACTAACGTATACACGAAAGTGACTTCCATTTCCTTGCTTTAAGTGACACAGATTTCCATAGCTATCATATTGTGAGTTGCAGTACTATATCAAACCATAACAGTAACAGTAACTATTTGCATATATGTGTCAACCTCTCCCGAGTAGTATGTCCATATGTTGAGAACTGATGTCCAATAGAACTTTTCGCCATTGCGAGTAATGGCCCAACTATCCTCTCTATACTCTATGTAATTACACGTCTTTATTACCTGAAAGTAGTAGGAGAAAAGGGGAATTAGTATAACAACTCAATGAGTAAAATATGGGGTGTTGGTGTACACTTGATGCATGCTATGCCATCCTATGTTTGTTTCTTTAAATATTTACCTTGGTCTCTTTGGGTCCATGTGAGATCAAAAAGCTGTAGCTCGCTTTAATTAAACATAAGAGTGGCTACAAAACTTTCTCATAGATATGCCCTCTTTTATACAATAAATTCGTAGCTAGCCATGCGTGTTATTTTTCTAGGAATGCTGGTCATTTGCACAATCGATCACCATCGAGGCATCCCAACACCAAATACTTCACACAAGGGTCCAGCACTCATTCAATCATTGAACCACCCGGTGATCCGCGAGTGTTCTCTTGCAATGGAGCATGTGACCTAGTTGGTGTACAATATATGATTTTCACACCATATGCATATCAATTAATATGGGAGTTTATCATGTATATGCCACGCTCATAATCTTTTTGGAGTTGTACTGATCATATATGAGATGAATAGTTGCATAGAAATCAACTTATTCACATAATTTCATTCCACGTAGCTTTTCATAAGTAATCACATAAGCAGTATAAATCTAGCTACATATTTTACTCACTGATAAGAGGAGAAATAGACTCTTGAACTGTTCCTATCAAATTATACAACTCAATAATTTCAGTCTGATTTCAATAGCCGCTTCTTAAATAATTTTCCATTGGCACGGGTGCCTTCCAATCGTGCTTTTACTTAATTATAGAGAAGTACGAGTACCTCTAATATACCATAACTATAATAATACGAGTATAAGTGCCCCTAGTTTAGCACGTGTACCTCCTGAGAGCATCAGAATCTCCATTAATGGAGTTTTCTGTGCTTGCCCATTTTATTCCAAAAGTTTCTCTTATAATTTAGTTTTTCATTTCAGAATCCTTATTTAAGAGCTTAATTATCTTATAAAAATCTCATTTAATGAACTTAATTTCTGGAAATAAAGAAGAATGTAGTTCATTACCTTAATCACTTAATTTTCTTCCTTGAGTGTTTTTTAACTGGTAAACTTGGTGTAAGATTTCCACTATTGAACGTCCTATTTATGGGAAGTTCAACACCAGGATAAGATCGCGTCTGATACAAAAAATGAGGGTTTTCTTCCATTTTAATATAAAGCCTTAAGTACTAAGTTTCTTACCCAAGCAAGCACCTTACTCATCAACCCAATCTTAGAATCCCAGATCACTTTTCTTCCTGCCATATATTTTTTATGACTAATGAAAGTTTAAAACATATCAGTTAGAATCTTTAGAGATAAATATGTGAGGATATTATTCTCTTAGTACTTCAAGCAATCCTTACTTTTATTAAGCTCCTATAGTTTATAGTTTTTAAAATTAAACCCCCTCTTTTTCTCAAATAATCGAACTCCCCTTAACCTTTTAAATCTTGAACCCACATGGGGTTCAAAATCAATAATATATCAATCATTCGAAGGGTTGAACTAGTAATTAAATTAATTGTAAAATACGAAATTTGCATAATGTTACAAACACTTCGATGATCAAGTCAGTAAAGTGATAAACTAAAATTGGGAATTCCAATAGTGAGAACCATCGGAATATATATATCACTTATAATATGGGAAGGAAATAATATAAAATATATGGTTGGAATTGCATTACCCTTACAAAAGCATAAAACATGAGTATTTATAGAGGAAAATGGGAAGAAATGACCGTTAGATGTGAGGTACATGACCTCATTTGCCAGCCAAAACATCGCTTTTAGATGTTAATCAGTCATTCCACAGGTATTTGAAACTTCCTAACAAAATAAATTTGACTTGTTAGTTTGGGGTATGCTGCATAAACATCACATTAATCAGTCAAGAGATTTTATCTTGAACAAATCTCTATACAAAAGATCTACTACCTTACTTTATCGAGGCACTATGACTCCTATTAACACGCGCTTCTCCCAGCCGTGTCATCTCATTGTCGCTTGTGTCGACCCAAATCGTTTCGACACCTCGGCTGCTGTCAGCCCCTTAAGGGTTGACATGCGCAATGGCATGAGAACACCTTGCACTCATGCCGAGAAATTGCGGGAATGGTGTGTTGATGGTGCATACTACGGATTCAGAGCAAGGTAAACATATGAAAGATGATTCAATTTGGTGGTGTCAAATTGTTGCAGCCTAGCAAGACATGGGCTGGTCCAACTCACTGTTCATGGGCAAAGAGCTGCAGACAGACAGGGTATGGGCTCATCCAGCTGTTAGTGGGCTGAAATCCACAAATTCGGGTGTCCAATTGGAGCACATGTCTAGCGCATGTGTTGGGCGGTTTTCGGAGTCCAGACTAGTGGAAAGTGTGGGCAGTTGCTAGAACTAGTTGAAGGATGCAATTTCTAGCAGTTTTGGGCCAACTGGGTTGGTTTATTCCTTTGGCAGTTGAGGATGTCAACTGCATACGTTTTTTGTCTATAAATATTGAAGGCCAAACTTGTAGAGACACATAGAGTGTTGTGATCCTTCAGTGTCTTCCCTCGTGTCTTGTATTATTGTTGAGTAATAAACAAGTTGGGTTCTCCCGTAAATATTGTATTCGGTTTCTTTTAATTCGTGTGGGTGTGTTTTGTGAATTCGGGTTGGCTGACTAAGTGTGACTTAGTGCCATCATAGGTCGAAATTTGGCTAAGTATTTTACTTGGAATTCGTCCCTGTGATAGTTGCCAACGTACGTGTGTGGTATTCTCCTTAGCACATTGGAGCCTCGGCTATGAGGTGTGACGTGGAATGCGAGCCTTGGTTTAACTTAGAGACTCATTACTAGAGGAAGTCCCTCAAATTCATGTATGGATATTTACATAATACGTAGATTTTCGTTGACCTTAAGCATGGCTATTTAGGAGTTCGACATAATCTGCATTATCTATCAGCTGCCACAAAAAGGCGAGTCGTACAACGAGTTGATAAAAAAGAACATTCACTTCATCAACAATGGTTTAATGGCCTCCCATGTTAAATCTGAATTGCATTGCCTCATTATCAATGTGTTTATTAGAGCTCTAATACTGGTGTTTTTGTATATTGTAAGTGCACAAGTGCATTCAAGGAACAAAGTGAATGTTGAGTCCGAGTCGATCCTTCGAATAGTGTTTCTTCCAATCACATGATAATTGATTCAAATTAACAAAAAAAATACACATAATTAATTTTTTTTTTTTTTTTGAAGTTAGAAATGAAAAGAAAATAATTTTAGATTTTAATTAAACTAAGTATGGTGAAAGTGAAAAGATTTTGGATTTTAAATGAGTTGAGATTTATGATATCACTTAACCGTCATTTCATTAATATCTCAAGAAATCGAAAATGTAAATCACCAAGTTACAATGTTATACTCAATTTTTCAATTTTAGTTAATTACTTCTCTCAAGCGAAAATAATTTTAGTTGATTAGTTCTACCTACTATATTTCAAACATCCATATGAAATCGTAGTAATAATAACTCAATGGGTCACCTCGAGTTAGGATTATATCTTTATCTCCTAAAACAACCTAGGATGTTAATTATTTTGGTATAGAAACCACAACAATCTCTTAATAATTACATAAATCACCTAACCCAATCATCTATTGGCCACATAAATGATGGAAATATCAACACAATAAAAAAATGCACAATAACAATGGCAACTTTAGCATTAAATGGTAAATATTGATACTAATGAAACTTGGGTCAAACTAAATTATAAACCCCAAACACTTAGTCCATTACACAATAGAAATAGAATATGAAAATAGAGATGAGATTCATTACAAAATGAGAGAGATAATGAAAAGATATGTATTCTTGAAGAAAATGAGGGGTTGATATCTTGAATCTTCCTTTGAAATCCTAAATTCTGCTTTGTATTTCCTCATTTTCTCCCACTATTTTCTCTCAAGCCTAAGGTTTAATTGTGTAGAAAGAGATGAAAGATGGAGTGCCTCCAAAATGGTTGAAATAGGCATTTACAAAGGCCAAAAAAATTCATCCCACTTAATTGCAAAATGGCCCCAGGATTTAAAAAACAAAAAATGACTATTGTTAGTGGAGGTTCCTAAAGAAAGACCCCTTAGTTCTAGCAAACGGATCACAATTACAGGTACCAGGGAGCAGGGGCGGAGGTAAGGGGTCATGGGGGGCCCGGACCCCCCCTTCGCCCCCCCTCCCACCCCAATTTTTTGATTATTTTTTTTTTTTTTTGTATTTTATAAAGGGGATAAAGTACATATTCCAAGCATTTGAAAAATCCTTTCATGAATTTCATAATGTACGTTTTTCTTCGAGTATTGAGATTTCAGGTTCTCGATTGGAGTGTCTGTGTGAGAGACCTTTTTATTGTAGGTGAGGACAATACTTTAAACCCGTTTACAAATATTAACTGAACGAGAATGCTAAAATTTTGGATTCTTCAGCTATAAAAATTAAAATATATTATACATATATGCCTAAGTTTTAACTTCTAATTTTGAAGTTTAAACCAATAAAATTGTAAACGCCCAGAAAATAATTGTCGATTACCGACATATTTTAATGAATGCATTATCATCTTTTAAGTCTTCAACTAATGTATATTAATTTATATTACTTTGTTTCCTAACAAGTGCTACTTGAATTTTTATTTTTTATTTTTTGGTGGATGTACAACTAAAAAGTGCATCAAAGCATTCAAAATTCTTGATCCCTATGGATTTTAGTTGATCTTTGTCCATGTTTGTCTTTATAAAGTCAAATTCTATCTGTTTGATTGCATTATTCATAGCAAGAAAGAAAATAATCCCGCATTTTCTGCGTGTGTTTTTGGAGACTGAATTTTAATTTCATTTTGTAGTTGTTATTCTCCGTGCATCAAATTCTTAGGATGCTTATAGACTGGAGTTAAAGCTCTTTCTTTATGAAGTAAAGCAGAAACAACAACTGTTATCTGGAGTTTGGACCTTCTTGAAAGTATACCCAGCTATCTCCCTTGGGAAGCTAGCAACTTACATGGAAGTTGATGAACTGTAGCGTTTTTTATATCGTAAGTGTACGATATCGTAACAAGTAATATTATGGACATTTGAGTCCGGATTATCGTTCCTACGAATACTATACTTTAGGTCTTAATTTACTTTTTCTAATTCATATTTGACAAAAACAAGTAAATATTTATGACAATTGTGATTATTTTGACTAACTACTTTTTAACAAATTGAAAATATAAAATGATTGCAAACAACAAATAATTGAAGAAACAAATATGTGATTAATATTAGGGCAAAACAATTTCATCTATTGATCACATTTATTCTTAATTCAAGATTCATAACTTAATGTAGTGTTCGAGTGAATTCTTCTATTGTATTCAATTTACCCCTCTCGAGTTCTCATTAAGTCTATTTAATTAATTCAATTCCATATCTCTATGCGAATCAAATTTAGTAAAACGAAACACTGGTTCTAAAAGTTCATATTATGACCGCAATAATTAGTATATATATATATATATATATATATATATATATATATATATATATATATATATATATATATATATATATATATATATATATCTCTCTACACGTTATACTAATTTACTGAATTTTATTATATGGTCTAAATCTCAAACTCACCTCTCAATTTGTAAGAGACTCACATAATCATCAAATCATTTATCAGGTGATTTAATGAATTAAACTCATAATAAAACCAACACATAAATAAATAAATCACATAAATCTTGAATATAAAAATAAATGATCAAAAGTCGATTAAATCTTTTCCATAATATAAAAATGAGTTATTCATATTGAAAAAATAAAAACACGAAAAAGTGGAAAGATGTCACCAAAAATTGACGAAACGTGAAAATTTCTGGTATTTGCAGTTCCTTTTCCTTTTCATTTTCCTTTTATCTACACGTTTTCTCTCATGTTTGACTTTTCTCCAATTCTTTCTCTCTCTCTCTCTTTCTCCCTTTTGTTTTCTTTCTAGCAGCCTTTTATTTTTTCCTCTCTACCTCCAATGTTTTTATCCGTTCTCTGTTCTCTTGCGCAGTTTTTTTTTCTCTTGTCTACAACCACAGTTTTGTTTTCTCTTTTTCTGCGTGTCCGTCTCTCCTCCCTGATTCTCCTATGTCGCGTGTATCCGTCCTCCTCCTTTACAATAATCTCTTTCCCCATGTGTGTGTGTGTGTGTGTGTGTATATATATATAATTTGGGCCTCCAATTAAAATTTCCACTACAAATATAATGAAGCCCATTTAACTCCAATCCATTTAATATATTATTTCTCTCCATGGACTTCATCTTTGAATTTTGCCATTTGCATTCTTTTATTCAATTTTTCATTAAACATAAAATTTTACCTACAAAACACAATATAATATAAATTAGGTAAAATTCAATCCAAAAGACAATAAGATATAATGATTTAGGGCCACAAATAAGTGTACAAACTACACTTGTCACACCCTCAAACTTGAATCTTAGTTTGTCCTCAAACAAAATTAAAACTTAACAAACACACAAACAAGCAATGCTAATTACCTAATTAGTGGTCAGTCAATCAAGTAAAACAATAAAATTTAGCTAGCTAACCTGACTTTTTATCTCGGAATTGAAATTATAATATCAAATCTATGCATAGCTTCAAAATCACAGTACAGAAATTAAAATCCATTTTTTTTTATTGTAAAATCGACGTGTGCGTGTGAAGAATTAAGTATAACATTATGAATTCATAAGTTGTTTCAATTCCCGACCATCAATGGTCAAATTTGTTCTTTCATCACTCGTGAGATTCACACACCCCCAAACTTATTCATTTCATTCATTTCCACTGTGAACTACACTTATATTTTTTTTTACTATCCTCACCTCTCTAGTTTAGCAAGATTTCATCAATTGCAGTTCAATATTTCAATAAACAAGGGATTCTCCATTAAATTTGATTACTTTATTATCTAGGACTTAACTAGGCTAACAATCTCTTATCAAAAGTCAAATTTTCTTAAACAGGTGTATGGGACATAATCAAGGCATTGATGCGTTTTCTATTTCATGCACCTTCTTTTCCTGCTTTTCATTTATTTTTTTCTTTTTTTGATAGTAATTTTTTTTCTTTGTTTGAAGT
Organism: Fraxinus excelsior; assembly: GCA_019097785.1. NCBI lineage: Eukaryota > Viridiplantae > Streptophyta > Magnoliopsida > Lamiales > Oleaceae > Fraxinus > Fraxinus excelsior. The sequence continues at coordinate 19,760,934 of CM032631.1, read as the reverse complement.
ATTCTCTCCATTAAGCTTTCTAAATGACACGTGTAATAAGCTTTCGGTCGATGACTCTTAAGTCAGATGACCATAGGGTACCATGTTTTAAAAACCATGCAGACTTAATTGCTCTAGTCATAAAGGTTACGAAGATAAATTTTCTAATTAAATATTTTTTTATACATTGATTAGTGTAATATCCCTCATTTAAACCCAATTCAAGTAAAACGACCTCTAATTTGAGATTTTCATCCAATTGCATCATATTGACCTTAGACAATTCACACAAGAATTTTAATTTCACACATGAAATCCTTATTTATCTCAACATCTTCCTACAACAGTCAAATCTACCAAACTATTCTAAATTTGGTTCAAGAATGCAAAATTTAGTGGTTTTGGGTTTAGCATCTATGGTCCACTATTTCAACATATTCAACTATGAAATCAACTCATTCATACACAATGCTTAACTTAATTCATGTGCTCATTATATATCAAATTTCATATGGAAAAGTAAAAATTAATATAAGCATGCAACTTATTCACCATTCATAGATTAATTCATGATTCAATATATTGGCCATTGCCAGCCAAGCCAACTAACTCACATAAGTACACAAAAATAAAGCACCTGTCTGGGAGGGATTACTGATTTTGAAGAATTGCTTTTCCAGCCGTTAACATCTACAGTGGTTAGGAATTGTTAATTAAAAAGAGGTGCAACTTTCCATAAATGCCCCTCATCCCATACGAAAATGGTAATTGATTGTGCAGCCTTATTTGACTATTCTACAACATAAGTACAATAGTGGGGTCCAAGTGGTCAATTTTTTTGGCTTTTCATAAGTAAAATGGGTTGTGTTTACTACTGTAATGCCAGAGCCAACTGGAGGGTAGAAAAGGAAAAATGTGAAATTTTGTTTAATTCGCTTCTTGTTGTTTTTGGACCGTTGCAACCCCAACGGTCCAATTTTGAATGAAAATCTGATAAATAGCATATATATATATATTTTTTGAAATTTTTGACATTTTTTTCAATTTTTCAAACTTTTTTTAAAGTAATAAAAGCACACAAAAATACATAAAGAAAATGAAAACTTGTGTTTTCCACCCTCAAACTTAAACTAGCTCAAACTTGAACTAGACATTGTCATCAATGTATTTAATCATAAATCTACATAGAAAGGGGTGGGGAAGAAAAGACTCCCTTGATATGGCATGTAATTTAATGGCTAGCTTTCATATTGCTCATGTTGGCTCCTTGGTCAATTTTAGTTTAAATGTTCCGCGACGTCATGTTTCTAAAAAATCAAATAAAGCATTAAGATAAAATAATTGAAACAAGTGTTACTTAACTCTATCATCTAATAAACCAACAAACATATCGAAGATATAAGATGAAAAGGGGTATGAGTCACAAATAAATTTAAAATAAACAAAACTATTCTAAAATTCAAAAAAAAAAAGGGACAAAAGTTTGGGTTGCCTCCCAAGAAATGCTTATTTAACGTCATTATTTTGAATTTGTGCCAAGTTTGATCATGGTGGCTCGAACCAAGCTCTGCCATCATTGCACTTTGTGCAATTTTCATTTATACACCATTTTTTTTGTTCTTCATATTTTGATAATTCCATTTTCATCTCTGTCAAGAAGTCCACCAAAATTTGATTGTCTATTCTGACAGCTTCGTCGATCAGGTGGTTCTTCTTCATCAATTCCACGACAATTTTTATTGTTGAAAGGTTTCTCAAGTGAGGTATAAATATTAAATATCTCTTACTTGTCATTCACCCTCAATATTAGTCGCCCTTCTCCATATCAATTAAAGTTTGACCCGTTGCTAAGAATGGTCGACCCAATATAATTGGAATGTCTCGATCTTCTGGTATGTCTAGCACAATGAAGTCCACCGGAAATATTAAATTTCCTGCTTTTATGAGCACATCCTCAACTTTGTCACGTGGTTTTGAAATTATTATATCAGCTAGTTGTAGATTTATAGATATTGTTTTTACTTAACCCAGTCCCAATTTCCTATAAACAGAATGTGACATTAGATTTATACTAGCACCCGTGTCACACAATGCATTAGTAGCAAAAGCGTTTCCAATTGAAATAGGCAAAGTAAAACTCCCTGGATCCTTCAACTTGGGAGGCAATTTATTTCTCACTCTTGCACTACTTTCCTCCGTTAATGCCACAATTTCAAACTCTGAAAGTTTTCTTTTCTTTGTCAACATCTCTTTCAAAAAATTTGTGTAGCTTGGAATTTGTAATATCGCATCAATCAACGGAATATTGAGTGATATCACCAGTGACATAGCGCCATAGCTTTTTTCCCTTAAGAAAGCTTGACATAGCCTGAGCCCATATGGTGTAGTTGAGTCCTTCCATGATAATGGCAATGTGTTGTGAAACCTCAAGATGCTCCATAATGTGAACGAAACTAGATGAAGACAAAGAAAAATAATAATAGTAATAATAGGAACTGAATTGATGGAGTGATGGCTGAGATGACGTCGATGGAGAACAAGAATCCAACTATAGTGATGACCCAACAAATATGACGAGGATATACAAGAAGTTTTTCTGGTGTGAAGGATCCACTAATAGTGGCAATCACAGAGCATACCCAACTCTTGATATATCAAAAACTACTAAGAATAGTAGCTCTGATACCAAATTGAATTTAAAATAGAAAATAAGAAAGGAAATAAGACAATACAAAGAGAATATATTTGTATTGAATAGTATATTTGTTTACAAGAGAGGCATCATATTTATAGTTTAACTTGAGATGAATGTTTTATTTTCTAATCAACGTGGGACTAACTAACATGTACATTGTGTATATATGTATATACATTAACAGATTTGAATATTTTTGAGCTTTTGTATTTGCACTTCTTGTTTCGAGTAATCGTACTGATTTTGCATAAAACCAGCTCCGGATGACGTTAGTAACAATTTGTTTTCACCTATTTGGTTTTGTAGCTACTCAATACATATTTGTTATACTGGATTAGAGAAAATCGAAGAAGAGTGACTCGAAACAAAATTTACAACGTAGTGTTCAGTCAAACATGCTAATATGAATAAATAGGGTTACGTAGGACACTTTAAATCATATAACATAAAAGTTACCCTACCGTATGGTGTTGATAATACTCCGACTATTTTTATTTGGTCCGTGTTAAATTTACCCATCCAATGAGGTGGGTTCGTGTATTATTTCTTGTAATTGAAATGATGAATGGTATAGAAAACATTGCACGAATTTTAAAAAAATCACTTAGAATTAAAAATTTTAGTTATAAGATGACAAAACTTATTATTAGAAAAATTACTTTAACTAATATATCGTTTATAAGACAAATTAATCTATATGTAAATAAAAAAAAATGCATATAAATAAAACATACAACTTTACGACTAAAAAAGTTCACTGATAAGAAAAAATTTACTTACAACTTGAAATTTACTTATTAGTTAAAAGTCACTTACAAAATGGAAGTTCACCAATATGTAAAAAGTTACTTATAAGTAAATAAAATACTAGTCTTAACCAAAAAAATTCATTTACGAATACGAAAACACACTTTTATGTAAAAAGAATAATAAAATAAAAATAAAAATTGTTCGCAAGTATTATTCTACTTTTAACTAAAAAATTATTTATAAGTACAAAAGTTACTTATAGTTGAAACAATTACTCATAGATATAAGTAAAAAATTGTCATATAAGCTTAGGAAAAAAAAAAAAAAAACCTTTTTAATTAAGAAAAAATATTTATATGTTGTACGAGTAAATACGAAGTGGAAAAAAATCAATAAGTTTAAGAAATCATATAATTAAGAATATTGTCATATATTTGTCGTTATTTATACTAGCTTCTAATATATGTAACACCAAATGTTATATTAGAACAATACCTCCCAATCTACCTAGAACACAATTTCTCATAATTCTATCC